>PHFE01000093.1:503048-924304 GCA_002796755.1 Paracorniculantispora psalliotae
AGGCAGCTGGCCAATTGTTCTGCCACCGTCGGTATCGTGTGGCAAATGCAGTAGTTATACCCGTCGGAGAGTTGCAGCTCAGCAACTGTGAGAACACTGTGGGCTGCATGTTGAAATATAATCAGAGTAAACATCTCAGCAAAAGGCCAGTGGTGGGGCACTGAATTAATGAGATTTTTATTTACTCAAAAGAATGCCGATAATGCAAAGTCATGTTCCAAACCAAACGCCAGAAGCCGCTCCAATGCATGACGCGCCTAGTCTATACCACCATATTTTAAAATACCATTTTCTATAAAAATACATTACCCAGGCCAGACCGAAATCAGGAGATGGAGCTACCGTGCTGCCCAAAAGCGGTATGCCTGCCAAGCTGCTGTCCCTGCCGTGACCAGAATGCCAGCCCAGGTCAGCCCGGCCACTTTCAGGATGTGCTTCGCGAGGGCATCTGCCTCGGCCGCATCATTCGCACGCGGAAACGGAATATCGGGCACCGGCACGTCCAGAAACTTGGCTAGCGGTTCCCAGCCTTCACTGAGATCCATCTCCAGAAAACGGTCTTTGGGCGCGACGCTGCGCACCCATTCGTTGTGCCGGTCCAGCATTTCTGCGACAAACGGTTAGCCAATGCCACTATACGAGAACCCGGCGGTATGGCACAAACCTGGACTAAATTCTGTGCCGATTCTTTTCTCTTCCCTACACAATGTACATCTCACGTTAGCAACAATGCCCGTATTCGTATGAAGGCGCATGCGGTACGCACCTCACACCTGTCCACCGCAGGTAATGCGGAAGCCACCGCCAGGTCGGGCACGGCCAGAGCAGCACGTCGAGCACCCACATGGGCGTCGAGACGTTCTTCATGATGGGTGCCATGCTGTCGTACCAGCGCATGCGGTCGCGCGTCACCAGCACGACGCGCGCCTCCGGGTACAGCATCAGCAGCTCCGGCAGCAGCAAGAAGGCCGGGGCGTCCGCGATAGCGGCGTACCCGGCCGTGATGCGGCCAAGGCGGCTGAGCATCTCGGACTTGTCGTCGTCGCCGTCGGCGTCAATCATGCGACACCAGGCGCGCATCCAGGCTACCATCCGGTCAGCATTTATATTCTTTTTTGTCGTAGTGCCATATAGAAGACGACTTTGACACTTAGAAAGCTATGGCTTGGATACATACCATCTTCACGTTGGAATAGTTGGTTGCCGCCGTGAAAGACGGGACCTTGCAGAAGATGCTCGAGGGCGATGGAGATGGATGTCGTGCCAGTGCGAGAGTAGCCGGCCGCAATGACTTGGAGGCGACGAGACCTGTCCTGCGGTATTGACGGGACGCCGCCCATGTTGAGAAGCTTGTACCGATGGAAGAAAAATATGATGCCAACAACACACGTCCGCGAAAGGTGACTTTCTGTCTTATTGTGACGAAATCTCGGAGGGCCCACCGAACCGGCACTGTTATGCGCGTGGTGCAGATATGCGAACTCAGTCCTTCTCAACGGCAATGTCGTATTGAAGCCCAGTTCGCCATGCAGCTCATGTAGTGATGATACGATGCGTGCGAACCCGGATCGTCCGGCGGAGCTGGGAAGGGGGCTGGCCGTTGTAATTAAACCCAAGCGGCCACCACGCTCGGCCTCTTTTTTTCATGCCATTCTTTTAGGTCGCGGCTCATATGGGAAAAAAAATTGTGGATGGCGGATCCCACGTCATTCGCGGGACCCAGTGTCGTTTTGGGGATACCGGCTCCGCGGGACAGGCTGTGAACCTGTGACCTATTCCAGTGGCTTGGCTTTTTTCTCATGCGCTTGCATGTATGGAAAAATAATAATGTGACAGATTACGCTACTTTAAGAAAGACCTGTCAACTTTCAGGGCCAGCTCTGTATTCTGCACATGCCGCGCATACCGGAGCAGAAGGGAAGCGACGGCGGGCTGGATGTGAACTATGCATGGGTGGCGTGTCGTTCGCCATGCCAACTGATTGGAGTGCTCGCTATACAGCTGCAGCCTGGTTGTCTCGTCTGCTGGTACTTGCAGCCCGAATGGCAAGGAAAAGAAAACAAAGCCTTGGCTACGAATTGATGGGAAGATCAACAGTGATGCCCAACAGGGCAGTGGAAAGAAAAAGAGGCTTGTAGATTGCAGGGGTGTAGCAAAAGCTGGGGTGCATTCGTTTACTTGTTCTAGAATGCAGCGCGGCGCCGTTGGGCTGTGCGACGTACCTCAATAGTTACGATCGCCCAGAACGGTTACCGTAAGCTCGATTTATTTGGATAAAAGTTCCTTCATGCGAACTTATCACTAAATTGTTTACGAAATTAGCGGAAAAATGAACGTTGAAGTCCATAGCTATCTAGTCCAGCTGCACATTAGCTTGCGATGTCCTTGTAAGACACTGGATGCGCTCCTTCGGTGGCACTGCTGTGGTTTGTAGTCAATTGCTATGGCGAATTTTGGCATTGTCAATACTATTTCTGGTGAACAAAAGACGGCAATGTCTACTACGGGGCTTCTCCGACCCGATCTCTTTAGGTTTGCCGACCAGGTACCGGTACGCGGCCGGCCGGAGCCCACCTTATTTGCTGACTGCAAGGGCATCGGCACCAAGACGGAAAACTGTCTCTGTCGCACGACATGGATCAATGCTCCACCGAGCTGATCTCACAGTGATCAATGTAATAGTCTAAAATTTGGAGTCTATCTAATTTTTGAACCCAGTGCATATTATCCAAGCCATGCCACTGGCGAGGCCCCGCGTCAGCAGCGGTAATTCCCTACTTGGCTATCCCGGCGACTATGTCTAACAGCCCAGTCCCATTCCTACTCCGAGACCTTGGGCAGCGAGCAGCCAGTGCGGACTTGTCTTAGGCCGGAGTTATCGCTCAGTTGAAAACAACGGTCTTGGAGCCGTTCAGGAACACTCTCCGGTCGGCGTACCATTTGACAGCCGCCGCCAGCACCTGGCTCTCAATGTTGGAGCCTTCCTCCGTCAGCTGCTTGGGGCCCATGCAGTGGTCGACGCGGGTGACGCGCTGCTCGATGATGGGGCCTTCGTCGAGGTCGGCCGTGACAAAGTGCGCCGTGGCACCAATGATCTTGACACCGCGCTCGTAGGCCTGGTGGTACGGCTTGGCGCCCTTGAACGACGGCAGGAAGGAGTGGTGGATGTTGATGATGCGGCCGCTCATCGCAGTGCACAGCATCGGCGAGAGCACTTGCATGTAGCGTGCGAGCACGACGAGCTCAATCTTGTGCTCCTTGACCAATTCGAGAATCTGCGTCTCCTGCTGCGTCTTGGTGTCTTTTGTGACGGGCAGATGCAGGAAGGGGATGTCATAGCTCTTGGCGAGCGCGGCAAACTCGGGGTGGTTGGAGACGATGAGAGGAACCTGGCGATGTTAGCGGATCACATGGCATATATGAAGGTCAGTGAAGGTCTGGAAGGCGTGTCTACCTCGATTTGTAATTGGCCGGTCTTCATACGGAAAAGAAGATCGTTCAGGCAGTGACCAATCTTGGATACCATCAGCAGCACACGCATTTTGCGCGCGGCTGGGCGAACGTCGTACTGCATGTTGTATTCGGCCGCCAGCTTCTCAAAGGCGGGCTCCAGGTGTGTCGTAGACGCGGCATCGACACCCTCGGAAGCAGGGGCCGGGCCAAAATGGACGCGCATGAAGAAGCGCTCCGAGACTGGGTCACTGAACTGCTGCAGGTCCAAGACATTGTGCCCATGAGCGGCAAAGACACCAGTGACGGCGTAGACAATGCCGGGTCTGTCAGGGCAGGACAAGGTGAGGATGTGGTCGTTGGCAGCCATTGTATCTTTTTGTCGTCTTGGTTTTTGTTTCCTGTAATGTCACTTTGTAAAAGATCAAAAAAATTGAGAATGCAACAGCTTTTTGGTCAACAACAGTGGTATATTAATGAGTGTTGAGCCTCGAAGCTAGCAAATCTGCGGAAATGGAGCACAAAGCACACTTTGTCCAAGTTCAATGCCTACGAGCGTAGAAGAAGATGAAGAAAAGTAAGAAGGGCTGAAGGAATTGAGAAGAGAGCAGATATAGGTCCCGGTTGCAGTATGACTCTTTTGCGTGTCCTTTCCGGGAGCGGCGCGGTGTTTTAAATATCTGTATTTTTTTGTGCTCCACATCCGGGCTTGGAAACCCCCGGTAGCGGCAGACTCGGAGACAGCTCGGCGTTTCGACCCTGATGTCAAGCACAGAGGCGTTTGAAGTTGTCAAATCAGAATCTCAAAAGGACAACCATAAATCACATCAATCCGTGACTTATTCCCAAATCTGAATTTAGCATCGCCGCCATGGAAGATGCCCCGGTCAGTGGCCACTGGCATCGGGCAGAGGCGGGGCACAGTGCAGATGCTTTTACCTAAGACTTTGCTGTTAGCGGCCGTCTCTACCCTGGCTGTGAGACAGAGGTACCTGACGCATGCTAGTAGCTCGCACCAGCCAGCAGGTACCTCCAATCTCACGCTGCAGAAATGCCCCCTGGAGCGAGGCGCTGGCCCCGGACGAGGCTGCCCAGTTGGTAGCTGCACCGTGCGTGACCTGCGCTGAAGCCCTGCGTCGGATCAGCGCTTGAGAAAAGGCTGGGCGGCGGCGTGAGGCTGGAAGGGCCAACACCATCTCATCTCATCGATCATCCTTTGGCCGCGCCTTCAATCTCTCTGCTGCCTTGGCCGTTGACCGCGTGTCTTTTACCGTCCCTGTCACCGCAGGCCCGCTCCGAGACGGGCACGTCAGTGAACACCACCTGTGTAGGGGTCCGAGACAGACGAGCGGCTGGAGAAGGCGGAGGATCCCTACCCCGCTGGCAGCGATAATGGACGCAGAGCTAATGGACGATGATGATTACGCCCCAACAGAGGTGAGCGACTTCTTGGGCATCGATGAGATTGCCGCCGCCGCGAACGAGCAGCCGAGGGCCCGCGATGCTTCGCCCGGTCGCGATGTGCCCGTGGCCAGCGACATGACGTGGGAGTACGGGCGCGCCTCGTCCCGTCCCCATACCCAGATCCATCCTCGATGTGGCGCTTGCCAGATGCCCTTTCAGCTATATGAGCGCATGGTAGCCAGTAAGTCCACACAGTACGCGAATGAAGGACGAATGCTTATTATTTCATAGTCACGAGAAGAGGGGGCCGTCTGCAAATATATGACGCCCAATCGGCCACGGCACGGCCCATTGCCAAGCAATGGTACAAAGTCAAGGCCACGTTCTGCAAGCTCATGGGATGCAGCACTTGCCAAAACAGCGACGAGAGTGCCACGATACATATCGAGTGCTTCAAGCTCTTTGTTCGAGAGTGCACCGCCCCCGACAAGATTCACCGCTTGTGGCTGGCCTCGATCGTCATGGACCCGTGGCTCCAATGCCGCGACACGGGGCTGCCGTACAACTTTCACGAGCGCATGTCGAGCGAAGACGCGGCCCGCGCGTGGAACATCCCACTGGTCGCGCGGCTGCCACCAGACCTCTGCCTCGTGATCCTGGGCCAGACGAGGGAGTCGCTCTTCACCAAGTACATTGCCGTCATGAGCCG
The DNA here is from genome assembly GCA_002796755.1 of Paracorniculantispora psalliotae. Lineage (NCBI taxonomy): Eukaryota > Fungi > Ascomycota > Sordariomycetes > Hypocreales > Cordycipitaceae > Paracorniculantispora > Paracorniculantispora psalliotae. Next base: position 508,612 of record PHFE01000093.1, read on the forward strand.
TGCGCGAGAGCTCTCCTCAGCCACCTCGCCGCGCCAGCCCCCCGTCGCCATGGCCCTCGGCGATATCAAGTTCTGGGCGAGGGGCATGGCCTGGCCGATGCAGATGACGGAAGAAGTCGAAGACGATATTATCAGAGTTACAATTGATTCAAGTGGCATTCAGCAAATCGAGCGCTTAGACAAGATTGGCGATCCCATGTACTCCACTCATCTGCGCAAGCTTTTTGTCGTTCAAGAAACTTATAAGCTTGAAACAGTAAAGGCTTCGATATTTGTAAGATTGGCCCTTTCGTTGACGACCAACCGGAATACTAACACGTCTTAGGGCGGACACTGCCGTCTCACCGTACCCGACGACGTCAATCTGATGCTGTGGGATAATCCGATGCCATTCAAATTATATGCGTCATTGCGTCTTCAATCAGATCATGGATTCAGCAGATTCTCCTCAATTGATACGTCTAGCTGCTTTGGCCTTACTTTCTTCTTCCACGTCGGCCATATCGTTGCCGTGCATCCCCATTTAAATAACATATGGGACAGAGATGCACGTCGGACATTCGAGAGCTTGCCCCTGATGCACCAAAAGGCGGTTCTCTGGATATACGTCCCTTTTCCAGAAGGAGAGGAGCTGAGGGGATATTGTTTGCGAAATCGCAGAACGCAACAAGATACCGAGTCCATCGGCCCTGTTCTTGCCGTGCGTATGAGTTTCTCGGCTCTGGAGTTCATGCACTAACATTCTCTTATAGTTGTACATGAAACAACAAGGTATTATCGAACTTGGCTATCGATACCCTTTGGAGGACAATTACACCATCTGTCGCACCAGGGAGCGGCCTTTCCTTGTTCACAACTCTCGCACGGGCTACTTGCGCCCCCATCCGCACATGATTGAACAGGAGCAGCTGTCTGGCATCGCAGCTGGCGCTACCTATCCTGGTTCGTTCCAGAACAAGTCTACCGACGCAGAGACCTCTGCGGCGCTGGACAGGCTGCTCAAGCCCACTCGCTATGAGATACACTCCACCGCTCGTCTCGAACAGGTCAAGCTCACCGAGGTGTACTACGACCGACGGACAAGCTGCTGCCGCGGCATCATGTTCTTCTACGAGAATGGCAAACGTCGGGCAGTTGGCGAGTGCCGCATCGGTGTCGACTTTGTGAGGCGCTGCGAATACCCGACGCACATTATGTACTCGGAAAAGGAATATATTCTTCCGGATTCTCGCACCCGCTACGAAGGCACTGTGGTTGAGATGACGAACGACATCAATCACGTATACTCGACTAGCTCGATGGTGACCCTGATTTCTGCTGCGTGGCGGCCTGCCATCATGTCTGGAAGATTGGAATTCCGATTCGCGTATGGATCGACACACATTCGCGTTTTCAGAGAATAATTATTACGGCTTCTATACTAACAGCAAGTCCATCCGTTCTGGGCTTTGTCTGACCCAGTCCGATTTCAGAATCCGGCCGATGCCCTTGCGCACATATACATCGTCCTTCTTGTCGATCCAGAGCACGTTATACGTCTCCATACCGTTGATGAGGGACTCCGACACCGCCACCAGTTCACACGCAATCACAGTCTTTGCGTCGAGGCTGTGGCTGCCCAGCTTCTGGCACGGAGTCAATACACCTACGCACTCCCCGGATGCGCCGACCAGCGGGACGCCCTCGTCGCCATAGTATTCCAAAACGTTGAACACGGCGCGCTCAGGTCGCGCATGCAGAAGATGGTGGTATGCTACACCAGTGCCTTGAGGTACATCGAGGTCCCCTGCTGGCGTAGGGCCACCTTCTTCAAGAGACATGGCTTCTATTAGGTCATGCAGCTCGGTCGCCGTGGGGAACTTTTTCTCGGGCTGTTGTTTCTCGAGTGAAAGGACCGGCGACCAAGCCCGTACATCGCCGCGGCAGTATTTCCATCGCACGAGCGGCCGGACGCCTTCTTTGGCGGAGGAAAAATCGGGAAATGTAATCTTGCCATCATACGCGGCCCACGACCACGTCGGGGTCAGCCCATCCACTTCACGTCTCTGCTTCGGCACGCGCTCATTTACTATACCCTCATTGTACCATAGCAAAGCAGTATCAAAGAACATGACTGGCAAACAGCACACGAACCCCCCCACAAACGTAGTCTGCAGCACCGTGAGAATGCCCGCAAACGCGACCATGGCGTCCTCCGGGTAGCTAAACTGCCGCCGGTTGTACTGCTGCGCGTGGTCCGCGTAGTCCTTGAACGTAGGATCCATGTGGAACGAGAAGCCCTCGGCCACGACGGCCGTGTTGCGCGCGCACTGCGCCTCGACGGCCCGCACGCCCTCCAGCCAGACGTTGCAGTGGCACTCCCACGTCACCGCCTCGTCGCTGAGCACGATGAGGCGGCGCGAGAAGATCTGCTCCTGAAACGTCCACGCGCGCTGGTTCCACGCCGAGCGCTGCACCTCGCCCATGTGCCGCTGCACGGCGCTCGCCATGGTGCGCGGCTGGCGCACATACGACGGCGTGTACGGCTGCCCGCCGGCGCGGCGCGGGCGGTGCATCGGCGGCGTGACGTCCGGGATGCCCGTCAGGCCAAAGTGCGCGGCGCCGTTGGTGACGACGACGGTCGCGTAGGCGTTGGCGTAGATGCTGCCCATCTGCGCGAGGTGCTCCCGCTTGTGCGCGTGATCGTCCTGCACGATGCACAGCGCGTCGACCCAGAGGTAGCGCTCGCCGAGGCGGTCGACAAACTCAATGACGTCGGCGACGGTGTGCGCCAGGTTCTTCAAGCCGAGGGCGGGCGTCTTTGTCGCGGCGTCCAGCCCGGACGATGCAGAAAACGACGACGACGAAGCGGGTGGCGCAAGGGCACCGTCTTTCTGCAGCGCCTCGACGTTGCTGAGGAGCGTCTGGAAGGCGGCGTGCGTGCCCCAGACGTAGCTCAGCGCGAGGTAGCGCTGGCCGGGCGCGGCGGCGACGAGACGATGCCGCTTGACGTCGACGAGCCACTTGGGGTGGTGCGCAAAGATCTCTTTGCTCTTGTCAGAGAGGGCACAGTGCTCGGTGTGCGTCGCATCGCAGTGGTCGAGCCACTGCCGGACATCGTCGAACTTGATCCAGGGGCCGAGGCCGCGCTCCGGCATGAGCTTGTCGCGGAGGTCCTCAAGCTTGTCCTCGAAGAGGATCGGAGGAGCTTTGACGGGATTGTGCGCGCGACGAGCGCTGTTGCGACGAGGTCAGCACTTGAGCATGATGAAGGCAAAGCAAAAAGCATGGTACCAGGGTGCCAACTCACTCGTCGATCCTGACCGTTTCCGAATCGATTTGATCTGCCTGAAGCATGAAGCGCGTGAGCTCCTTGTCGTCAAACGCCCACTCCGCGACCGTCTTGCTCGTGCCGTCGGCGCCCGTCTTGGTGCGCGCCCGCCGCTCGAGCTTGTCGCGCATCTCATACAGCCACGGGTTCGTCAGCGCGAGGATGCGCTCCTGCTCGTCGGGATGGATGGCGGAGCGCAGGATCCAGCAGGTGCCTCCGCCCGCACGGCGGACGCTCTCGGCGAGGAGGGCGGCGTAGGCGCGCTCATCTTCGTGAGATGTCTCGACGTCGTCGAGCAGCCGGGCGACGTATTCGGTGAGCTGCCGGACAGTGGCCTCGAGGTGGACGGTGAGGCTTCTGTCCACCGGTACTGGCTGCGTAACCATATTGCAGAGAAGGATGCCGATGGCAAAGTAGAGTTGAAGTGTCAAATATACCCTTCGACCTGAAGTCGGGGTCTTGGTGGCATTGCCAGTGTAAGAAGGGTCGAGATCTGGGGTTTGGCCCCGCCACCTCAGCAGTGCTCGCCCGCCAAGCTGAAATGGGCACACTGCGTGGTAACTAGAGCTGGGCAACAACGAAGCTAGTCATGTTACTGGGCGCCGCTATGAAGTGTAGGGCTAGACGCGGAATATTTTGTCTAGATTGCACAAAACTCGAAGTTATGCGAGATGGGAACGACTCACGAGCTCTTATACTCCCAAGCTGCGCGTGTATGGGACGGTTTTGCTCTCTGCCATATCTTGGGTTCCGCGTGCAAACCATTATTTATATTCATCAAAATGCAAAAACTCGAACAAGCGTTCGCTATTTGTCAATCAGCCAGGCTAGTCACGATGTTACTTTTAACCTGGTGTTGAGTACACAGCATGTCGCCGTGTAATTGGCGTACTGGTACCCTGCATGGGAGAGACAAAAAGTGTTAGTGCGGATCTGGAAACGTAATGTCGTAGCCAACATGTGAAGCTGGCGAAGTCGGTTTATGGTATAAATTTATGGCATATTATGGCTGAAGAGGGCGAAGCATATCAATTTGATGACTTTGACGCGAGCAAGAGCAGAAACTACCTACCTACAATGATAAGCGTGAGTGCTGCTGATGACTGGCTGATGCCATCGCCAAAGGCCTGAGCTTATTAATGAAGATAATTAGGTAGGTGGGGAGCTCGTTTAGGGGGCTCCTGCAGCGGACTCCTCCAGTGGAACCCTTCAGCGCCTTCAGCACTGAGTTTTAGTGGCAGCCACTGGTTTTAGCGGTCTCTGTCAGCGAGCTTGGTGGATTCAGTGAGCAACAGCCTGCAACCTGTAGGCAGGCCTCTGTAATGAATGTAGTAAAGATGTTAGACCTTGGGCCGGTCCTGAAGGAAGCAAAACATTTAGAGAATAGTGATGAAAAGAAAGCAAAAATACAGAAAGTTCAAGTAAAAGAAAGAGACAAAGAAAGACGAAAAACTTTTCCACCAACTTCGAGACATTAGCCCAACTGGTCAAAGTCCTCGTACCACTCTCCCGAGTCTTCATCTTGCCGAAGAATACTGTCCACCCTGCCTTCTCGCATCATCAACACGGTGTCCGCCGTCTCAAAGCATTGCAGCCGCTGCGCGACGAGAAGCACTGTTGCACCAGCAAATTCTCCATCCATGAAATCAGACAGTTGGAACTCTGTGCTGGCATCAAGGGTGCTCGTAGCTTCGTCAATCAGCACAATCTTCGTGCCCGTTCGCCTCTTGTGTAGCGCGCCGCGCGCGAGATTCAGCAACTGGAGATGGCTCCGCGTGAAATGCATGTGTGAAATGTCTCCGTCGAGGCCACCGCGCTGACTTATAATCTCCCACAGGCTGACACGAGTGAGCATGCTGATCAGATCAGTATCCGTAAATCGATCCTCAGTGATGGCATAAGGATCAACGTTGATCCTAACAGAGCCAGAGATGGCGATGCCGTCTTCTGTGATGGTTGTGATTTTTGAACGCAGGATTTCTCGTGGGATGGATTTGATGTTATTTCCATCAATGCTTATGTCTCCGGAATAATCGACCATTCTGAGAACTGCGAGTATGAGTGAGGATTGTCCACTAAATGCCAAGTTGGCTCATTAGTGGGATGCTCAATATGCTCGATACATAAGGAGAGAGACTTACTGATCAGCATACCCTCCTAGGCCAACCTTCTCACCACCCTCTATAGATATCGTAACGTCTTTCATGCCATGGCCTGGGATTATCTTTTTGCCTCTGGAGTATGGTTAATCTATGGGTATCTCGCTGGCTCCAAGAAATAGTTGTCATGCGCGACTTACTCGCTTGTGATAGTTGCATCCGAGAAGTCGATGTTGCCAGCCGCCGGCCATTCTTCTAGAGAAATGTCTTCGCAATGATCGTCTTGTTCTTGTGGCGTCAGTTCGCAAAATTTCCGAATTCGGACCGCATAGTCCAAGCGCTGGTCCATCATTTCAACCGAAGCCATAAATCCGAGGTAGAATCTGGTTGGGGAGATCAGCTGCCCCAGGACAAGGACGAGGATCCCAGCAGATGTCTGCGATGGAAAAGAAAAGGCTAGCGCGATAGTCGTGACAGCCATAGTGCAGTACCAAATATCCGTCAGTAGCTGAAGACGGCAAAAAGACTGCGCTGCACGGTAATTCCATCCCTGATCGCAATGAATCGCAGCTCGAATTTCGTTCCTCAATTGTGCTTGCTGTTCAAAAGCTCGTATGTGTTCGATGCCATCTTTCATCTTCGACACAACAGCTTCAGATGCCTTCCGGGCGTCATCTTTGTGAAGCTGAAGCTGCTTCTGGCTCAACAAGTAGCTTCTTTGTACAACATAGATGAAACTGAACGAAATGATGGCCAACACATAGCCGTATTGCACATTGTATGCTATGAGCATAACCATGTACGCAAAGCCCGGTAGCCCTAATATAATTACCTTGGTAAGTAAATTCGTAGAGAATGCAGAAACCACTCATCAGTACTTACAGAGACCGAACTGCAGCAGGGGCATAGCGAGAATATGAGAGGCTTGGAAAAGATCATCCTTAAATCTGAATAATTTTCGTCAGCTAGCAGCACATTTACAAAGAGATCTTACATACAGCGAAATTATAGATGAGATGCTAGTGGTTGCGATAAACTCGGGAGTGGCTCTGAAAGTGGCACGCTGTCAGTCAAAGCTCTTTCGGAGCGCCTTCACCAACGGTAACTTGCCTCAAGATGGTTTGAACGAGATTGCGATGCAATGTTTCGCCCACCTCACCAATGATTTTAAAGTGAACCAAGCTAAACTGTGTTAAAAGCGTTGAGACGGTGAATGCTACAGATCCTGCAACCGGATCTGCAGAAAATGTAATTAGACTCACCAAGTCAAAGCTAGGTTCGAAAGTGTAGCTGCTGTACCAAATAAAGCGATATAAACAAGAGTAGATGGTACCAAGCCATGAGAATCATAGGAAATGGCCAGAAAAGTACCTGCACTTGCCGTCAGTAAATGTGGCTGGTTCACCGACGAAGGCGACTCACGAGGCAGAAGCTGCATCATGCAAGTACCCACGCTTGCCAGAGGGAAGAGATATAAAGAGAGCCATCCACAAGGCTGCAAAAGGTAAACAAGTGTGCGGCAGTTCTCCAGAGTAAAGCCGGCATTGTCCAAACCAGCAGCTTGCGTGACTATCGCGATTGGTAGCGGCGTAATTCCGCCGAGTGGATCTGAGAGATTTGGTCCAAGATCTTCGCCGTCAATCTGCACGAACGCCGGAAAAGGTTGACTGCTGAAGAAACCGGCCGCACTACTGTGCTCCCATATTTCGGCATTTGCCTTAACTTCAAAAATGTTGTCGGCGAGTAGAAGATGAGTGTCTGAGAATTGCGTTAGCATAACTTGAAAAAAGTACTGTTGTATGGCAGAAACTGTACAGTTATTCGTGGCCATTATCACTGTACAGCCCCTGGTAGTCAAAATGCCAGTAGCTCCAAATAAGTTCCTGAGAATATCGGCGGACGTGGCAACGTCGACCTGGGTGAGAGGTTCGTCAAGAACAAGCATGGAGGGCTGCGGGTATATCGATCTCGCCAATGACTGGAAACTCATTGTAAATATGGGGAGGATTTAGTAGTCCATTGTGATAAACTTACCAATCGTTGCTTAATACTGCGCGTCAAAGTAGTTTTTCCATCACCGACTACAGTTGAGTCGCCCTCTGGCCATTGAAGGAAGTCACGGTCAAGACAACAGGCTATGAGCACAGCCCTGTATCTCTCAGCTGTATACGGACGGCCCCCAAGGATAAGCTCACGGATTGTAGATTCGGGAATCCACGTCAGTTGCGCACAGTAGCTTATCGTGTCACACGAAGAAGTTACCGATCCGGTGGCTGGGGCAATTTCTCCGAGTAAAGCGCGTAGCAACGTTGTTTTGCCGCAGGCTATCGGTCCGCACACCATTGTCACTCGGTTTGATTCAATTTGCAGGTTGATACCTTCAAAGATGATGTCCTCTCCACGCAGAGAGATAGTAACATCGAGGAATTCGATGGCAAAGCTTTGCTGAGCGTCTGAAACATGCGGCGTAGGATCTTCTCTGTAGCGATAAGTTTCTAGCTCTTGTTGGAGAAGAAACTTCTGTAAAGAGTAAAAAGTCGAAATGCCCTGCCAAATCATTTCGACTGGATTCGCTTGCGGAATGGCATTTTCTGCAATTCGCAGAACCGTCTCGTAAATGGCGAAGATGCGTCCGAGATGATGCATATCGAAAGCGCCGTCAAAGAAAAAGCCGGAGGCGAGAACCGTGGCCGGCATTATTCCATTTAGGAGACCAACTGTGGGATATTTAGCTTGTGAACCAGTCGGAAAAGTAGACATTTTCGTACATTGTGCAACCAATTTCAAGTGCCCGCGCCGGTATCGAATTCTGGCCAGCGTTTCTTCGCCGCTCAATCTTTCCAGGTAGTTCGCAATGACTTTGCCAAGTCCCATCATTTTAATATTTTTCAGCTGTGCAATAACGCTGACGTCCGCTTTCAGCCTTGCGTCCTGAATCTTCGTATAGGCTGAGAGCGCAGCAGCCCTGTCAGTCGCGTATTGTCTCTGCACCCGGAAAAAAACTAAATGTTTGACAAAATTAGCCGCAGTCATGAAGGGAATAGAAACAGATATGGGCGCATCCAAGCCTTACCTGGAGCCAAAAAGGCAACAATGAGGCATGCCGGCCCAGCAAGATGATAGAGCGAAGCAATGCCAATGATAGCAGAAAAAACCGTAACAACATATGCATGGGCGCCGCGCATGAACTCAATAGCCAACGGAACATCATTGGCTAAAACAGAAACCGAAGAGCTATCCAAGAGAGCATCAACATCCAACCTGAGGCACTTCTCATGAATAGCCATAGTCAACATTGTTTTCGTATAGGTCAGTATTTTGTTCTGAAGAGTGCGTGCGGCTTGCAGGGTGAGCTGGAGTCTGTGATCAGTTATTGTAACGGAATCTCGTTAAGATTTAGTGACCATACCGTGCTCCCAGTGTATGTGAATAGAGTTATTAGAATTGTTTCTCTGGCCGTAGATGCCGAAGGACTCGTTCGCAGGAAAGCAGCCACAATGTACTCCACTAGCAACGCCTGCGCAAAGGCGAAACAAAGATGGCAGAAGTAGAACACCATGAAGAACAGCTGGTACCAAAACAAGCTCCGCGTGCAGACTTTGAGTAAAGAGTTTCTCGAAGATTTATTGGCTGTAGCTGATCAGTGCATGTCAACACACAAGCGTGGAACGGAAGCTTAAGTTACCTGGCGTCCAGCACCGCATAAACCTGTCAAACAGGACCTCCGGAGCTTTTGTCTTACCTCCCGAGATGAGCGCCATACTGCAATATCTGGAAAGAGAAGAGAACACACGTCCTGCCTGGATGATGCATGAACCGAGCGCATCATCTTTGTAGCTTGGCTGAGTTTGCAAACAGTGGCGGCTGCCGATGCGGCCGAGAAAAACCAAGATCGACTTGGAGACTGCTGTTGCAATATGCAGACTCCATAAACCCCGTTGCTTGAATTCATAGCAATTGGAAGCTGTCACAAGATCATAGATGATGGTCCAGCTGAGCAATTGAATTGGAAGCGTGACGGGTCGAAAGGCCAGCGCATACTTGGACCTCAGTACGGTAATGACAAGGAGAGATGCTGCCAGCGACAGGATTGAAGCAGGAAGAGAAGCATCTGAGCCGAAAGTAAAAAAGTATCGAGTGAAAACGGCGATAATTTGGAAGACAATCAAAGCAGCAATGACTGGCAGCAGAGCTTTCGCCGCGTGTCCAGAGAGTTGGAGCGGCGCGGTTGAGTGACTCTTCTTGCCCAGCAAGGGCGTCAACAACATTGCCAGCCCAGCCGGAACAGCAGCGAACATAAGATGCTCGACAGCCGAGACCAGGCTAAAACCATTGGGCCCCAGTGCCCATGGAAGCGCCATGGTGTACTAGAGCAACGTGGCGATGATGGCCACACAGACAGAATTACCAGAAGGTGGGAATGGAATAAAGCCGCAAATGCAAACAGGAGGGATGCCGGCGCTGCGGTTGAGGAAGTGCGAGCGCTCTGCTCAGAAAAGAAGGCGCCGCGAAAAGTGACAGACCCCTCCTATTATTAGGCGCTGGCAAGGTAAGCCCGCGGTCATTTTCCTCTCGAAGTGGAGAGCGATGTTCAAGGTGCAGAGAAGGCGAGGCTGAGCGAGCTGAGCCGAGATCATGGCAAGGGGTGGGGATGGATGCCATCCTAACGTTGGCGTCGTCCGCAGAAAATTGATGAGAGTGCATTCTAGACGTCTATATAAGGAGTTGAATCGAATGGCCAAGACTGCTATAGAACTTGCGGCCCCCAATTTCGCGGCAGCTGCGCCCGAAAGCCACATACAACACCTATTGCCCGACAATGTGTCACGAGACTGAAGAACGACTTGAGAGAGAGATCCTCATCGTTGCCGCTCAGCTTCTGTAGGAAACTCCACCTGCGATACGCATAGCCCACCTGATCACGCGCGCTAATAATTAAAATGTCCAACCAAAGTTGGTGCTCATGTCCGAGTAGAGCTTGGCTGGGACTGAATCTCGCCGCGGGACGGGAGCTGGGCCACCATCCGGAGAGTGACTGGGGCAAGTTTCCACAGTTTTCTCAACCGGGGGTTGAGCCAAGGAACTCCAAGGCAGTCGGTCATTCACTGTCCTCGTTTCGACGATGTGTTGTCACTATTAAAGTGCCTTTTCCCACAATGTGCGCCAGCCGGACAATAAAGCCCAGGAGCATTAATCGGAATTGGAGCGAATGTGAAGATGTCAGTAATCGCACACGCTCGTCGGACGCTAGCGAGTGGTTGTCCAGCGGCAATTTGCTGATAATGTCTAACCGACTCTCTCCACAAAGTTCTAGAAGCGTGATGATCGAGGTAGTTTATACGGTCGGAAATTACAACAATATGTAACTAAGCATTTGAGGACAGTGAGTATGGGACGTATTCTACAAATATCCAGCTATGACATCGGTGAAGCGACCTAATAATTTCCACCACAGTCATGAGGCGCAGTTTCACCAGTGCAGGAGAAGCTGGTGACAACCAACCCCTGCAGCCTCGCTGCAGATTTGCGTTCAAACAAACCAGCATCACGGCCTCATGTTCCATTTTACATGGATAACTGCTTGGAATTTTTTTTTGTTTTGAAAAAGAGGGGGGTATGGGCGCATCTGTTCTTCCTTGCCTGTCGGACGCTGGTGAGTGATGAATGATGATAAGTGATAACTGAGGTGGTTTTACACGGTCGGAAAATATAGCAATATGCAAGTAGTATTTAAGTAAAGGCATATGAAACTTGTTCTCGAGGATCTAGCTACGGCATTGGTGGAGCGACCTAATAATAATTTCTACCACCCCGAGGCGCTGTTTCGTCAGCGCAAAGAAGCCTCCCGATGACGTATTTGCGGCGCTTTGCGTTCCTCGCAGTTTGCTCAACACAAGCGGACGGGAAGTGACTGGCATGAATTGAACTGTTTGCTGCTGTGGCCCTCTAGCTACACTCTACCGTGTGTCGGTATTACGATGGGAACGTTCTGCTCTGTCAAACGAATAACCACGAGATTTCTCTGTTGACGATGCCACGAAGACAGCTCGTAGATGATTCTGCAGATTGTTCGAGAACCACACCGATAATACTGGGTTCTATTATATACACGACGTTAAAGAGAAAGCGGTAGCTGTGGATGCCGAATACACGGCACGAGATTGAATGCCTAAATGGCCTCAGGTCCATAGTCCCGCGAGCGTTCTGTTGAACTATTATTTATTTAGCCTGTTAGATTCGCAGCCGGTAATACGAATTTCCAATATTAAAAAAGTCTTAGTTTGAGGGGACTGGACACTATCATACAGTAAATGAAAGGAAAAAAAAAAGCAGCCGCTAAAAAGATAACTCTAAAAAATTGTTGCATCTTGATTAGCCTACAGTCTCTTCGGATACATCAAGAAACAAATGCTGTATAACCCTCTGTAGAGCTCCAGCTTCCAGTATACACAGGTGATCCGCGGTTTGGACCGTGGTCATGCGATCGGCAATCGTGATAACCGAGCACGTCGCAAATTCGCCATCCATGAAGTCTTGCATCTGCAATTCCTGAGCCCCTTCCAAGTTACTGGTCGCCTTATCGATCAATACGATATTCGTCCCCGTCCTCCGTCTATGCAACGTAGCTCGAGCCAAGCCAAGGAGCTGCCTTTGCACCGGCGTGAAGTGCATCTTGGTTATGTTCACATCGAGACCTCCGTGCCGACTTACAGTCTCCCACAAACCTACACGCTCTAGCACGCCGAGCAAGTCCATGTCTGTGAAATGAGGGTTGAAGACCGAAAGCGGGTCTAAATTGAGTCGTACTGAGCCATATAATTCAAGCCCATCCTGCGTAATTGTCGTGATTCGTGATCGGAGAATACGCGGAGGAACGGATCTGGTATTTAGCGTGTCGATGCTAATGGTGCCAGAGTAGTCTTCGAGCCCAAGCAATGTTAAGATAAGAGCAGATTGACCACTAAAAATAGCAGGTTTCAATTAGCATTTCAGATCGCAATAGTAAGCCAAGTGCAAAAGTTAAAGAACGGTGCCCTTACTGCCCAGCTCTCGCACATATGCCAACCTTTTCCATTGGCGGAAGAGAGAAGGATATGCCTTCGAGATTATGTGCCGTCAACATATCTCCTTCGTTGTCACTAGACCATGGTGTCAGCTGAGGGTTCTGATATCGTATTTAATCAGTGACGCACTTTCTCTCTGTTGCGACGTTTTCAAAAACTATCCCACCAAAAGCTGGCCAGGATGGGTGCACAGGTGAGTCAGAAGTCGGCAAATCCTCGCGAGGTGTGCTTTCGCAGAAGTTCCGTATTCGCGACACTGCGCCAAGATAGTCATGTGTTTTCGCCATCATATTGACAAGAAATGTTGTTTCATCGCTGAAGCGAACGAGAGTAGCCAGAGCAAGGCCCAACGCAGCGACCGAGGATGAGCTCCGAAATGTGTGCGCAAGTATTATGAGAAAAGTGCCAGAAGTCGCGGTGAAGAGATCGATGATCAAGTTTAGCCGGCAGTATGTTCGTCTTTGATGATAGAATGTCTTTTCCATGCTTTCCAGCGCGAAGTAGTTTCTCTCAAGACAGTCATCGTGGCTGTCCATTGCGCGTATGTACGCGATACCTTCAACTGTTTCAACCGCAAGTGCCGCAACGGCCGAAATGGCCTGATTGTTCAACAGACGCAATTTCCGAGAAAGAGGAATATAAATCATTCTGGCATGATAGAGCATGAATGCATACCCCAAAATCAAGAACCATGCATACTTTGTCGTCAATGAGAAAACCGTGATGTTTAAGAGACTGGTACAGCAGGCTGAGAAACAAGTGATATTAGAGAGCGATACTATATGGATTTCGGATGCTGAACTTACAGAACACGAGCTGAATGAGTGCGACAGGAAGATCTCGAGAAGCTATTTGCATATCTTCCGTGAAACTAAATGCAATATTGTCAGTCTGATACACGACCATTTGAGTCAAGAGATTCACACATTTGGAACAGCAATGTCAGATCGGCAGCTCGAAAAAAGCTGTGCGTTGCACTGGTGGATCGTCAGAAAAGGAAACGCTCGCCTCGATGACTTATGCTAACCTTAGCATGACGTCGGTAAGGCGTGCATGCAGAGCTTCGGAGCATGATGTGTTGATACGTTTGAAAAGCATTCTGTATATCAGGTTCAGTGACGCTTCTCAAACCTCGTTATAATAGCTCTGAGCTAACGGTGGGGGGCTTACCTCGCGGAAAGTTGGCCAGCAATAATGATGCTGACTGCGACCGCAGTATATCCAAGAAGAGAACGGATTTCGAGAGAGTCTTCGAGAAGAAAAGCACGCAAAAATATTTCTGTTCTAGGAGTTAGCGTTGTAGAACATGGGTTGTTATGTAAGGTCAACTTACCAGGTGCCTTCAGCATTGTAGACGTGGCGGCCGCCATGAACGGAACCAAAGCAACAGAAAAACGGCCAGCAGGCCCCGAAAAGTAACAAAACAATGCTAATTTGTCTTTCTCCTGTAACTGTTCACTCTCCTCCACAAAAGTAGAATGTTGAAGTTGCAGTGATCTAGATTGAATCGTTTCACTCAGATCCGCGTTTCGATAGATCGGTGGTTCATGAGCCCGCTGCGAAGCAGGAGCTCCAGAGCGGAGATATTCCGCTACATCATCTATGCGGCGAAATTGATAGCTTTGGTTCATTTCGAATACGACATTGGCGTATCTCAGATATTCGTCTGCGAATTTGGTCAGCTTGGTCCACACAACGACGACGTTCGCTCGGCAACCTACAATTATTCGTCATCATAACAACTGTGCAATCCCATTCCCGAATGAGGCCTTGGGGGCCAAACAAATCACGAAGAATTTTTTGCGCTGTATCGGGATGTACTGCAGAGAGAATTCCGTCCAGAATGAGTAAAGAAGCGCGCTCAAAAACTGCCCTTGCCAAGGCCTATTCTCAAGAGTTAGTATTGTCTCTAGATGTAATGATGAGGACAGGGAACCGCACAATTCTTTGTTTGAAGCTAGCATCAAAATTGCAACCGCTGCTGCCCGCCATTGTCTGGTCGCGCTCAGGAAGTCGTCTCAAATCCGTTGGAATAGAGCAAGCGCGAATGACTCTGCGGTACCATGTTTGATGAAAGACACAATTTCCAACGATATTTTCCTGTATCGTTTGGTTTGTTATCCATGTATTGCGACTGCAAAATGAAATTGCATCATGAGACAAGGTTATCGATCCCGCAGATGACGGTATTTCGCCGAGAATTGCACGTGCAAGGGTCGACTTCCCGCAAGGCTCGGTACCGTACACCACTGCCACACGACCTTTAAGCAATTGCATGGTCAAATTTTGAAGAATTCTAGTCCCATCAATTGATTCAACGGACAGTGCGCGTATATCAATGCCGAATGGAGACGTGGGTAGAACACGAGGATGGAGTTCAACATCATCCTGACCTTGAGATTGTCTCCAGTCCGGTACCTCAGCTCGCATCAAATACTCTTCGAGGCGTTTGATAGAACGAAGACCCGACGCCCTGTTTGCCATCTGTTCGATAACATGCGAGGCAGAGTCGATGATAATTGACATCATCGCAAAACACGCAAAAGCGTTGGGTTTCAGCAGCCAATCCCCCGACTCGTTTAGGTAAATAAGGCCGAGTAAAACAAGGACCGGGGTTACGCCACGATTGAATGCGCCTGTAAATTGAGGTCAGAGTGTGAAAACCCGTAGTGGACCTGCCTTCTCACCTAATGAAAACACCGCCATGCGGGAGCATTGCTCTTGAAGAAGTGCAGTTATTTCAGCCGCCTTCTCTCGGCAGAGATATTCGACTATGACATTTTCAAGGCCCATGAGCTTAATGCTCACAATTTGTGTAAGAACACTGGAGATCACTTGACAGTGTGAATGACGTTTCGCGTTGTAAACCTTACACTGCTCGGCTTCGACGGCAGCAATGCTGATTGACAACACGGCGACAACTATGAGGCGTCAGCATAAATGCCGGTCGACAGTTCTTATCAAATTGTTTTCAGCATACAAACAAGCGGCAAAAGCAGGAAAAAAGAGCAAGCGCCAGCGAATGGTAAAAGAAGCGCCACTCCTAGGCATACGCGGATGCCAGCCCAAAAGCAGCAACGGGCTGAGCGAAGTAATTCTTCGAGTTCGTCCAGTATTTGGGGCATATCTGTTCCTAGCAATGAAGTATCTACGTCTTCTGCAGAGAGTCGCAGCATCTTACTATATACAGCCGTGATGTATATGCTTCGGATGGCCGTGCTTGGACGCGCATCAGAGGCTTCGCTTGCGAATTTAAGCCCCTAAGAGCTACAGATCAGTCATAGATCAGATTAAGCAAAACGTTGACAGAAAGGGACACAAACCGCAATTCCAGTTAAAATGAAAGCTGCTTCTGCCGAGTGCGATATCAGGACGGAAAGGGAAAATTCTCCAAGGAAGGTTGATTGGAGGACGTGCCGGAGGAAAAATGGGAAGGAAAGGATGAACAAGATATGACAGATATGCAGCAATGCGCTTCCCAGTAATTCAGACTGTAGTGTAAGCAGAGTCGCTTCTATCAAGGCCAAATTTGAGGTTTTATCCGCTGCTAAACGTTGTTGGTGAGCGCTAGACGTGAAAAAAACGAGAGTAAGGTCTCACCTTCAACAAAATGTGCAAGGAATGTTTGATAGAGTATATCGGGCCGTTTGTTCCAAGCAATAGGCGGTAGATCTTCGATTGTGAAATTTGATCGAAGTCCAGCTATGGGATTGAATGCCGACCATGGTAGGAAGTATTGGTGATCTGAAGCAGTGGGCCGCTCAGGCCGGAGAAGCTTTCTGTGCAGGTAGCCAAGGCTCACGACAGTGCACTTGATACCGATAATAACAAGCTGCAACACAAGAAGAATTTGATTGCTGGACCGTAAGCAATATTCGGCGATCGCAAGTTCATATGGAATAGTGGCAGCCAAAAAAATGCTCGGGAACGCAGGAGGCGGGAATGTACACGCGTGTGAGGAACTGAACACGACTGTAACGCTGAAAGTACCAAGAAGGGAGAATAGCGAGGCTGTGAGAGATATCCCAGAGGTAAAAAGACCCGTTTCATTCCAGGTAACAACAGTGACCAATTGCAAGAGAGAAACAACCAGGCACAACAGAACTATCACCCAGATGACGCCTGGTCGATGAGGCAGTGTTTGATAGGGTACGCTTTGATAAAGTGGTGCGAAAAGAATCGCCGCACCAATGGACACAACTGTCATCACTGAGGCTTCGTAGGTGGCAAGCCTATCGAAGTAGCCAAGCAGAGAAGCAAGCCAGAGGTTGGGTGCAAGAGCCATGGCGGCAAGATACATATGCTGCAATACGCACTTCGGTGAGGCCGAACAGACGCAAAGCCCTGGCGGTGTCTGTAACAAAATGATCCACTTTGAGGTCAGAATTTGTGCTTGTTTTCAAGATGAGGGCAATGCGATGGCAACGAAGAGAAGGATGAAAAAGGGTGCATCGCCCAACCGTAGTCGTCAAGCAGACATGGCAAACACGACCAACGTCCAGAGGAGAACAGGTCACAGTGCTGCAGCGTGCCGTAACCTGGTCTGGGACCAGATCAAGGCCAAGCACCCCCCCCCCCATTCCCCCCTCCCCTGACCGACCGCGGTGCCTGGGGGTGTCTGCTGATGAGTGAGGAACTTGCACCTAACTGGGAAGGTGGGAAATTGTGAGGGCTGCAAGTTTACGGAGCAGTGGGCCTTTGTTCAGTACTGCAGCAGGGCCGCCCAACGGCGCAATCTGCGTATGGCCCGACGGGCCAAAACCTTTACTTGTGTGCTAGCAATCATCGGTTCGTCTTGACTCGAGCGAGTTTGAGTTTGCTGAGCTCCCGGTAGGCTCACTGTCAAGTTTTTCAGTTTGATTACTTGGAAGTTGTAGTACCGAGGTAACAATAAGGCTGGATACCAACTCTCAACGAAGCAACAGTTGCGTCCAGTCCGGTGGCGTCCTGCAGCGAGAGGAGGGCCTCATCCTCACATCAATTTCCAGGCGCCCGCACTATTTGGCACCCGCATTAGTGTCTTTGACTAGCGCATCCTGATGGACGAAAAGTGTCGTCGCCAGCTGGATACACACTCCTCCGCTTCCACACCCCCCTGCTTGCGTGCCAGCCTGGTTGCCCGCCTGCCCGCCACCCCGAAGCCGACCACGCCGCAGCCGTAAAGATTTTCGATTTCCTTGCCTTTCTAATTACGAATACAATATGACTATCAAAGCCCTGGGCAACGGGTCAGGCGACCCATTGTAATGGCGATTAGGCTAGGATCTGATCATTCTTGAGACTGCCAAAATGGATGCTGGAGTCCCACCCCACTGTTCGTAAAACATTTCTTGCCATCCAGTACACACTCGGTTTACGGAAAAACAGCCACTGCGATCACACTACTCGCACGCTATTTGCTAATGGGCAGAGTGTACCACGGATGAGACCGTAACTACAAGTACTTGCTACCCAACATTGCTTCGACTACGCAGTAAAAACCTCGCCATTGACGTTTCGGCTCATCGGCAGAATTTTCGGCTCGTACACTGGATAGGCGAGCTGAAGCAATAATTCCTCAACATAATCGTTCGGCAGTTTTACGGTTGCAGAAGTCATAACTCATAAATTATCTTATTTTTTTTAAGAAAATGTATTTGATGAAAGAAACTAATAACAATCTTTGTTCTAAACACAGCTTCAGCTCATCGTCTCGTCCTCTCCACGCTAAGTACCTGGCCAGAGTCAAGCTTGATATGCAAATTCACTGCTCGAAACGAATTCTCGCCGTGTGCAATCTGAAGCAGAGTGCATTCAGCGAATGTATCGTCCAATAGCGCTTGCAGTTCCTCGCTTGCATCGCGGTCCATGGCGCTCGTAGCTTCGTCCATCAGGACAATTCGAGTGCCCAAGTGTCGGTGGTGTAATATGCCACGGGCCAAAAAGAACAGCTGCTTCTGACTCAGGGAGAAGCGCATCAATGCGAGGTCACCATCGAGCCCCCCATGACGATAGATATGAGTCCACAGGCCAAGCGATACCAAGGTGGATATTATGACATCGTCGCTTGGTTTCGACCCCGCGAAAGGATAGATGTTGAAACGGAAGGATCCCTTTAGCTCGACGCCGTCCTGGGTCAAAGTTGTAATTCGCGACCGAAGATGCTCACGAGGTACTGTCTTCGAATTCCGCCCGTCAATACTAACAGTACCCGTAAATTCCACGACCCTCAGGAGCGTCATAAAAATGGAAGACTTGCCACTAAAATGTGAAGGTTAATATGCAGAAACTAGCTGGAAAATATATCTGCTTACCTGCCAGTACGGCCGCTAATACCCACTCTATCGCCTGGTCGAATCGTAAAAGTGACATTGTCTAGGACTTTTTGGGTGGTACCACCATCGCCCCTGACATCTTGTTAGCTTCGAGATCGCTTCAGAGGGAACAGAGTGGGTAGAGAGCTTTCAACTTACTGATAGCTGGCGCTGACGCAGTTAAAGTCCAACCGACCACTATTAGGCCAATCTTGCGCGATCTCAGGTCCATCAAGTGTGTCTTTTTCCTGCGGTGTCTCTAGGCAGTAGCGTTTGATCCGTGATATAGCGCCCAGAGCGGTCTCCAGGTTGGTCCACGTCCGAATGAGCCCTCCTGCCACGCCGCTGAAGTCAACAAGGCTAAGCAATGCTAAGCCAACGGCACTGCCCGAAGTAGTGCCTCGGTGCGTAAGAGAGAGATAAACGAGGATGGTAGAGGCACCGGCAGCCGTAAAATCCAACACAACGGACAGCCAACGTTGACAGCAAAATAGGAAATAATAAGGTCGCTGTGATCGATCGAGAGCACGATGCAATCGTGCCATGAATTCCTCTTGCCAACCGAAGCTGCGGATATGATGAATACCAGCGCTTGTTTCGGTAAGGTGTGATATCAAGGCAGCGGATGATTCGAGCTCCAAAAGCCGTAATTGGCGCGATGTTCGTAGATAAAAGTGCTGGATCAAAACCAAGATGGCGACAATGACAAGTATTATCGGAGTGACGAATGCAGACCCTGATGCGATAATACCGATTCGAACGAGGACGGAAAATGACACTAAAACTAGTTAGAATAGGTGACTTTCTCTTTATTCAAGATATTCTTACTGTAAACAAATTGCATAAATGCGATTGGTAGAAATTGTGAAGTCAGAGACATGTCTTGGCTGAATCTGTACCATGTGTTAGCTTGGCTCAATATAGGTTTCGATGTTGCGATTACCTGTTCAAGAGAACACCGGAATCGGTCTGGCCAAGGTGTTGCCAAGTTGTGCTTAATTCGAGGTTAGTTCTGCCAGCGTTCTTTCTAGAAGTTTGACTCACAACATAGTGGTCTGGCCGATTCGATAATGTAACTCTTCGGAAGATTTTGGAATAATGAAGAAGAACCAGGACCTATACTCAATTAGTAAATATCATAAAGATCAGAAGAGGTTTGTGTCCATACACGCCGCCTAAGCTGTTGAAAATGACAGTTGCGGCCGAAAAGACGACGTAGCCGATGAAGTAGTCGCGGTTGGAGCCGTGTCGTGTATACCAAATTCTGACGAATATTCCTGCGCGCCAGTAAGCAAAGCGATGTCAAAATAGATGCGTTGGGACTGCAGTCACATACTAGGCATCGACTGGATAACAGCCGCAACCGCAGTGAAGCAAATCCAGAAACAAACAACTCCTACATTGGCGGATGCCAAAAAATAGCTGTAAAGAGACCAATCCCCATGCTTCCTTTGTTCTCTCGCATTACGTAACTCCAGATCCTTCGTTGCAGGTTGCACAGATGGTAGCACCGTAGGAGGTTGCTCGTTTGCTGGCTCGACTGCATGGGAGCCATCGTCACTTTCGTCGCTATTGCCAGTTTCGCCATCACCTGAAGGCTCACCAGCGACGCTCCCAGACGCATTTGATCCATCGGACAGTTCGGGCTGTTGCTCTTCAATGCGACCACCTTTGTGCATCCGCAAGATCATGCTGGCGTCATCCAAAAATTGTACTGGCGGAACATCGTGTAAGTAATAAGGATTGCGATCGGTGGTCTGGATCAAGGTAGACTTACGTTGATTCGTTGTCATGACTACAGTGCAGTTCCAACGGCGGACAAGACCGGTTGCGCCAAACAGATTCGTAAAAACAAATTGAGCGGTATCAGGATCCAGTGCGCTCAAGACATCGTCGAGGACCATTATCTCCATCTGCGCGTAAACGGCTCGGGCCAAGCTCTAGTATACATGTTAGTAGGTCTTGTTATAAAAGCCTATGCATATAGAGGTCATACCACTCGTTGTTTCTGGCCGCCGCTCAGGTTGCATCCTCCTGTTCCAGTCATAAATAGGTCGCCATTTATCAAAGCCGATAGATCAGTATTCAATCCGCATGCTATGACGACTTCATCATACCACTCTTGAATAAGGTCCAAGGCTCCAATAATGTTGCTTCTGATAGTGCCATTTAATAACCATGGTTCTTGACTGCAATAGGCAATTGACTTTGTGCCTACGCTGACGGTACCAGAATCGAGATGCGTTTCGCCAAGTATACACTTGAGGAAAGTAGATTTACCACAATTGATGGGGCCCCATAGCATAGCCAAGGCTCCCCACGGGATTTGAAGACTCACTTCCTTTAGGATAGGCCCCATGATCGTGGATGTTACCGCTACAAGATCGAATTGTATAGCGAAGGGTGCTGGCTGAGGAAGCTGGTGGCCTTCCTCGGTCTTCTTTTCACTGCTGGAAGGTTCATCGTCCTCTGTCGAATAGGGCGTGATTCGCATATCTCGAGGTACATCTGCACGAAGAAAGTCTTGGATGCGCCAAAGTGATGCAAATCCACCGGACCAAGACATAAAGCTTTGCAATAGCGTCATGAATGGCGAGGAAGTGAAGTTCACGATTGCAAGAACGGTAAACATTTCGGCAGCATCCAATGGGTCCGACACACGGGTCCAAAATAGCGCACCAGCGAGAACAAGGACTGGTGACAGCACATAGCTCAGAGCAGCTTTCATATCATTAATGAGTGCAATAAAATACAGACTGTTGGGCATGACTTACATATTGCGAACATCCAGATACGGGCGCGACGATCCATCATAGATGTCTCAATCTCCTTCCGTCGTTTTGCCTGTAGGAATTCTACCATCACCTGTGATAGACCCATAGATTTGACTCCCTTCAATTGTGCGAGTACATTTGAGGTGGCAGCGACGCGTGATTCGATCTCTTCATTCCATGCTTTTCGTGCTGCGCCCATTGATTTGCCCAGAAAATGAGATGCAATGAATGAACCTAGCCAAGAGAGGGTCATTAGTCTAAATCCTGACATTGAAGGCATCTTTTCGTTCTTACATATACTAGGAATAAACATAAGGAAGCAAGCTCGACTGACGAAGAGCGAAAGCGACCAGATGCCTAGACCGACCAAGATCGTTGATGACCAAATTTCGTAGAATAGCTCAAGCATTTGTTCAACCGCGGTGATATCAGCTGTTATCAATGTGACTGCGGCCAAGCTCTCTAATTTTTCTGAGGGAAGCTGTTGGATTTTGTCATAGATTGCGACAATGAGAATTCCGCGGACTGCCGTTAGTACACGGTAGCTTGAATGATCGTACAGTGCACGTGTAATCTAATTGCGCCTTAGTTAGAATCAAGGTCTTCGGTGGGTAATTGATTCCGCGAAGGGGAAACATACAGTGATTCCCGTAAAAATGAAGCCGGTCGCTCCTGTCAGACCATATGCGTAATCGCTTTCTATACCATTTTGAACGGCTGATACCACATCAAATAGTAGAAAGGGTTGAGAAAAGATAAGGCCGACGAAGATAAGACGCGGTGGCATGACTTTGAAGGCGTCCCAGGGCATTGTCCAGAACAGTGCCTTCAGCAGACCGAATTTGGATGCTTGCTTAGCTAGTTTATGTTAGAACCTCGTATACTCTCAATGGTACATTAACCTACCTCGATTCCAGTTTGGCATGAATCGATCAAAGAGCTTCACTGAATTGAATATTTCGTCGATATTTGGAAGTCCGTCAATGGTCAGCTCATTTTTATATCCGAAGAGCATTAGCGAATTGAGCCAGCCAAATACAGCACGATTCCAGAATCCAGCAACAGTTTCGGAAGGGACAGATGAGCGAAGATGTTCAATCTGGATCAAGCTGCGTTTAGGTACTTCCTCACATACAATGAGTAGTACCTTCAAGGCGACAACAGAGACTTGAAGTGAAGCGATGATATCCATGCCGGAGCGTTGAAAATAAGAGCGAGCCATCGTCATGTCAAAGAACGCCGTGATGGTGAGAAAAACGCTGAGAAACCCCGATGGCCGGAGAGAGTACGTGTGAGCAACGTATAGGATGACCACAACGCAGAGAGAAACAGCAAGGGACATGGCGGCAGCGGCAACAGCGGCGTCGGATCGAAAAAGCGACGCCTGGTGCCACATCACCAGACTGGCAGTCTGGATAGCCAGCAGCGCGATACCGACACTGAGCTTGAGCCATAAAAGAAGCCCCGACCTCACATGCCTTGTTTCGCGTATCGCGGTGTTGAGATAGAATGGAATTGCCAAGACTATGACGCCTCCTGGAACAATGGATAGCATAACATGTTCAAAGAGGAGGGTGAAGTCAAATTTTCCAGGAAACTGGGGGCCAAAAAGGCGATCCAGTAACAACGACATCAGTCTGAACGGCCGCTCACCCGAGCGGCTGGGGAACTGAGACGGTTGTATGTGGTGCTTTTTTGGTTGAAGTTGCACGCCTGTGACAAGCACTTCTGTGATGGCAAGATGTGGGCAGGGTGGGAGGACAACCACCGACCTCTTTATGTTGCAATCTCCTCAGCGTCCCAACAGGCGAGAGCCAACATCAAGTGGATCCGGGGATGGGAAGAAAACAGCACCATTGGACGGCAAGAGATCGAGCTGCGCCGTTGTCTCATCCTGGATTGGCGTCTTGTGGCAGTGGGGGCGGCCGCTGCTCATTTGCAACCATCGGCCCGTGATGGCATGGGGAGGGTGGTGTGGGCGGTTTCCAAGAAGCGATCCTACGTGCTGAAGGCGGAGATGCATCTCAATCCCACCTAACAGGGCAGGCTGAGGCCACTAGTAGGGGGCTACAGTTTGGTTGTGTGGGTAACGCAGACAAAAGTTCCTATTATTTCTGACTTCCTAAATCAGAAAGGTCCGGGGGACAGCCTGAATCTTGGCCCACTCGCCGCTGCTGAATTTTAATAGTTAGAAAGCTGACGAGCCAAGCTGCAGAATGCATGTACGAAATGCAGACTTCCTCGGCCAGTACTCCAGTCCATACCTCATTTAGATAGTTTTTACGTACGATGTATGTATCCCTTTCAGTGCGCTAACTTCTCAGCCCCCGAGCCCCCAACGAGGTCACAATGGATCCACAGGCCGGCGCGTCCTTTACAGGTGTATTGAGTTTCTACTAAAAATCCTTGTGTTGCTATATTTAAGGGTATTGGCAGATATAGACTGTGCATCCCGTTGGTAACCTACGCTGCTAAATATAAGTGCTATAAATATATATTATTGTTATTAGCTACTATCCTCATAAGTGATCTCGCTAGAGGCTGAGCGCACTCAAAGGGTTGTTATGTCAGACAGATGAGAGATAGTTTATGGTATTATGGAGATCCAGGCCGAGGTTGGTGGCCTGTGGCCGACATGTACGCACTGTACCCGCCCTCTGCACCGAGCGGCGTCGGCTTTTCTCCACGTAATTAACAAATCTGTTATTACTAGCACACTATTTCCTTCCCCCAAGTACCGGCCAACACTAGAAAAGAAACGAAAGCAAATCTATGATTAAAATCTCGAATAAAACGGACTATCCTGCCCAACACCATGCTCCGAAACAGTTCCCTTCTGACGCTTCCTGGCGGCAGTGCGCTGTATGCTAATCACGATCTAAGGAAGCGTCTTGGCCAGAATTCCTATGCCCCGATGTATAATAATGCTGCCCACCATGCCGAATCATGTAGCCGCACCCAAAATTTCTATCGGGTTTGCAGCATTTGCTTCCAGATTGTAGTAATTGGCTCCGTGTGCCTTGCGTGCGCTGCCATACATTGGCTCTGAGATACGAGAGGTCCAGTTAGGCGTGACTGTAAAACCAGACAGATCAGCAAAATATTCGACATGAGATTTCCAGAACCCAGAGGTGGTCTCACCGGGAAGACTCCAAACGGGAGAGTATGCTAGAAGCATGCAGAATATCAAAATTGGGTGCATGGTTCCCAAGGGTGCAGGATATGAGAAATAACTTCGATTCCACAAGTTCTGCTGTTAATTATGTTTCAATGCGTGAGGCAATAGGCTTCTCGATACAGTACAGTGATACGCTGTGATATTCGTCACGGGACCAATTGTAATATTTATAGGTCGGAGGACTGCCACGCCCTCGCAAAGCTCAGCTGCCGGGTCCACATTATTGTAGCAGCGGTCAGTAACTGCTTATTCAGTTCTCTAAAGCCAGTGCGCCACCCTTCTATACAACGACTAGGGGCGCTCGGCCTGTGCCATAGCACCCCATTCTAAATGAACAGAGGAATAAGGATTCGACAACTTACACAACCACCAAACGCTCACTTGGACTGATAAATCAGAGACGTAAATGCTTCCTCGTCCTATAATCGTTAATTTCGCGATAACGGCCTTAGTCTGAAACAGGGAACAAACTATACAATGTATGGTAATGTACGGATAGATATACTCTTCGATCCCGACTGGCTCTTAGCTGACCCACAATGGCAATACAAGTACTTTCCACACTCCATACGAATTGAAGTACCGTTGTGTCCGAAGAGGTGGTCGTACAGTGCTTTTTAAAAATCTGGCATATAGGTGGTCACGAATAGTTTGGTGATTTTAGGAAACGAAGCTGGCGGTTGTATGCCAATACATCGCACACCAAGATCTCGTTTAGCATTTTATAGCATGCCACAATTTACCGACCACAAGATAATCTAAGCGTATGACGATGGCTAGCTATGACTCATGATTCAATGGCTTACTGAAAGGGGAGCATTACTGAACAAAGGCTCGAGACCTCTTTCATTATAATTCGTGTTGACAAAATGCTGCCTGAGAACGCAACAGCCCACTGATTTCCAGGTCAGATAGGTCGTGTCAAAAAAACCCCCGTTGCTCTCGGCCAAACTATCGCTCGCGGGCGCAGTCAGGCTCTGGGGTGACACACCAGTGCTATGGTGATGCCCCATACCTAAACATGCCGATGGGCTCACCATTGCGGGTGAAGTGAAGTCGAGACTTTTACCCGATCCTGTGGCTAGGAACTATGCATACTTGCGAAAAGGCGTGGAGGAAACTCAATCAGCAAAAATAGCAGCATGTATTACTCAGCCATATTTGTTTTTAACAGCGAGCGCATACAGCTGCCGGTGGCAGTAACAAAGTGGCCAATGCATGGCTATTCAAGAGCAAAGAAAAGAGGAGATAGGTTAAATGCTTCTGGTAGTTGCAGGAAGAAAACTCGTGCAAGACAAAGGAAATGTAAGAATGCTTGACTAGCTTATGCCTCTGCGGTCGATACTAGCCAGCTGACCGAGGTTGAGGCTAATGCGCAAATCCACATTGCGGAATGTGTCCTCGCGGTGCGCAATTTGCAGGATTGTGCATCCTGCGAAAGCCTCGTCGAGCACATTTTGCAACGCGTCATCCGTACCGTGATCCATGGCGCTGGTTGCCTCGTCCATAACAATTATCTTGGTGTTAAGAGTCTTATGATGCAAGATTCCGCGCGCTAGAAAGAGCAGCTGCTTTTGGCTCACGGAGAACTCTATAGCAGACATCAAAACATCGAGGCCCCCGCGCTGGTTAATGTAATCGAGTAAGCCCACAGACTGTAAAGTCAATGTGGTGAGATCGCTGTCGGGTTTGGGTCCAAGGAAAGGGTATAGATTGAATCGAATGGAGCCTTTGAGCTCCACACCATCTTGTGTCAAAGTAGTGATCTGTGACCGAAGTGCTTCTCGTGGTACACTGCGCGTATCCAGACCGTCAATTTTGATGGTACCTGTATAGTCGGTCATGTGGAGAATCGTCATCAACATCGAGGACTTCCCACTATAATCTGCCTTAGCTTCGTCCTTTTTGGTTATCGAAAGCCACATACCTGCCAGTGCGGCCACTAATGGCCACCTTTTCACCAGGGAACACGGTGAAAGTTATATTATTCAGAGCCTTTTGCACGCTGCCGTCGTCCAGTCTTTGTGGTAATTAGTGCCATGTCACAGTTTATTAATAGTTCAAATGCAACATACTTGTAATCAACGGTAACGCCTTCAAAGTCCAGACGCCCGTTGACAAATGATGTCTCTTCCAGATCGGACCCAAGGAGCGCCTTTGGTTCACATGGCGTCTCAGCGCAAAAAGTTTTGATTCGCGAAACCGCTCCAAGGCCAGTCTCGAGGTTGGTCCAAGAAATAACAAGGAACGATGCGGATTCATAAAATGAGATGATACTTATCAGTGCCAGTGCAACTCCTCCTGCCGATACCTCTTCTGGCCGAAGAATGCACAATGTGACTAATATCAACGCCGCAGCGGCGACGGTGAAGTCCAAAACAGTGTGGAGCCAGCGTTGACAGCAGAAAAGCGAATAAGTCGGTCGCTGGGATTTGTCCAAAAGGACAGAGAGCTGGCCTAAAAACTTATCCTTCCATCGAAAGCTCCGGATTAGATGGATTCCAGTGCTGGTCTCTGCGTAGTGTGTGTATAAATCGGAAGCAGACTCAAGCTCCAAAAGCCGAAGTTGGCGCGAAGTGCGTAAATAAAAATACTGCAGGCCGTAGATCACTACAATCAAGAATAGCATGATTGGCGCGGCATATTTGGAGCCAGACGCAATAATGCCAAGGTCAACGAGCCCCGAAAAGAACACTACCTCAAGTTAGAAAAGTTGGATCAAGTGTAGGCTAGTGGGGTACTGCACCATAGAAAGTTTGAGTGAGGGTGATGGGCAAAAATTGCGAGGTAAGGAATACATCTTGGGCAAAGCTAATAAAGTTAGTATGGTGTGTTTAATAGATCGATGCAATAGCATTTCACAGCTCGAAGATGGATGAGGTGGTGTAGTGATACGTACTGGTTGAGTAATTGTCCAACATCCGTTTGGCTGAGAAACTGAGGAGTCGCACTATGAATCCATGTCAGTATATAGCACCTGGCCTTCTGAGAACAACTTTCTTACAACATGACGGTCAGAAGGAGCCTTAGATGCATTTCTTCGGAGCATTTTGGCAGTACGTGGTAAAAGAACAACCTGCTATTGATGAGAGGACAGCTAGCGTGATGCAGGGCTAGCAGACTTACACGCCACTTAGAGAATGAAGGACAATAGTTGCGACAGAAAGTCCAACGTAGCCGAAAAAATAATGAAAATTTTCTGGATCCTTTCCGTACCATATCTTGATAAAGATGGCTGCACTTGTTAGAGTATCGCTTATCGCCTAGAGCCCGGAGAAGACTTACTAGGCAACTCAGCCGAAACAATGCAGGTGAGTTGAAATGTCACCCAGAACCACACAACAAAGGTACCGGCAGCCCCCAAGTAGTAGGTGTACAACGACCAGTCACCGTACTTCTTCTTTTCACGCGCGTTGCGGAGCTCAAAGTTCATCGCTGATGGCTTGACCGAGGGTGGCTCCATCTTCTCCGTGGCAGCAGCTGGCGCGTAACCACTGCTGTCGCTGCTTTGACTGATGCGACCGGTGTTTTCACTTTGCTGATGCTTACTCCCGCCTGTTTTATCATCTTTTTTGTCGTCCGTGCCTGCTGAAGATGGTACCGCAGCGGGAATATGAATGGGCTGTTGCTCCACATGGCCACCCTTGTGTATTTGGAACACAAGATCGGCGTCATCCAAAAATTCCACTGATACACTTTTTGTCAGTTACGAACGCTATGCAGTTGGGAGAAATTTTTCTATCTCACGCTGATTCGTTGTCAAAATAACCGTGCAGCCCCAACGGCGCACGAGACCTTCAGGTCCAAACAGATTTTTAAAAACCTGTTTGGCGGTTGTCGGATCCAAACCACTGAGAACGTCATCCAGAACAAGAACGTCCGTCTGTTCATAAACAGCGCGGGCCAAGCTCTATACCCGTCGGGTTAGTAAACTGTTGATCAATATGGCAGTTGTAACCGTTACGGATTCGTACCAGTCGTTGTTTTTGTCCGCCACTGAGATTACAGCCGGCAGTTCCCGTCATGACTTGATCGCCGTTGACCATTGACCTGATGTCAATGTCAAGCCCACAAGCAATCACAACCTCTAGATACCATGCCTCAACGTAGGCAAGGACGCCCGTGATGTTGTCTCTTAGCGTTGTATTCCGGATCCACGATTGCTGATTGCAGTAACCGATAGATTTTGCTCCCACTTTGACCGAGCCAGAACTCAACTTCGTTTCGCCGAGAACACAGCGAAGTAGTGTAGACTTTCCACTTGCTATGGGCCCCCAGACTATTGCCAACTTACCCCAAGGGATAGAAAAGCTAACATTCTTGAGTATCTGGCCAGTAACTGGATATGCAACATTGACATCATCAAACTGCACCGCGGTTGAAGTGGAATGTGTCCTCGGCGCCGTGAGCACCTGTTTCTCTACGATGATTGAATCTTGCGTATCTCGAGGCTTGTCGAGTATGATACGCTGATCCTGGATTTCTTCCATACAAAGAAATTCCTGAACTCGACGAAGAGACGCAAGACTTGATGCCCAGGCTACAAAGCTGGACAGCAAGGCTTGAAACGGTTCCGCTGCAACAATTGAGATCGCAACGACAGTAAAGACCTCTGCAACGTCTAAGGGGTTTGAGACGCGCGTCCAGAAATTTGCACCAGCAAGTATAAGAGTTGGTGGGAGCACACGGCCGAGCGCATCTAAAGCCAGGTTAGTTTGTGTACAAGACGCTTCGCCGGTGTAATAAGAGCTACTCACGAAAGCCCCAGTGCCATATTCGAGTGTTTCGCTCTTTCAGCGATACTTTGACTTCATGGCGGCGCTTTGCCTGCAGATATTCAGCGATCATTGTTGCAAGACCCATAGATTTGATGCCTTTCATTTGCGCAAGAACATTCGAGGTGGCTGCAACACGCGATTCCATTTCCAGATTCCAAGCGGCGCGTGCCTTCCCCATGGCCTTCCCGATGAAATGAGAGGCGGTAAAGGAAACTGTTGCTTTTGTGATTAGCGAAATGAGCCTTACAGACTATAGTAGCCACATACTTATCCCAGGGAGAAACATGAAGAAGCAAACATAGCCAACGTAAAGGTTTAGCGCCCAAATGCCCAAGGCGATTTGAATGGCGCACGAACAGATCTCATATAACAATGAAAGCATCTGCTCGCTGGCTAGTGAACCAGTAGTCATCAAGGTAATGGCTGCGGACTTCTCGAGCTGCTCAATTGGCAATTGCTGTATTTTCCTGTAGATTGCGACAACGAGTATGCCTCGAGTACCTGTGACAATGCGATAGAGTCGATGCTCATATACAGACCGTGACATCTATATTGAGGGATTAGCGACTGTTGTTGTGCGACGACAAGGCTAACACAAAATCGAACGCACCGCCTTTCCAACGTAAATGACAAGGGTAGCAAGGATGAGGCTTCTTGCTGTCTCACCATTGAGCTCTCCGTTGACGGCATGTACAACGCTGAAGAGCAAGAATGGTTGCGAAAACGTTAGACCGACAAATATTAAGCGGGGGAGCAGGATCTTGGCAGCCTCCCACGCCACTGTTCGTAAAAGCGCCTTTGGAAGGGCGAACGTAGAGCATTTGTCGACTAAAATATATTAGAAAATGATTGAATCCTCAAGAGCCACTCAAGGAACGTTTTGTTTAAGATAACTCACCTCGATCCCAATTAGGTGCAAATCGACTGTGTTGCTCAAGGCAGAACAAATCTATATCCAAAGTTGGCAGATCATCAATCTTCAGATCATGGCTAAATCCAAATATAAGTAGTCTATTAAGCCAGGCAAATACGGCGCGATTCCAAAAACCGGCTGCGGTTTCTTTTGAAACGGATGCGCGCAAAGCCTCCGAATAAAGTAACCCGCGTTTCGGGACTTCTTCAAGAATGGCAAGAACAAGTTTGATAGCGACAGTGCAAATTTGAAGTGCTCCGATCGCATTCAAGCCTTCTCTCAGATAGCATGACCTCGTGCTAATGATGTCAAAGAGCAAAGTAACAACAAGGAAGAGACTGAGGAAGCTTGATGTTCGAATCGAGTACATGTGCGAAATGTACAATATAATCAAGACACAGAATGAGGATACAAGCGACAAACTTGCGGCCGGGACAGCCAGATTGGAGTAGAAGATTGAAGACCGCTGCCAGAGTGCCAAACTCGTCGCATTGATGGCCAATAATGCAAACCCAGCGCCGATTTTGCACCCGAGCAAAAGGCTCGGCCGAACAGGCGGCGCGACTGTCATTGCTAGGCGCAAATAGATCGGTATTGCAAGAATCGAAACGACTGAGGGTACCATTGAAAAGGTGGTCTGCTCAAAAAGAAGAGTGAAATCGAAATGGCCAGCCAGTTTGGGGCCGAAGACGTTGTCCGAAGACGATCCTACGTGCACAGTTGCCATGGCGAGCGGTATTTCTGGAAGTCGCTTTCTCTGGGTTTGGTAGAAGTTGTCGATCATTGGATTGTATCTTCTCAAAATGTAGAAGACGAAATGGTTACATGTGTGTACCAACTTGCAAGGGAGCACAACACTACGTATCCCGCGCTGGCCACGCCGCGGAACTTGGGACAACCAACACAGTGGGTCTGGGGTACAGGGAAATGGCGCCATTGGCCCTACTATATTCAGAGAGTAGCATCGTTCCAAATTACTTGAGAGGGGACCTTTTCCGTGCTTGTAGGATTAGGGCGTCGAGAGCGTGGGCAAAAACCAAGCGGGGCGGGGTGTCCAGACTGGAGGAGGTGTGGTCGACTGCAGACGCATCAAAGCCGCATGAAGCAGGTCTTTCAAAAATCTCCACCCAGCTACAAGCTAGCGCTCCTGCATGTGAGACTGCAATTTACAAAAGTTCTGTTAGTCCATAAAGTACAACGAAACCGGGGGCTGCCACCCATCATGGGTGAGCCCCTCACGAGAGTCTTGAGCAAGTGCACCAAGCGTACCAGGTGTTGCTTGATCTTGGATACACAAAAACCAGCGTGCGTCTTTTTGCTGGTGATTTGAGCTGGTAAATGGTATCTCACGCGTGAACGCTGAATTCTTAGTCTTGGGCCGACGGTACAATGGATGCAGAAGGTTGTTACTTCGAGCTGCGAATTTGCTGCCGCCCAACACAGTGAATTCCATCTGCCACTAGCCGCCCATGATTGGAGGCGCCACGACGGCGTAGAGGTGGGGTCTGCATGCGCTGGGGCGCGCGGTGTTCGGGTACCAAAGGCCTAGATGCATAGGATTAGGTGCGGTTGGTTGAATGTATTTGTGTGGCGTCGTACTCGCTCGTAAAGAATCAGAGCCTGCCAAAAAGGCGTATGCGGCTTTCTCCACAGGGTAGCCTGATGAGTTGTGAAGTAATCTTTTCCGTCACCCGCGCCAGCCAACGGCCAAAGGTGTTGACTGCTGCCGTCTGTTCAGCTTAATAACATCAAGCAAAAGAGACATGCGGCACAGCCAAGGTCATTCAAGCTAGGAACATCAGCCTCTTGTGTATCGCCCCTACAGCATCGGGTACGCATCACCAGTGCCTTCATAATACATCCACCAGTTATGAGCTCACCAGGGTGGCTGGTGAAAGAAGGCTGCCGGGGAGGAGCTGGTCACAATCCTGGTTGCAATAGCGCGCTGTACATACTACATGGTTGGTGGTGTGGCTAGTCGAGTTGGTGGTGGAGTGAGCTGGCGAAAGTCCCCAGCTACGCTGTAACCACACTTTCTACTTTTAGCGGCGCAAGTACACCAGTCTAGCCTCTCGCCTTGCCTTCGTCTGCCTGGGTTGGCTGCGCATAGGAATAACGTACTTGTCGGCGCAGCTCCCCGTGGGGCGAGAGAAAGGCGACTCTAGAATAATATGCTTATTGCAAGTTCCCTCTCTTCGGTGCTAATGGTCAATTACGTGACAGCGTTTTTCTTAAACAGGGTGGCTGCATCACAAAAGTGGTCTATGCATAGGTGCCTGCCCCTAACTGCACCACCCGCAGTTTTTTTCTCGTCGACATCGTCAGCTAGCCAAACAACATCGAATACAAACATGCCATTTGGGTATCATAGGCATCTGCATTGTGATTCTGAACGAGGTGATCGGTAGGCATACCAAGTATCATAATTAATATTGCTGAGGGTGGCAGTCTCATACTAACACGGGCGTAAAATGCAGATGGCAGGAGCAAGCAAAGGTAATGGGCTAGGACTTGTTAGAGTATGTTTCCATGTAGCCACAATTATAATTTCCAGTATTCAAAGGCTATCTTTCCAGTCTCCATTTTGTTGCAACCTCCGAAAGCTTGCGACTTTACCGAGTTCCATGTGAATTTTGACGTTGACCGTCGTCAGCCAGTCAGGGTGATGCGCAATCTGCAAAACAGTGCATTTGGTAAAGGCTTCATCCATCAACTTCTGGATCGCAGAATCTGCCTCCTGAGTCATCGCGCTAGTAGCTTCATCAATAAGAACAACGCTTGTGTTGCTGGTTCTTTGGTGCAGTATTGAACGCGCCACAAAGAAGAGCTGCCGCTGACTGGGAGAAAAGCACATCTCAACAATGTCGGCGTCTAGCCCTCCTTGTCGCTGGACATGCTGCCATAGGCTAACAAATTCTAGCGTCGAGACAATATCGCTATCCATAGGCTTGGGGCCTTGGAATGGATAAATATTAAATCGCACAGAAGCTTTTAATACGACGCCGTCTTGTGTCAGCGTTGTGCAGCGAGATCGAATTGTCTCGAGCAAAACACTTGTAATGTCTCGGTCATCAACAGTAATAAGACCACTGAAGTCGATCATATGCAAGAGAACAAGGAAAATTGATGATTTCCCGCTGATAAAATGTGTTAGTCAAGGAAAAATTCGCCGTGTCCTCGTAAATTACATACCTGCCTGTGCGACCGCTGATGCTAACCTTGTCGCCTGGCTTGATGGCA
This sequence comes from Paracorniculantispora psalliotae, assembly GCA_002796755.1. Taxonomy (NCBI): domain Eukaryota; kingdom Fungi; phylum Ascomycota; class Sordariomycetes; order Hypocreales; family Cordycipitaceae; genus Paracorniculantispora; species Paracorniculantispora psalliotae. Next base: position 542,261 of record PHFE01000093.1, read on the forward strand.
AAATTGACGTCGTCCAACGCAAGCCGCGAAGTCCCATCTTCAGTCCTGTACTATGTTAGGAAATTTTGAAGTCAATCTCGTCTTTAGCAAGATACGTACTTGTAATTCGCGTTAACGCCCTGGAAGACAATACCTCCCGCAGCCGGCCACGCATTGTCGACAGCCGGGCCGCTACGATTGTTCTCCTCGATCGGGGTATCGACACAAAAGCCTTTGATACGAGAAACAGCGCCTAGAGCTGTTTCTAGGTTGGTCCAGGCTCGGATGGCGTATGTCGCGACAGTACTGAATGAAATCAACGTCAACATTGCCAACCCAACAGCATTATCTGACGTTTTCTCGGGCAGGTAAATGGAGAGGACGGTGAGGCTGACGGCGGCAACAGCGGAACTGACGTCGAGAGACAGACTGAGCCATCTCTGGACACAAAAGAGAAGGTAGTAAGGTTTCTGTGACCGATTTACAATCTCGTGAAGCTGCGATCGAAAATCATCCACCCAGCCAAAGCTGCGTAGGTGCTGGATGCCGTCGCTGGTCTCTGTGGCATGGCTGATCAGACTTTCGGAAGCTTCAAGTTCGAGAAGCCGCAATTGGCGTGAGGTCCGAAGATAAAAAGCCTGTGTGATGTAAAGAGCAAGAAGAATAACAAGCATTATTGGGGCGACGTAAGCCGTGCCTGCCGCCACTATACCAACTTCAATGACCACCAAATAGAAAACTGCACCTAGTTAGTTATATTGTGATTATATTACCTCCATTACTTACTAAAGGTAAACTGAATGAAGTGTATTGGCAAGTCTTGCGCAACGAACGTCATGTCTTGGCTGAATCTAAAAGCATGTTAAAGAGTCTTTTTCTTTCGCCGTCGTTTCAGCAACAACCTACCGGCTGAGGAGGAACCCTAAGTCGGCGTGTGCTAAGAAATCGAGTTTTGCGCTGTGTTTCATTTAGCTTGCGACTAAGACCACACGATTTTGTGATTTAGCTTACAATAGAACAGTGTTGAGCACATTCAAATGAAGCTTCCCAGCAGATTTTGGCACGATTTTGAAGAAGAAATGCCTGGAAGTGGTTAGATATAAAGCTGGTAAATATTTTAGAAGATTTAAATTTCAGCTTACATTCCCATCAATGTGTTGCAAATAATACTTGCGACGCCAAAACAAACAAGGCCAATAAAGTAGAGCTGGTTGGTTGGGTCTTGCCCGTACCAGATCCGCACATAAATCACTGCACGAATAGTCAGCGTTCGTCCAGAAATATTTCGTCGTTGGCCAAAGGTAACTGACAAGGCATTTTTTCGACAAGAGCAGAAATAGCCATGACGACAACCCAAGACGCAACCCAGAATATGCCTGCAGGGAGCAAATAGTAGGCGTAGAGCGACCAATCTCCGCCTCTACGACTAGTGCGAGCATTTTGGAGGGCAATCTTTGTGACCGCACCTTTTACCGACGGCAGCTCGGCTTTTGTGAGTGGTGTTAAAGACTTCTCGTCCTGAATTTTTTCGCATTCGGGGGAGGCGCTTGTTGTCCCAGCAATTGGCGCTGGTACTTCTGTTTTAACGGCATTTCGAGTTTCGAGTTCGGTATGTCCACTTGCATCCATTTTATACACAAAATCGGCAAACTCCTCAAATTCCACTGAAAATTCACATCAGAATGATAATAACTGCGATGCGTTGAACCTTGACTTACACCTGTTTGTCGTCATTATAACCGTAGAGCGCCGGCGGCGAAAGAGCCCATCTGGTCCGAAAAGTCGCCCCATAATGGTTCTGGCCGTTTGGGCGTCCAAGGCACTGAGCACATCGTCCAAGACGACTATATCCATTTCCGTATAAGCAGCGCGTGCCAGACTCTACGTGCACATGTTACCGTGAGTCAATGGAGGTTGAAATAATCAGAGTATCAGGTAGGGCAACGTACCAATCGCTGTTTTTGACCACCGCTGAGATTACACCCACCGGTTCCAGTGACAGTCTGATCGCCATTCGGCATTTGGCTGATGTCAGTGTCCAAATCACAGCTGTATAGTACCGCGCGATAAACTTCAGCGACAAAGTCTGCTGGGCCAATTATACCAGAACGCAACGTCTGATTCTGTACCCATGGCTCCTGGTTACAATACGCAATGCGCTTTGACCCGACCTTGACAGTACCGGATGTTATCGGTGACTCGCCGATAATCGCTCTCATCAAGCTGGATTTTCCACAGTTGATTGGACCTTTTATCATTGCCAGGGCTCCCCAAGGAATTCGAATGTTGATTTCTCGGAGGATTGTGCCTTTCAGATGAGCAGTGAACCCAACGTTCATCATTTCAACGGCAAATTCTGACTTTCTCGAGTGGAGGATACTGCCATTGGTGATGGACTCCGGTGTTGTGGCTGGCTCTGCGTTCTGGCGCACATCTTGGAATTCCTTGGACAGTAGGAAATCTTGGATTCGCTTGAGCGACGCGAAAGCCACTGTCCAGCCCATGATGGCTTGTAGTATCAGGATAAGAGGGTCCGCTGCAACAGTGACAATTGCCAAAATTGTGTAGACTTCAGCTGAACTAAGTCTATTTTCTGCCCGTATCCAGAAATAAGCGCCCCCAAGAACGATAACGGGCGTAAGAGCGTTGTTCAGGGCAGCTGCGGTGATGTTAGCCAGGTAAAGAGAAAATCAAACGATCCTTCTTACCAAAAGCGAACATCCATAATCGCGCACGGCGATCCTGCATTGATGTTTTGATCTCTTTCTGTCGCTTCTCCTGAAGGTACTCCGATACGGCCAAAGACATACCGGTGGCTTTGACGTTCTTTATTTGCGCGAGTATTGTCGATGTTGCGGCCACTCGCGTTTGGATGTCTCTATTCCAGTTTGTTCTGGCCGTAGAAATTGACTTCGAAACGAAGTTAGAAGCCACAAATGAGCCTGAAAAATGAGCATTAGTATTTCATTAGAATTGGACACGGGAACATAAACTTACAAAGCCCCGGGATGAGCATAAGGAAACAAGCACGTCCGATGAATAATGAAAGCGACCACAGACCCAGACCAACTTGGAGTGACGAAGACCAGAATTCATAGGTAATAGAGACAATCTGTTCAACTCCTTTGGTGTCCGCAGTCATGAGCGTGACGGCCGCGGAGTCTGCCAGCTGGTTGACTTCTAGCCTTTGCATTTTGTCAAAAATTGAGACAATGAGGACTCCTCGAACGCAGGTCATGGCTCGGTAACTGTAATGGGCCTCAAGCGCTCTGGAAATCTAAGAAACGAGAATCAATCGCCTTTTATTCCGAAAAAAGAAAAACAGTGCATTACTTACCATGGTTCCAAAATAGACGAGTGCTGTAGCGCCAACCAATGCGCCAGCAGTATCGCCGCTAATACTGCTGCCATTGCTGACAACCTGAACAACACGCAGTAATAGGAAGGGCTGAGAGAAATTTAGAAGAACAAACACGAGGCGTGGCAAAATGACTTTGGCAAGCTCGCGCGGTACAGTACGGAGCAAAGCGATCGAAAGCGCCACGGAAGAGGTCTTGTCAACTGGCACTTTGTCAGTACTGTAAACCAGCGTGATAAGGGTAGAGGCAGATTCTTACCCGAATTCCACTTCGGTGAAAATTTGTCGAAAAGTCGCACAGAATCGAATTCCTCGCCAATATCGGGAAGACTGTCAATTGTCAAGTCTTTGCGAAAGCCAGCGATCATCAATTTATTGATCCAAAAAAAGGTGGCTCGATTCCAAAAGCCAGCAGCCTGCTCGCGAGACATCGAATCCCGATGCTTCTTCTCGTAGAAGAGGCTTCGCTTTGGCACTTCTTCTAGAGATATCAGAACCAACTTAAGCACAATAGTAGCTATTTGCAAAGCTCCATTGTTACTTAATCCCATTCTTCGAAAGTACGAGCGTGCCATGACGATGTCGAACAGCATGGTAAGCGAGAGGAATAGGCTCAGGAAGCTGGACGGCTGAAGCGAGTAGATGTGAGCGACGTAAATAATGCCGAGAGTTGAAATTGACGCGAGAAAGGACATTGAAGCCGCTGCAAGAGCAATCTTGGACCGGTATAAAGTCTCATTGTGCCAGAGTGCGAGGTTGGTTGACTGTACCCCAACTAAGGCAAGGCCAACGGTGAGTTTGCCCCAGAGAAGGAATCCAGGACGAACATGGCGAGTGGACCGTATCGCAGTAACGATATATAGAGGAATTATCAAAAGGGCGATACTACTCGGCAAGATCGTGAGCATCAGCTGCTCGAAAAAAAGCGTGAGATCGAATTCGCCCTCCAGCTGAGGCCCCCAACGACCATCGTTTTGCAGCGACGACATGTTGGAGCTAATCACGCGGAGAGACACGACGAGGATTTGGCTGCGAGTACTGCTAGACTCAGCTGGTAGAGACAACTTCTATGTCAGAAGATCCAGATAAAAAAAAGGAAGAGGCAATGAGATTAATACAGATGAAATCCAACGTCTGGTTACAGCAGCGACCTAACAGCCAACCTAACACAGTGGATCCCTATGATTGACGACGGGTAGATCGTGCGGAGGCGCTCTTGGCCAGCCTGAGATGCCAGCGGGTTGTACTAGCGTTGGTGAGCAGCACTCTTGAGGGTCTTTGTACGTTGAAAATATCAAGTTCGGTTCCTCCTTGTTGGAAGTATAAGCATACAAAATTTTACACACGGAGACAGATCTTGTGTGTTTAGGATGCTGCCAAGTTGGCGACCACGGTTTTTTACCCTGCGTCTCTGGCTAGGTAGTTGGCGTTACAGGGCGTCCTTGCTGCACTAATAATCCTTGCGTGACTGTGATAGTGACTGCGCTAGTTAAATTCGTTTGTTGGCCCAAGGTTCTGCAACAAAAGTTCCTTCACAGGCCCACGTTAGTACTGCGCGTGGAAAACACTTAAAGCACGCCCTGGGGGTAGAGATTGAGTGCCAACCCTATCCTAGTTACTTATCTCGAGCAATGCCTACTTACGTATTCATTAATCGTATGGGAAATCTCGTAGTTATTAGCGCAAATCCTTCTCACCCAGCTCGCCCAATTTAGCTTGCTGCAAGTCCGCCCCCTCGTTCAATGGGCGCGCTAGCCAGGGTCTGGGGGTGCCGTGTGTGGTGGCTTTCTCTCCACATCGGCGGCCGGGGAGTTGCATCGAAGTGCGCTATTACTAGCAGGGTTGCAACAGCCTGGTTTGCTAGCCTCGGCGCTCGCTCCTCTGTTCATCCCGCGAGTCATTCCACTACAGTGGGCGAGAAGCTCGCGCTGTCCTTGTGGGCGTCTCCCGATCTTCGGCGTCCGGGATGATCTGACGCCTTTATCGCCAGCCTGTATAGGATCTAGAGAGAATTGGTATATGGCAACAGCACTCATATGACGCTCTTTGGCCACCTGCAATGGTGCGCCAATCAATTAAAATAAGAAAGAGGGTGGAGCAGAGCACGGTGCAGCTTTGGACCACGAAAACGAGGGAACATATGGCTTCTGAGCGGCAGCACCAAAGCGCAGCCAGCATGCAGGCGGCGCCACCCACACTCGCTAGCGCAAGTAGGTGGTCACTGGTGCAGTGAGAGAGGTGGCTGCGTCTCGTTTCCACACGTATGCCCAACAATGGCAAAAAGGTCCGACGTATCCCAGTTTGCCCCTAGGAACATTATTTGCCTGCCATCTCAGGTATAGCCTTCATTTGCGAGGGTCGACTTCCAACAGCACGTGTGAAAACGTTACCAAACAGATACGGGTGAGTTGGACTAGATCAGTCAGTAGTGCCGCTACCAGAAAAAAACGAACCGAGACCCCATTTGACTGCAGCGACTTTCTGGCACACTGGCATCGGGAGAGCTGTAGAAGGAGATCCACAATGTCATCTTGGCCAAGGAGAACAACGCAGCTGATAGTAGAAAGATAAAGATAAACAATTAGTTAATAATTCAATTTTACTATAATAAAGCTCAAGAAACCTGCACATCATCCATCTGTCGATCTCGCACCATTTGCGATCGCCTGGTCACCTCAACAACTCGGCCAGCATCAAGCTTCACAACCACATCCGCGTTATCTAAAGAGTGTGGCCGATGTGCAATCAAGATGATGGTGCAGTCCTTCAACTCATGGTCTATCAGATCTTTGATCTTCTTGTCAACGCCATAGTCCATGGAACTAGTTGCCTCATCCATCATGACAATCTTCGTGCCCACGGTTTTGTGATGCAAAATGCCGCGAGCAATGAAGAATAGCTGTTTTTGGCCAGGCGAAAACTTCATGCTCGTCATATTTGTGTCAATTCCGCCTTGAGACTCCACGTGTTCGCGGATGCCGACCAGCTCTAGGATTTCAAGGATGGACTGGTCGCTTGGCTTGTCGTTGTCAAATGGATAAATGTTGAAGCGGACGCTTTCCTCAACTGCGACGCCGTCTTGTGTGAGGGTAGAAATGCGGGATCTCAAAGTTTCTCTAGGCACGGTGTAAATGTCTCGACCATCAATGCGAATGGTGCCAGAGCACTCAATCATGTGAAGAAGGGCAAGGAAAAGCGACGATTTTCCGCTACAGTAATCTCGTTAGTACCATGCGATGGTTATAACTAAAGCAATTTCATTACTGAGATCAACGTACCTGCCAGTGCGGCCTGCAATGCCAGCTTTTTCACCGTGTTCAATGACAACAGTGGCTCCGTCCAGCGCTTGATGCAAAGTACCGTCTTCATATCTAGCTTCATGTTAAGGGGATATTCAAATGCGCGTACTATATGGTTCTTTAAACTTACTCATAACTCGCACTGACATTTTCAATTTCGACTTTACCAGTGGACGGCCAGTTGTCTGGGACGCTGGAGTGGTCTGGTTGGTCTGCTTCTTGTGGAGTGACCTCACAAAAGGTTCTGATCCGAGCTAGGCCACCCAAGCATGTTTCCAGCAGGATCCATACTCGGATGAGTTGCGAACTCAACGAGCTGAAGGAAATCAAGCCCAGAAACGCGAGCCCGACTGAGGTGTCTGAAGTTGAAGACGTCTTGGTAGATACGCTCGTGAGAATCGCAGCAATACAGCAAGCGCTCAAGTCCAATACCAGTGTAAGCCACTGCTGCACTGATGACAGGCAGTAGTAAGGCTTTTGAAGGCGCCCAACCAATTCGCAACAATCCCCCATCAACTTCTCCTGCCACCGAAAGGCTCTTATATGCTGCATTCCAGAAGAAGTTTCTTTAAAAAGGGTCAGGAGCGGTGCAGAAGCTTCAAGATCTAGGAGACGTAGTTGACGTGAGGTGCGCAGGTAAAAGTACTGTATACCGTAGAGCAGGACCAGAATGAGGAGCATGACTGGTGCAGTGTACTTTGCGGCCGCGGCCAAAATGCCGATGTTCGTGGCTACGCTGCACACAATAAAGCAAAATTGCATGAAAGCAATAGGAAGCTGCTGAGAGATGATGGAGATGTCTTGGCTGAATCGATTCAAAGTGACACCAGTGTCAGTTTGCGTGATCCAGGAAAGCGTCGCGCCGATAGTTGCTTTCAGAAGCCTCGAGTGTATCTCATTTGACAGATTTGGAGTGATCTTGCCAAAGTAAAAGAAACCTGTTGCTGCCGTGGCGATAGTGTTCGCCAATGCCATCATTGCGAAACCGACAATGTAGGTATCATTTCCCGGTGCAATGCTGTACCATATCTTCACAAATATCTCTGTTCGTTGTTAGTCAGCATAATCGCAGTTTATTGATGATTTGCAGGCTGCCAAACGTACGGGGCATCTTTTCAATCACCGAAGCAACCATGCAAGTGATAATCCAAGAAAACATCAGTGGTGTGCCGACTGACTGGAAGAAGTAGGAATAGAGCGACAGGTCGCCATTCCCTCTCAACTTGTCGGGTGCTGCTTCAGAAGGCACAGCTGTGGATTTACCAATTTTATTGCTCGTTTCATCCTCAGTGCTGTCTCGTTTCTCCTCGTCCGAACTTGACTCAGCGGCTGCGTCGCGTGCAGGTTCCGGAATGTCGGTGCGTTGCTGCTCAATGACGGTCCCGTCTTCGTTTACTTTGAAGATAACATCGGCTGACGGAAGCAAATCCACTAGAGAACGCTGTCAGAATGAGAACCCAAATATTTCTAATTGCAACTGACCCCGGTTCGTTGTCATAATTATCGTGGTTCCGCGACGACGAAGGAAGCTGCTCGGCCCAAATAAACGACCGCAGATGACAGAAGCTGTTTGGTTATCAAGCGCACTGAGAATATCATCCAATATAATTATCGGTGCGCAGACAAACAATGATCTTGCGAGTCCCTTCAACACCGACTGTTAGCTGTGGTCTTGTCATGGCCGCCTGTTTACGTACCAAGCGTTGTTTCTGGCCTCCGCTAAGGTTGCATCCGTCTGTCCCCGCCATTGTCTGATCACCAGAATGCAGTCGCGATATGTCAACATCAAGAGCACAGCCGTGGAGTACCTCTTTGTAGAGAGCCTCGTCAAACCCGTTGTGACCGTCAAACCCGTTGTGACCGATGATGTTGTCGCGAATGGTCTTGTTTCGGATCCACGATGTTTGAGCGGCAAGCGAGATATCTTTGCTGGAAAGAGTAATTTTGCCTTTGCTCGGTTGGATTTCGCCCAAGATGGTTTCCAAAAAGACAGACTTTCCACTTCCGACCGTACCGTGAATCATGGCGAGGCTGCCAGCCGGGATGCGGACGCTCACATCCTTCAGCACACTTCGTCCATTGCCGTTCTCAACAACGACGTTTTCCATAACGACCGCTGGGGCTGTAACAGCATCCAACACTGACGCGGCCGTCTTCTCCGTCAAGCTGCGCCCGCTCTGTGGTGTCTCTGTGAGCAGTCGTCGATCCTCTTGATCCGGGAGGAGCAGATAGGTCTGGATGCGTGTGAGACAGGCATAACTGCCTGCCCACATGAGCATCTCTGCTAAAAGGGTAGTCAAGGGGTCCGAGACGATGATGACCATTGAATATACCGAAAATACTTCTGCCGCTGTCATCTTTGGCGACGATCGAGTCCAAAAGCGAGCCGCCGCGATTATAATGACTGGTGTCACTGACCAATTGAATGCCCCTAATTATTTGTGAGTCTTGTAGAGATAAATTGTAGGTAGAAGAAGTATCTTACCAGTAGCAAACATAACTAAACTAGAGCGACGTGCTTTGAAGGATATCTTCACTTCTTCTTTTCGCTTCTGCTGTAGATAATCCGAGAGTGTATGTGAGAGCCCCATGGATTTGATGTCTTTGAGCTGTTTGAGGACCGTTGACGTAGCCTGTACTCGGGACGCAATATTTTCGTTCCACTCTCCACGTGCTTTAACCATTTTTTTGCCATTGTAGAAGGTGACAATCGTGGCAACTGCGACATGAAGATGATTAGTTCCCAATACCTAGCTTGTCCATTTTCGTGCGATGGCCGGGGTCACGTACGTATTGATGGGATGAATATCAGGAAGCATGCCGAACCCACGAATTGGTACAGAATGAAAACACCAAATGCTAGTTCCAAAACCGTTACCCACGTTTCATGAAAAAGAGCGATGATCGATTCAACGCCCATCACGTCAGTGGTCATTAGGGAGACGGCGGCCGCGCTTTGGGCATCATTGGTGTTGAGTCTCTGCATTTTGTCGTATAATGCCACAATAAGCACTCCCTTGATACTAACTTTGATCTGATACTGGATCCTTTCGTAGATGCTACGTGATACCTAGATGGGAGACGTCAGCATGCTTCATAAGATGGTCAGGTGTACGTAGAGCTTACAGAAATGCCTGCATATACAAGTATCGTCGCGCCTATCAGTCCATTTGCAGTTTCGGTCGATGAAGAGCCTGCACTGATGAAATTTAATACTCCCTTGATGATAAATGGCTGGCTCAGTGAGAGCGCCGAGTAGCAAAGGCGAGGAAGAACCATTGAGAGAAATTTCCAGATGATGGTCCTCAAACAAGCATGCAACAGGGCATACTTTGATGTTTTATCCACTACCATGGTCAGTATATTTATTCGGGTTGAACTGTTGGATGAACCATACATTGCGACCAATGGGCGAAGAATTTGTCAAACATTCTTCTCGAATCAAACTCTTCATCAAGCCGAGGTAGATGGTCAACGTCCAGCTCATGGTTGAAACCGTACAACAGGAGTTTATTGACCCAAGAGAATACAACTCTGCTCCAGAACCCGATTTCAGAGTCAGACTTTGTCGCTGAGAGATCTTTATCGTCGCTACTGAGCGGAGTCTTTGGCACTTCCTCCAGTATGACCAGACACAGCTTCAAGAGGACGACTATAATCTGGATAGCCCCGATTGTGCGAAGGGATTTGAAGTCCATATCATATCTTAAAAAGTATGATCTTGCCAGAGAAATATCGAGAAGCATCGTCAGGGTAAAGAAGAGGCTGACGAAGCTAGACAGTCTCCTGTTGTACAAGTGGCTTCCGTAGAGAATAACGAGAGTGCAAGTAGATCCAACAAGGCAAACCACAGATGCGGCTACCGACGAGTGTGACTGAAGTCCCGAGATTGTCTGCCAAAGCACGGCCTTTGCAATATAAACTGCAATGAGAAGCGTTCCGATCGCGACTTTGATCCAGAGCAAGGCACCAACTTGGACTTGTTGCGCCAGTCGTCCCACCAACATTTTGGCATAAAATGGTGTTGCTAGAATCAGCAAGGCGTCTGGTGCTATTTCGAAAATAGTCTGCCCAAATAGCAGAGTAAAATCGAAGTGCCCGGCCAGCTGGGGTCCAAATTGCTTGTCCAGTTCAGGAACCATGGTGAGCGAGGTTGAAGGTATATAGTGAATAAACTATTCGTTGAAGAGCGTGAATGAAGCAGATACGAAGGTAAGAGCTAATCACACAAGAGGGGACGCATAGGCTCTCGGCCAAGCAGCGTCTACATGCATGGCCATGCGTGCAACATCTGTCGCTACCAACAGAGCATGCAGGCTCCCAGCTGTGGCCAGGGGAGGGGTGCAGAGAAGACAGCGCTTCAGCGTGGTGGGCCAACTGCACAGCTAGTACATGCGCTAGATTATGCGAGGCGCCGGCCATATTGCCCTCCCTCCCAACAGGACGCGAATGAACACAGAAAATTGGCTCTGAAGATACCATATCTTGTACTCAGTATCCAAAAATCTCTCAAGTCAAATTCCTGCCTCACTGCGGTTATTCCAAGTATAATCAAGCCATACTTTGGGCTGGCACGGTACCTCGCCCTCGGCAACTCTGGCCGCGCAGTTGTGCTTGTTGGCGCTAGCAAATGCGTTCTCTGGACGGAAAACTGAAATACAGCCAACTAGTAAGTTTTAGGCAGATGAAATTTGTGTTCCAGGTAGGTGATATCTCTCCTCTAGTGAAAAGACGCTCGCTGTCTAGCGTCGAGCACCGTCGAGCACAGGCACCTACAGCGGGAAGTCCGGGAGCAGCAACTCCCACATGAGGCTGCCATGCATAAACATGTATTCTATTGCATTGATTCTCAATCATGGTTCACATTTGGTTTTATATAATCAATTAAGACCTTACGGAAACTGATTCTTGCTTTCTAAGAAGGCTAATAACCGCTAATTGCAGTATGCAGAGCGCTAAATAGAGTTAGGAGATGACAGAGCATATTGATGGTGCGAGACTACTAAGTAACGATCTTGGGTCCCTTGCTCAATTATGTTGCTCTCAGAGAGTATAAAGTACTTCATCTGCGGTGTGCGCCACCTGGAAGGGTCTCGAGTGGCTGGTTTTCGTCTCCTCGACGTTGAGCACCGCCTGGGAAGTTGTTCCCGAGCTGCTGGTTGCCGGCGTCGTCATTCACTGCTATCAATCAGCATTGACGGCTCAGTTGCGCGGAGCTGTCATGTAACTTACCAAGCAAGGCGGCAGGGCTCAGAGCCATGGCTGCAACAACGATGAACTGAAGAGGCAGCATTTTAATAAACGTATGTTTGGGTTGGGGTTATCAAAGAAGGTGTGTAATTATGAAGACGTCTGATCGTGGCGAGCAACAAGCAACACGGCCTTGTCAGCGTTTATATTTTGCAAATTCACCACCCCCACCTCCGTTGTCCGTCGGTAGCACAAAAGTTCCTTCGGATTTCACTTCGCGCTAGCCTAGAGAAAAGAGGGAAAAGGCAGAAAGGGGATAAATGCACGCTGGCGGACTGCAGCTCCCTGCAAAAGAAGACGTTAGCGCCTCGCCCCGTTGCCCGCTGGCCCAACACAGCTGCGCCAGTACGCTGTAAGCCACATGCAAGGGTTCAATTTTCTGGTTGACAGCACCCAGAACGTTGTCTTGACTATGATCCTCTTGTAGTTCGTGGATGAAAACCGCGTGGCTCGTTTCAGTTGGTGCCAAAATACCCAACTCTCGACAAGCCAGCTGCTGTGACTATTGATAGCCAGCGCTTGGCGCCAGTTGGACCCTCAGTCATCCGCTGAAGATACACCCCTGAAATAATAGTACTTGATGGCCACTAGGTCAAAATAACTAGACTTACATATTGGATTTAAAAAAGATTATAATATTTATTTCTTTTATCTTATTCTTCTTATATTCCTTATTTTTTCTATTTTTCTTGTATCTTCTAATAATATAATATCTTTATTATTCTTCAACAGATATTCTAGTAGAGGAAGTCATACACGAATATTACCTCAACGGGACAATCCTGTTAGCGTATACAACGCTAGCCCGTTGGGTCTCTGCCTCTCAATACAAGGCTACCATGAAACATCAAGAGATGTATCAGTTTATATTGTATAAAAGATTATGAGAGCATTATATTCTTGAGCCAGGCTTTTTTTTTCTCTCACTTTGATCAGGGTGCAGCAATTCCTCTCACTCTTCATTGTGCAACCGACCTCCCAGAAGCGCGCGCACTTGGCTGGTCCACTCTGCTGATCCTCCGCCCGTTCCCGGCTCCACCACTCCATGCCAGGCCAGCCCACGATTTTCAGGCCAACTCCACAAGCCAGAGGCAGTCTCACAACGGGCTTTCGCCACCACCGTCCTTTCTCATCGACTCCCGCCATCTCGCAGCCGCCGCTCATCGTCCAGAAAACGGAGCGAAAACATTGCAGAGCGTTTTCGTGCACGCGCGAGAGTGTACCGACCGACTGACCGACCGGCGACCGCCACGATGCCCTCCGACGCCACGGCCAAGGGCTACCGCCCCGTCAAGGCCTCGGAAAACGACAACGGCGACTGGGACGGCGACCTGACCCGGCGCGAGGCCGCGCTGGCGCAGAAGGAGAAGCGCTTCAAGCTCGCCCTCATTGGCAACGTGGCCGTCTTCTTCGTGTCGCTGTGCTTCCTCGCCATTTCGTGGTTCTCCAAGCCGTCGATGCTTGAGTGTGATAAGATGACCTCGCCGTACTGTGAGTTGCCCGACCCTGTCCCGCGCCCATTATTTTACAGACGAATTTTGTTTATGGATACTTGGTATGATTGAAGCAGAAGGCTAATGCAGAAACAGCGCCGGTATTTGACGGCGGCGTCGAGCACTGGGAGGGACACTTCCAAAACATCTTTAACCAGACTTCGAAATACAGAGGCCCGCCGACGCTGGAACTCGAGACGGCCTGGGAGGAGCTGTGGTATCGTGAGTAGATGCCTACGACCATAAAGTTTCAATATGCTAATATTGTGTTGCAGAGCCCGGTGTCGGTCTGACCATCGACGAGATTGCCAAGCTCAACAAGACGCGCCCCGGCGTCGAATTCACCGAGATCGAGGGCAGCGATCCCAAAAAGCCTAGATACGCCGCTACCCTCGAAGTCTTTCACCAGATTCACTGCCTGGTACATCCTGATCCACCTCATCTTCCGCATAACTATTTCAACCGCTAACCATTTCTCCCCGCAGAGTCTGATCCGGCAGGCGACCTGGCCGCTGCGCATGTTCAACGAGAGCTGGCACGCCTACCCGTGGTTCCTGACCGACGAGCTGGCCGGCCGCATGCACGTCGACCACTGCCTCGAGTCGCTGCGCCTGAGCCTCATGTGCTACGCCGACGTGACGCCCGTCCTGGCCGAGAACAACCCGATGCGCCCGACGGGTCTGCAGCTCGACTTCAACGTCCACCACAAGTGCCGCAACTACGACAAGATGATCGAGTACGTGCAGTCCCACGGCGTGGACGTGCCGCCGGAGTAATGGAGGTGGGGAAGGGCAAGCGGGGGAAACCATACACATGTATATCAATATGGAATCTTTGAATAGCACATAGAGATTGGAATGACGATTGGATGAAATCAATGTTGATTATGCAACGTAGCGTGAATATGACAGCAATCCGGGTGGATATACTAGCAACAATCAAGCATTACCGAGCCAAATTTGCAAGGCACCGGTAATTGATACCCGGCCTGGAACGTTCAGCCTCCGACTCCAGAGTTCATCTCGTCATGTTGCCGCACGGCTGGCAAGGTACCCCGCATCCCATCCGTCTCGCGCGGCACGCAAGACTGTCACTATCCCGACGCCTAAAACCCTCCTTCAAGTAACTCGCCTGATAACAATTTATTTATTCCCCTTCGCTTTGTCGATCGCTCGGTAAACATGGAAGCGAGGTAGCATAACACGGCTTTCCCCGCACGCCAATGTCGATTTGGATGCATCGTTTCATTAAGCTGGTGGCGAGGAGGGCGATCAGGTAGTATTTAGCCGACGGGACGGACTAGCGTTATGTGCACTCCGCCAGCGTCGTAGTGCAGCGACCAGGTGAGGATAATCTTTCGTAATTTTAGTTAGCACGGACGGAACCAGGTCTGAATATTTAAAGGGCTGCATCTCCTCGTAACAGAGTCTAACGAAGTGCATGTCCATTTGTCGTGGTAGCACCAATGCATTGGCTTACTGGAATCACTGTGGCAGCCTCGGTGGCGTCAGCCCTGCCAAGCTCCGATGAGGCACAGAGCCTCTTATTCGGTAAGTCTGCATCTTTGACCTAGAGGGCAAACATAGTGGATGGTCTAACCATGATCCAGGAGAAGCGCCGACACTTAGCGTCGTCGGTCCCAACCTCACTACCAAGTGGTTCGAGGGAAGCGACTATGTGCAGATCGTAGAGCTCTTTGTCCAGAACACGGACAAGCAGCGCTTCCTCACCCGGAGCCACGCCCTCCAGGTAACAATCAACTCCCCATCGCTGGACACCGTCATCCCTGGCACCGTCAAGCGCCTCGCGCCCGGCCAAAAAGCCCTCGTGCAGGTCGGCGTCAAGAACAAGGCCGGCGTCGCGGCCGGCGCTGTGTGCCATGGCACAGTCACGGCGTCTGCAGGCCCGCACGGCAAGCAGACCGCGTCGGCAGAGATGACGGGCGCGTGCGGCATCGCCGACTATGCGAGCACGGCGGAGAGCCTGCTTGCGCACCGCACGCCCGACTGGTTCGACAAGATCAAGTACGGCATCTTCATCCACTGGGGCCTGTACTCGGTGCCTGCCTACGGCAACACGGGCAAGAATGAAAACTACGCGGAATGGTACGCCGAAGACGTCTGTGGATTGCAAGGCAGATTTTAACCGTGATACAGGTACTGGATGTGGCAGCATGATCCGGAGGACAAGACCCAGACGTACCAATATCACTTGGACACGTACGGCAAGGATGTCAACTATGACGACTTTGCTGCCAATTTCACCGGCAAGAAGTTCGATCCCAAGGAATGGGTCGATCTCTTTGCTGACGCCGGCGCTCAATACTTTGTTCCCACCACAAGTACGTCCACGCCTCGCCACCCATTTCACACACGCACATTACTAACCGCAAGTCCTTGACCGCCAGAGCACCACGACGGCTTCGCGCTCTTTAACTTTTCCGAGTCCATCAGCCGGCGCTCCACGGTGCACTACGGCCCACGCCGCGACTTTCTCGCGGAGTTGTTCGCCGCCGCGCGCACACACCAGCCTAGCTTGCGCCGCGGCACGTACTTTAGCCTGCCCGAGTGGTACAATCCGAAATACAAGAAT
Organism: Paracorniculantispora psalliotae; assembly: GCA_002796755.1. Lineage (NCBI taxonomy): Eukaryota > Fungi > Ascomycota > Sordariomycetes > Hypocreales > Cordycipitaceae > Paracorniculantispora > Paracorniculantispora psalliotae. The sequence continues at coordinate 558,232 of PHFE01000093.1, forward strand.
GGCGGGAGTTTCCCCGGCGGTCCGCCGACGAATCCCTACACAGGTGAAGTGCTCGAGTATACTGGTTTCGTGGATGTGAATGATTTTGTGACGGACGTGCAGGTGCCGCAGATGGAGGCGCTCGCGTATGACTATGACACGGAGATTATGTGGTGTGATATCGGCGGGCCGAATGCGTCGGCGGGCATGATGGCGAAATGGATCAACTGGGCCAAGAAGCAGGGGAGACAGGTGTCGTTTAACTCGCGCTGCGGCCTAAAAGGCGACTTTGACACACCCGAGTACGTCTCCCAAACTCGTTCTCCAACCCCCGTCTCGTTTAACTAACAATGCAACAGATATGATCCTAACCCGACGCATCCGCTCGACAGAAAGTGGGAGTCGAGCCGCGGCATGGATCCGCACTCGTACGGCTACAACCACGTCATCCCCGCCGACGAGTACATGACCGGCGAGGCCATTGTCCTCACGCTCGTCGACATTGTCGCCAACAACGGCAACTTCCTGCTCGACATCGGTCCCGCCGGCGACGGCTCCATCCCCGCCATCATGCAGACGAACCTGCGCGACGCTGGCACGTGGATCCGCGCGCACGCCGAGAGCCTCTTTGGCAGCGGCTACTGGCCGGTGACGGCAGGCGCGGACCCGTTCCGCTACACGACGACCGCGGACGCCTTTTACGTGCATCACCTGGGCCGCCCGGGGACGACGGTGGAGATTCCGGACCCGGTGCCGTTTGTGCCGGGCGATAAAGTGACGGTGGTGGGAGGTGCGGCGCATGGTACGGAGGTAGCGCATACGTGGACGGGGCCGGGGACGTTGAAGCTGACGGTGCCGGAGAGCGTGCTGGATGGGGATAAATACGTCTGGACGTTTAAGATTGAATACGTGCGGTGAAATTGGCCGCGATGGAGGAACGCAGACTATTCTTAAAGAAAGCTGAAATAAGAAATGATCTAAGTTGAAAGAAACTTGATTGCGCGGTGCCCGTCCCAACCGTGTAAGTCGTGGCGGAGCTGGCCCAGTGCTGTGTACGACAAGCTGCGCCACGAGCAGCAGTCATGACAAATGCAATAATGGCCTCATCCTTAAAAATTCCAAGCTTGGCTTTAATTTCTCCTCGTCATTCATAACTTCAAATTTTCTCTCGTTCGAATACGCTCCCTTTGGCTGTGCAGCGCGGAAACATGCAGTCATCGAGTTGCGGGGTGGTCTCTGAGTCAACTGCCCAAATAGGCAAAAATCATAAGTGACTCATTTACGCCTCCAGTAACACGGCAGCTCTCCACTGCCAGCACCAGCTTTCACAGCTAGACGAGAAAAAGAACGAATTATGGGTTTTCTTTCTCCTCGTCAGCAAAGATTTCTTGAAATGTCGATCCACTCGAGCTACAACCCGTGCAACGGCGAGGGGTATATGAAGGCAGCGCGCCGCTACTTCTCAAGTGGTCAATTACAAACTACACAAGCCAATTGAGCATTTTACACTTCGTTTTACTTGCCTTGTGTATTTTACAGTTTTCAATCATGACGGGAATGACGAGCAATAGCGGCAGCTCTTGCAGCGCCTGCGGTCTCACCTTTGACAACGTCGGCGCATTCCGCCAGCACGCCAAATCACCCGAACAGTAGGTTTTACAACTCCACCGCCACATCCCTGCCAATACTTACAGTCACAGCGTCGCCAACCTCCGACGGAAAGCCGCGCAGTCTGGCGCCGAGATTCGCGCCTCGGCCACCGACAGCGACTCGGACAGCAGCGCGCCGTACACGAGCGACGACACCGACAGCGAGGCGGACGATTCCCAGCCCGAGGCGGCCACTGCCACGTCCGCAGGCACGACGCCCGACTTTGTCGCGGCGCAGTGTCTCTTCTGCGACGTGCGGTCCGCGGACCTGGACGCGAGCCTGATCCACATGGCGAGCGCGCACAGCTTCGTGGTGCCGTACCAGGCGTCGCTGGTGGTGGACGTGGCGACGCTGGTGTGGTACCTGCACCTGGTGGTGTACACGTACCACGAGTGCGTCGCGTGCGGCAGCCGGCGACGGTCGGCCGAGGCGGCGCGGCAGCACATGCGCGGCAAGGGCCACTGCCGCTTCGACACGGCCAACCCGGAGATGCGCGACTTCTACGACCACGACGCGCTGGATGCGCGGTTGGGCGTGACGCTGGCGCAGCCGGACGAGGGTACGCTGCGGTTGGCGTCGGGGAAGCTCATCACGCAGCGCGGCGCGGCGCAGAGCAGCGGGCCGGGAAGCAGCAGCAGCGGGAGCGGGAATAGAGCTCGCAGGAGGTTGGAACACAGAAAGGAAGAGGAGAAGGAGGAAGCGGGGGAGGAAGGAGGAGGAGAGACGGCGGTGGCGGTGCGCAGTGGCGAGCAGCAGATTCAGCTGGACCAGACGGATCGCAGGATGGCGACGGCGGCCAAGCAGATGGCGCAGCTGAGCGTCCGCGACCAGCAGGCGCTCGCGCACCTGGCGCCACACGAGCAGCGACGAGAGCTGACGATTCGCAAGAAGCAGCTGGACCGGGCACGGCGGGCGGTGTGGCGGTCGCAGACGGCGCTGGAGCGCAAGGGCAACAAGACGCTGATGAAGACGTATAAGCCGCAGCCTCACGAGCGGCCTCTGGGCTGAAGGAGGTTGTGGCAGCTCGTGGTGTTGAGACCAGGTGTGGTTCTGTAGCAGTTATTCCATAGCATAACAGTCTTTCAGCATAGCGGTGATTTAGCATAGCGGCTGTTTAGCATGTCGAATTGGAGTTTTCGATTTTCAATAGGAGTATCTGAAGCGATGGCTCGCGCATTCTGGTTGTCAGAGTTGGCTTGTGATTGTGGTCCGCGATCGTTCCATGCACGCGCAGTGGAGCAAAGGGATTCGCGGTGCATTGCGGCTCAGCGGAGGCGATGGTCCAAGAACAGAAGCTAAAGTCGCCGCCAATGCAAACGAGGGAGAAATATGCAACTAAAATAAGAATCGTTTTATGGCGACGTCATTCTCAAAGTGTCTGTTTTCATATACAGCCAGAAGAGCAGGCAGCTGGTTAAAGAAACACTCTCGGCTATGTGGGTGCCGCGGCCGGCATGGATCTCTAGTTACCCACATGAAGCCGGGTCGACGTCGCCTCGGCAGCCAGCGCCGTCACGTCAGTGGACCGAATATGGGAGAGCAAGAGCTGGTGTTTTGAGATGGCAGCTGCGGATGTCGCAGCCCGAGGACTCCATGAACCCGGAAGATTCGGTGCACAACGGACGGTGGGAGAAGAAAGTGTAATTCTGGGCTAGTGGTTCGGAGGGAGGCCGAGGACGGCGGCAGCGATATTGGATGGATGATGATGGGCGGGCAGCAGGGCATCGTGTATATACAGCCGAGGCGATTTACAGAGGCCGACAGGGTTGCAAGATGATGTGTGATTGGGCATAAATGTGTTGAAAGTAGTGGTGGTGGTCCTGTTAGCGTGGGTGGTTGCCAGCGACTATTAATGGCCAGCTGTTTGGAACTGTTTGAATGTCAGCAATGATGTGAGTTTACTTCAGTTGAGCCAGATCGATAAAGATACATGGCGTCATGTCCAGAGGATGCGTTGTCGGCAGCGGCGGCTTCATCGAGACTGTCACCGGTTTCGACGATGGACTCGATTTGGGGTTGTGCATGGCCGCTAGCCAGGTGACTGACTGTGCTGCTGCAAAACTGCACGAAAGTTTTCCAACAGTGCAGCAGCGCAATGGTGTGCAGCGGCGGTGGTGGCTTGCAGCAGTAGTCCCTGTTCGTCTTGGCGGGGGCAGAATTCAAAGTTGAAGCCAGCCCGGGCGCGAAAAGCTGAGCGAGTCACGGGCCAGTCACGAGCAAGGTAATCCAAGGCCTGACCCGCTGGGCCGGGGAGGGGGGGAAGCTGGGTTTTGAGGGATGGCATTTTGAAGCATTGAGGCGGTAGAAAAAGAAGAGGAAAAAATTAGGGCAGAGAGGAGGACTCTAGCAAGTGCCTGATTTTTTCTTTTCTTTTTTGAGCTTGTGTGGAAGGATATATCGCAGTCTTGTATTTGTAGAGTATGGCTGAAGAGGCAGAGGTAAAACCCCGCATCCCGGAGACTTGCAGGCTTCAGCGGCCGCTGATGGGCCTGATGGACCTTTAGCACCTGCCGCACCCAAACTGACCACTCACTGGCCGCTCCTTCAGCCAGTCCATGTTCAGCCTGTAAACATCTCCACAAGACCAACCCGCCAGCCAAATGCAAATCCCCAGCAGAAAGCAAAGCACCACCAAAAAAAAGCCGACCTAGCAAAGCCGCTGCTGCCATTCGCTTTCCCCATCTCCATTCTTTTTCCTTTCTTCAACCTTGGTCCATTTGCCGTCTTTGCTTGCGTTGGCTCTTTCTCAAAGCTTCTCCTACCGCTCAAGCATAAACTCGTCCCGTTTTACGCCGAGGCTGTTTCGCCCAGCTCCTCTTCATACCATCATCGCCTGCCAAGGAAAAGTTTGCCGACCAAACCGCTGTACCTACCTGCACCACTAGCCATACCACCACACTACACGCACACGCGATCCCGCATGGCACTGCACCACGGCTGCAATTCTCGCATGGCGCCGATCTAGCCTGCCCGACGCCTTCTTTTTCGCTCTGCTCTGCATTTTGGTCCCGTCTTGTTGACAAACTCTCGCTGTTTTGCGCGTCCAGTCGGGAGGAGCAACACCAACGAAACGCCTTGTCAACAACACCCCGATCCCTGTGGCCGTCCACGTCCGTCAATTCCTACGCGACACCCCACGCAAAGCGACAAGCGGCAAGACACCACCACTTCGAAGCCTGCCATTGACGCGGTTATCCCCTCGCATCACGACCCTTAGCAAAGTGCCAATCGAGCACTAGCCAGCTCAGCGCATCGCCACCGGCTAGTACCACTGACCGCGCGCCGTCGCCAAATGCTGCCGGACCCAAGCGCACGCCAGTTACGAATGGAAACACCTTCTCCCGCTCGAAGAACACCTCTACGCTTCTCGTACAAACTTTCGCCTGCTCAGCTAGCCTGAAACCGAAAAGCGCCCCCGATTGCTCAATTTCTCCTCGACGCCTGTTCCGGGTGGCACACGCATCTTCAATCACCTGCCTCTGCCTTGCGGCTAGCCGAGTCGACACGTCGCACCGCAGCGCCGCAGCACACCTCTTCCTGCCTCTGCTGACCTTGCGCGAACCGGCCTCTTCGTTGTATTTTTAGCTCTGGTTTCAGTAAAAACGAACCGACGCCATCTCGATCTACGTTGCTGCCGCAATTCCTCACCTCGGTCCCTAACCCCAGCGCAGCCTGTTTCGACCGAATCCTCGTCCGCAGGTAGCGATTTTGCGATCCAAGCTGTACTTTGCGCTCTCTTGCGACAATTGACCGATAACGGACCCCATCGACGTGTAGCCGCACACCGCACGTCTCCGACTCGGCTGCCTCGTGTAACCTGCCCGCGTCCCACTGTGCCGACACGCCGCCACCAGCTGGTAGCACTTCTGTAATTAGGGCCTGTTATCCTCGTGGTTTACCACTATTAGGGCAATTTTCTGCCCTTCTTCCAACCTCTACGTCTCGTGTAGCCCAGTCGCCCATTTAAACAGCCACCATGCCCGACGACGTCGACGACAACACCGCCGACCTTTCGGACCACATGTCCGACATTGAGGAAGACGGTGACAGCAAAATGACAGACAATGCCAACACCAACGGCGGACCTAAAAAGAAGTATGATCCCAAGGATCCTTTACGGCCCAGACGCAAAAAGGCCAGGCGAGCATGTTTTGCCTGCCAGAGAGCACATTTGACTTGTGGTATGTATACAACTCGGCGCCCGCCTTGGTCACGCGAGCTCGAGCGATTCTAACGTGTAACCTCAGGTGACGAACGCCCTTGTCAGCGTTGTATCAAGCGCGGCCTCGCAGACGCTTGCCAAGACGGCGTGCGCAAAAAGGCAAAATACCTCCATGATGCGCCTCCCGAAGCGCTGCGCCCTGTCTTGGGGCCAAACTACAACCCCAGCTCAGGCACGGCTACACAAACCAACGGCAACCGCCAAAACTCGAATGCCTCTGAAGCCGCCATCTCCACGCCCGGCAGCGCCTTCATGTCCACCGCCAGCACCGCGTCGTATCCTGTATACCCGTCGACGGCCCAGGCTGGCGTGGGGCTGTCGCCAAACCTCAGCTTCAACCCACAACCAACTGCCGCCTCGGATACCTTCCCCGACGCGAGTTCACAGCCCCAAATTGGCGGTATCCTAGGCGGAAACACCATGGACTTTAATGCCCTGTTCGACCCGAGTAACCCGGCTCTGTACAACTTTGATCTGGAGGGCCTCAGCTTTGGCAGTCAATACGCCGGCTGGGAGTTTGGCATCCTCAATAAGATGGGCATGGGTGCTGAGCCTGCCTCGCGAGAAAACTCAATGTCCCAATCGGCAGACCCTGCATACGCATCTCTCTTTGCCAACGGAAATGGCGCGACGATGCTGAGTGGCGAATACAACGGCGCAGAGTCAAACGCCAACATGTACACACAGGGCAACCTCCAGCATGGTCTGCCACACGCCTACGCTATTGCGGCCGCGCCGCAGTCCTTAGCTAGTCCCAGCACCGATGCGACCACGAGTCCGCAGCCCGCCAACAACACCACCGGAGGCAGTCCCAAATCCAACAGCTTTGCGCTACAAAATACTCAAGGCGCACGCATCAAGACCAAGCCCGACAAGGTGGCCCAGATTCTCGGGAAGCGCCAGCGCGACTCGGCGGCAATCTACGCGGCCGTCAAGGAGCCCTACCCGTACACCAAGGGCTTCCACAACATGGTGCAGGTCCTGCGCGACCGCCTGCCGCACGCCAAGGTCATCAAGGTGGCACGGTCGCTGGCCGAGATTCGCCCGTCGTTTATCGCGTGCACCAAGGACCTGACGCGGGAAGACCTGGTCTTTATGGAAAAGTGCTTCCAGCGCACGCTGGTTGAGTTTCACGATTTCCTGCAGCACTGCTGCGCGCCGACGATTGTGTGCCGCCGGTCCGGCGAGGTCGCGGCCGTGAACAAGGAGTTTACGGCACTGACGGGCTGGACCAAGGACGTGCTGCTCGGCAAGGAGTCCAACCGCAACGTGTACAGCCGCGCGGCGTCCAACGGCGGCGGCGACGCAGGTGTGAGCTCATCGTCGTCGCGCAACGCCAAATCGGGCGAGCCCCAGCAGCCCGTGTTCCTCGCGGAGCTGCTCGACGACGACAGCGTCGTCGACTTTTACCACGACTTTGGCCAGCTGGCCTTTGAGGACTCGCGCGGCAAAGTGCAGCGCAGCTGCCGCCTAATGAAGTACCGCACGAGTAGCGGCGGCGAGGAGGGTGGTGCCGACCTGAAGCCTCTGACGACTGGGGCGGTCCGCGGCGACGCTACCACACAAAAGGGTACGGAGGGCAGCATACTGAGCAACCGCGTGACCAAGATTGATGGCGAGCATGGCATCTCGCGCATCGAAAAGGACGGCAAGGTGGACTGCACGTATTGCTGGACGATTAAGCGCGACGTGTTTGACATTCCCATGATGATTATCATCAACGTACGTACCCATCACCGATGCCTTGTTAACCTTTCTCTTACTAACAAAAATGTCAGTTTTTGCCGCGGTACTATCCGAATCAGGAGCCACATCAGCTCGCCGTATGATGCGTCCGTGGTTGTTTTCATGGGAGATTTTGGTGTATATTGGGTTTCTTTTTTGCATGGGAGGTGTTATTTATTGCTTCGATTCTTTGGATGGTTATTTGTCTCTTTTTTGGAAAATGGGGTTTTAGAGGATTTCTTTTCGTTTTCTTGGGTGGGCATTTTTTGAATAACTTTGGTTTCTGGATAGAGGAGGGCAGGACGTCGTGATACCCTCGGCGCCGAGGGCGCTGAACAATTGACATGACAACATTGACTTGATATATGTACCCTGTGATGTTTTGATACTGGTGAACAGTGTGTAGATATTTGTCTCGTTGATATTCAGCTATTCGAGGAAATGACGCGCCACATGAGTGTTTCTAAAGTATTTGTATTTGTATTCAACACATGCTTTTATCTACCACGTATCTACAGCCTTCTCATATCTCATATACGCATCCCTCGTCTCCCTGCCATCCCCTCACTCCAGCGCACTCGTCAACCACGCACCACCCTCCAACTTCCCATGCGTCCAGCCTTCCCTCGCCAGGCTCGTCTTGGCCACCTCACAATCCGTGTTGATATCCTCAATAAGCGCCTCCAGGCTCTTGTAATCCTTTTCCTCACGGATGAAGCCCACAATCAGGAGACGCATGTGCGCGTCGTAGAAATCCTGCGCAAATTTGTGCAGCACGTGCACTTCGGCGCTGCGCACCGTGTTCTTGTAAAACGGGTTGTAGCCAATCGACATGACCATGGGGAAGACGGTGAAGGAAGAAGAGGAGGAGGGAGACGATTGGGGGTGAGAGGGGGGGAGCTGGAGAGCGGCGTAGCCAAAGTAGACACCGGACGTGATGGAGCCGATCCAGGGCGTGACGGCAGCGTCGACGGGGAGGTTGGCGGTGGGAATGCCGAGCTGTGGGTGTAGTCAGTACGAGTCTCATAGACTGTGAGAAGGAGGAAGAAAGACGTACTTCTTTGCTGCCGCGACCAAAGCCGGAAATGACTTTGCCCTCCATCTGCAGAGGGTACGGCGCCTCAGGACCGGCTTCGGCGCCGACAATGGCAGGTCGTTCCGACATGATGTGTGTATATTCTGTACAGCTCAAACGGCTTCTTTAAAAAATGAAAGGGCTACTGGAAGAGACCCGCAAATCTGAGGAGAAAAGCGCAAGAGAGAGACACGTCGGCGGAGTGAGGTGATTGTGGTGATGGTGATAGTGAGCTGAGTATTTTGTGTGTCCCCCACCAGGCAGGCAGCCGCAGTGCCTCGCTGCGGCGGGCGGACGCGGGGTGGGTGGTGGCCGCTGATGGTGGGACGGACGGTTGAGTCACGACGGCAGGTGGGGGGTGCAGGGTAAGGCTGCGGCAGTTTGATGGACGACACGATTCTATGCATCGGACAGGCCTGAAGCATTTTCTGTGGATGAAATACAGTCTGGTAGAGTCAATTACAGGTTTATTGTAGTTTTTGGAGACTGCGGATGTAAATATGCGGCCCCTGAACTCGGTGTCGATACCGCAGCACATCGCAGCGTCAATTTTCACATGTCGCCGAAGTATATACATAGAAGCAACAGAATTGCGGACATTTACAACCAAATAGCCGGAGAGAAGATTAAAACGTTGCATTCTGGTATCATAAGACATTCTCAAAACAGACCAATTGCCCCCCAAATACCCCATTACCCTCCTCCTATTCGTCCTCGTCCATTACATTAACCTTGGCCACCTAAAGCACCGACGCAGCAGGTTTATCCGCCTCCTTCCACTCCGTCTGGCCCAGACGAATAATATCACTCGCCTCCACGACCCAGTACTTGCTCGGCGCTTTCCCTTCCGCCGCCAACTGCGCTGCGCGCACCGCCGCCCTCGCAATCACCTCCGCGTCCTGGCCCAAGAAATTCTTCGCCGCGGGGCTGATGCGTCCCAGTCCATGCGTCAAGCTCTGGAACCAGCTCTCCGCCGTCCGGCTCTGCTCGCGCTCGCCCAGAATCACGCCCGGCTTGAGGATAATCCCGTGCTCGAAGTCCAGCTCCTTGACGGCGTCTTCCACGCCATTCTTCATCTTGCTGTACGGCACGCTGCTCGACAGCATGCCGCGCGTGCCGCCGCTGGAGATGAAGACAAACGTCGTGGCGCCGGCGGCTTTGGCGGCGCGCGCGAGCTCAACGTTGAGGTCGTGGTCGATCTTCCACTGGTTCGCCACGCCCCCGGCGGCCGCGCGCGTCGTGCCGAGCGCGGAGAAGACGGTGGTCGCGGCGGGGGACAGCGCGGAGAGGAGAGCGGCCCATTTGGTGGTGTCGGCGTCGACGAGCGCGTTGAGGTCGGCGGAGGAGGCGCTGGGCGCGCGGCGCGTGATGGTGCTCACGGGCTTGTGGTGGCCGCCGGCGAGGACGGTGGAGAGGATGTGGGAGCCGACGAGGCCGGTCGAGCCGATGATGGCGGCGGCGCTAGACATGATGATGGGTATTGTATTCGGGGGTTGTATTTCGGCGAGTTTTTGATTCGGTTGCGCAGTCGTTGATGCGATTGATGTGATGAAGAGGAGAGAAGACGTGAAAAAAGAGGTGGCAGCTGCTGGGTGTCTTAAACCTATGGTTGCGCGGAGTGCGGAGCGGATTTCATCATAGCTCAAGACAACAGCTTGGGAGAGCTCTTCGGCAGCTTGAACAGCCGATTCGCCTGGCAACCAGGCCCCATAACATCGGCAGGGCCGCTGGCCGCAGGGGATTTCGCAGGCACAGCGGCGGCCCCACAGAAAAGACTCCGAGGCGGGCAACGAATTCGCTGGCAGACGTAACAGCTTCTCTGCCTGTTGCGCAAGACGATCGTTTTTTTGACATTCGACATTGCGCATTGCGGCTGGCGCCTACTCTACTCTTCTATAACCTCCCATTACCCTCTTCTTGTGTTGATTTCCATTCCCCCTTCAATTCATCATCATCATCACTTTATCCACCATGGCAACACAATACGAAGGTTGGTAACCCCTCCCCCGCCAAATCCCCATCAGACCACCTCCAGCTCACCACCCACCCACAGTCGAGCACAATGTGCAGTTCACTGAGCCCCGGCGCGGCCGCCGCGTCGACATGGCCTCCTTCTTCTCGCTGCTCAACCGCGTCGCCGAAACACCTGCGTCCGCCGCCACGCCCGCGCACAACCCGCACGCGACGCCAACGCCCGCCGACACGGCCGACCTCTTCCGCATGCTGCAGGACCAGCTTCTCACGCTGCACACCACGGCGCCCACGACCGACAACCGCGATTTCCTCGAGCAGCTGATTTCCACCCTCGACGGGGAGATTCAGGACCCGCCGACGAGCCTCAAGGGCGTGAGCCAGGAGTTTGTGGACGGGTTGGAGCGGGTGAGCCGCAAGACGCTGGACGAAGAGGATGACTGCGCGATTTGCAAGATTCCGTATTTGGAGGATGAGTGGTGCTTGGTCGTGGAGCTGCCGTGTAAAGGACGGCACCAGTTTGATCTGGAGTGCGTGGGGCCGTGGCTGAGAAGCGTGGGAACGTGCCCGATGTGTCGCGAGGAAATGATGAAGAAGAAGGAGATTCCCGTAGTGGAGGATGACGAGGAAGAGGATGGCGACATGATGTACGCGTAGAGGGGATATCAGTGGTGAGTGGCATGGCATATTAGCGTGGGAGTTGTTGCGGTGCCAGTTGTGGTAGTCGAGATGTGGGAAAGTATTTGAATCGGCGTATCGGCGTTTGTTATTTAGCAGCATACAAAGCACTACAAGAATAGTTGTAAGAAGAGTTTGCCTCAATATAGAGTCAGGGTATATAAACTCGCATTAGCATATCGCACTACACAGACCAGTTGCACGCACAGGTCAACACATTAGAGGGTCAAGATGTATAAACTGGCATTAACGTATATTCATTACCCATACTGCTGCTCCACCCTCTTTTACTTCTTGCCCTTTTCAATCATGTCCATCTTGCTAATCACACCCTCGACGCGCTCCTTCAAACTCTCCTCCTTGGCCGCGTACGACATCTCCGACGTGAGCTCGCGCAGGCGCTTCTTCCAAAACGTCCAGCGCGCGCGCGAGGGTCCTGCACCGGCCGTCTCGACCAGGCCGCCCGTCTTGGTGATGCCGACCTCGTCCTCGCTGAGCGTGCTGGTGGCATTGGACAGCCGCCAGAGCTCGTCGCCGGCGTGCAGGATCCACTCGCTGGCGGTGCTCAGGTGTAGATCGCGCGACGCCTCGGACGGGTGCTTCTCCTCGAGGCCGGCGCGGAGCTCCCACAAGGCGAGGTTGAAGGACGACTGGATCTGGCGGCCGAGGATGCGCGCGGCAAACGAGTTGAGCGAGAGCCACTTCTGGAGCTGCGCCTTGTCCTTTTTCTCCTCCTTGTCTTCGAATTCAGGCTTGACTGTGCTGGCATTAGAATCGTCTCTCTTTCCGGTATGATTTTCTGAGACATTGGAGTGAGCTTACAGTTCCAGGCTTCGCGCAAGGCGGGGCCGAGCATGGGCAGATCCTTCCAGACGGTCGTCTTCTCGCCCCAAATCTCGATCCGGGCTGTGTCCTTGCGCTTCAGCGCCTCGATGACGGCAATGAGGTTGTGCAGACGCTCGTCGGTGGCCGGGATGGTGGCGACCGACTTGAGCACCACGTCCCAGAGGGTGTAGAGAAAGTCCTCAGCGTCGCCGGGTTTCGCAGCGAGCGTCTTCTGAAACAGCTGGTCAATGTTGTTGGCCGTGTCCTCGTCCGAGGTGGCCTTGGCCGTCGCCGCCGAGTCCTTGACCTCGACGTCGATGATGTCGGCAATCTGCTTGGCGAGGGCGTCGCCGGTCGCGACCTCGGTGCATTTGAGAGGAGCTGTCGACATGGTGCTGTGTGATGATGTGTTTGTAGAATGAGAGGAGAGAAGTGGTCGATGGGGAGGAAGACGGTGGTGGTCGCGGAACGACGGCAGTGGCAGCGCTTGGATCGCAGAGGACGCCGAGGCTGGATGACGTCGGCGGGGGTTGCTGGTATGGATGGTGTGAGTGGCGCAGAGGGAGAGTCGTTGGGCCAGCGAAGGGTGTGGGTGTCGAGAGACGGCGCAGCTACAATTTGAGACTGTCTTCATTCAATAAGGGTAAATAACAAGACAGAGTTATGAGACTCTGAGAGAAAGAGAACCGGGTGCGTCTTTGCACGTTTAAAAGGACACAGGCGTAGCTTAAGCCAGAGGCGGCGAAGGCGTAATCAAAGAGGTAAAAAGAAAGCCACCCCTCCCCACCAGCCGCAGCGACGCGGGGCATTCTTCAGCGCTCCAGACCTGCCCCTCACTGTAATTGGCACCCATTCCGCTAACAATGGCCGTCCTTTGCCTTTCTCATCCCTGCAGGCAGTGCTACTTACTGTGTTGATTACTTGCTAACAAGCTACTGCCGGGTGCCCCTCCAGAGACCCTCACTGGAGAGACCAATCACTCAACACGCCTCCGCCACGATCTTGTGCCTCTGCCACCGCGTGCTGGTCGCCGATCTGCCGCGTGGGAAAGTGGTTGACGGCAGTCAAGCCTGTGGAATTTACGTATGCTTAACATGGCCCATCTGGTCGCTGCCATTCACTAGCGAGCATGGCGCAGTCGGTACTAGTCTGGAGTACGAGTCTGAATTCTTGGCTGCGACGTCATGTAGTCTCTGCCACCAACCAAGTCAAAGGAAAAGGTCCGTACGATACAACATACTTTCGTCTACCCTCTTGGCTTGACGCCACCTCATCCCAACGGGTTTCCGTTAAATGCCAGTAAGTTCAGCGTTCCCCTTGGAACACCCGTCAAGACGTTCTTGGTGGCCAGTTCCTGAATCCTCTTACACAGCGCCTCTGATCCCGGAAAGCCCTCGAATCCCGCAAGATATGCGCCGAGTCCCGTAATGTGCGCCGCTGCCATGGCCGTCCCAGAGAGCGTTTGCTACCTATCGTCAGTCACCATGATCCCACAGAAGCACAGCAGCACATACCGTATTGCCATTCGGCCACGTAGACTGTATATTCACGCCCGGCGCAAAAATATCCAGCAGCGGCCCGTAATCCGAGAACGCCGCCCGCGCATCCCGCTCCGTGCTCGCGCCCACCGTGCACACCGTCGGCTCCGACGCCGGCGACGTGCGCCCGACGTCGCCGTTGTTGCCGCCGGCCGCGACGGACACGAAGACGCCCGCGCGCACCAGCGCCGCCGCCGCGTCGTTGACGGCCCGCGAGTACGACCCGCCGATGCTGAGGTTGGCCATGGCGCCACGCGGGCACCCCCGCGTCTTGGAGTCCTGCGCGATGTAGTCCATGCCCGCGATGACGTTGGCCAGCGTGCCGCTGCCGTTGTCGTCGAGGACCTTGACGCCGTAGAGACGCGTGCGCTTGGCGATGCCGTGGATGATGCCGCCGATGACGCCGGCAATGTGCGTGCCGTGGCCGTTGCCGTCGGTGGTTTGGCCGACAAACGATTTGATTTGGGCAGCGCGGCCACTAAATTCCTACGCATTGTCAGAGTCAATTCATCATATAACTGTTATTGTGAATATTGAGTTTACCGGGTGGTTTGCGGCGATGCCAGTGTCGAGGATATAAGAGCATGTTCCTGCACCGGCAGAGTCATCATACGTGTAAGTGCTGTTCCCTGGCTTGCGATGCGAAATGCGACCCAAATTCCATCCAGCGTTTGGTTGGTTGACATAACTCAGAATCTGCATACTAGTATCTTGTTGGATATAATCTACCTATACGCCTGTTAGCTTGCGAAGCAAAGACAGCGCGGCACTTACACTCGGGCTGAGGCGAAGAAATGCCACTTCTGCCTCACTCAATGAGCCAGCGAAGCCATCGAAGACATTTTTGTAGACATGCTCAGCCGTCTCCATGTGCTTCAAAAGTACATCATTGGCAGCTTGAATAGTATTTCCAGACTTGAGCTTGACGATGTAGCGACCGGGTATGGCATTGCTATCAGCCTTGAACAGCGGCGCCACAGTAGACTGTGACTCGATCGCCGTGGCGAGTCCAGCCAGCGCAGATATGAAGTATAGAGAATATTGCATGGCGGGAACTTAGAAACGATGCGAAACTAAGCAAAAGAATTGGGTTAAAGCTCGTATTTATATGCAGGTCGAGAGGAACATTTTGCCCTTACCTGACTAGGCAAACAAAATGCTGCCAGACTGTCTCATTTAACTCCAGCCGCAATTCTAAATTAAAGTTAAATCCAATCCTATTTTAGAAGCCAAGACTTGTTTATTGAAAATGCCACCTTCCCCATTGCGCCTCGGAAGGCGGGGTCTGTAGCATTGCATGATAGCTGAAGACAGCCGCAGCCACAGCAGTCACACTGACACGCCATGGCTGCTTATACTGATTTCTTGCGCCCCCAATACAACAAACTGACACAAACATCCCATGTGAGCTACGCCTACGCAATGGTCATCTTTATGCCTCCATTCGCGCACAACAAACTGCCCGTAGTCCAGCCAGCCTCCTTCGAGCACAGCATATCAATCATCCCCGCCACCTCACCCGTAAACCCTGGCCGCCTTCCTCTCATCCCCTCCCTCACCGTCCTATCAAACGTTTTCGCATCCTCTCCCGCCATCGCATTGACGATCGCTTCCCCAACGTATCTCGCCAACAGCGCCGCGTCCACGTACACGGACTGGCCCCCGTAGCCAATCGACGATGGCACGCTTGACACACCGACGATGCGGCCCGAGCGGTCGCGCGGGCGATGCGGTATCGCGGCTTGTGTGAAAAACAGCGGGGGCCAGTACGTTGATGTTGTACACGCGCGTAAACTCGGCGGTCGTGATGGCGCCGTGGACGTCGGTGAGGCGCCGGTTTGAGGCGACGCCGGCGTTATTGACGAGGATGTCGACCCAGAACGGCCGGTCGTGACAGAAGCGCGAAGAGAGCCCGCATAAGGAGTCGATGATGGAGGCGGAGGGGGAAGCGGCTTCAGAGAGGTAGGCTTGGAGGGTGGTGCAGCATATGCGGTGCCCAACGTGAGCTCGCCTTGATGATTCGGACGTGTAGACCAGCAGTAAATTGCAGCCCTTGGCTCCAGGTTATGTACACACTGCCTCGTCGACGCCTTGTGCGTATATTAGTACCATACGTGATCCATGGAGGGGCAGGCGCACCCCGTGATCCTCCAGTGACGATGCCCAATTTGCCATCACAAGGTGGTGCCGTAATTGTAGTGACTGCACAGTTTGTTGGAAGAGATGAAAGGGATGGAGTATTAAACCATAATAAGAGAATTTTGGTAGTTCAGCGACTTCACTACTCCAACATACGCAGCGAGTCAATTATGGCCGAGGTGGGATGTTACATGCACTCCATGTTTAGCCCGATCAACGCCAGGACACCGCCATCGGCGTGATACATAGAACGAGACAACGGCTTCACTATTATTCGGTTTGTACGATTATACTTTCTCGAGCCATTTGATTACTTTGGAAATATGCAACTGGATAGTAGCCCAGGTCTACGCGGCAGCTTACACGGGGATATGAATCATAGGTGGCTTATCAGCTACAATCAACACCATCAGAGCAACATGGCATGTCGTATATCGTAATTATAAGTTTGTATCTAGCTCATACAGATAACTACGTCCAGCCACCGTCCACGCGAATGCTCTGGTTCGTCATGCCCGAGCTGTCGTCCGAACATAGCCACATGGCCGTGCGCGCAATCTCGGCCGGCACCAGCAGCCGCTTAATCGCCTGACCCCCCAGCACCAGCTTCTCGTACTCCGGCGTCATGACCTCGCGCAGCTCCCGCTCCGTCGAAATCGAGCCCGGCATGATGCTATTCACACGAATGCCCTGCGGGCCGAACTCGTGCGCCAGCGTGCGCGTCAGCCCCACGACGGCCGCCTTCATCGTCGTGTACGGCACCACGCCCGTCGCCGGAATCGCCCACGTGATGCTGCCCATGTTGACCACCGCCGCCGTGCCGTCCGCGCCCGCAAGTTTCAACCCGGGCAGCAGCGCCTGCGTGAGGAAGAAGTGGTGGGTGAGGTTGACGTCGACGGCCTGCGCCCACCACTCCGGCGTGATCTCGGCCGTCGGTTTCTTCATTGCCGCGGCGGCGCTGTTGATGAGGCAGTCGATGCGCGGGTGCGCGGCGAGGATACGCGCCGCCGTAGGCTGCAACGCGCCGGTGACGTCGCACACGTCGCAGTGGTGGTACTCGGGCGTGTGTGGGACGGTGAGCGCGGCGACCCGGGCGAGCGTGGCCGCGGCCGCGTCGTCGTCAATGTCGAGGAAGATGACGCGTGCGCCCTGCACGGCAAAGTGCTCGACCATGGAGGCGCCGATGCCCATGCTGCCGCCGGTGATGACGACAACGCGGTCGCGAAGGCTGGGATACGTGGCGAACTTGCTGTGATCTGTCGTGATGGTCATGGTGGATGGCTTATATGCTGACGGTCTTATGTCATGGATCTTCAAATTGAATGGCTGCTCTTGGAGTATTTATATGCTCAACCCGGAGTACTGGAAGAAAATCATATATATAATCAAGTAAGAGAATAGCTACCTTCTTCTGTGATTCAACCTCGCACATGTAGAGATCTCCAGAAGGCGCGCGCGGGGCTGCTTTACATGCATGTCGTGCGTCACGGCAGGTGAGGAGAGGCCCGAAATGGAACGTTGCGCTACCGGCCGTAGTTGGACGGGAGGGGGACTCGGCCGGCCAGTGCCGCATCGACCTTGCGTTCCGACAATTCATCGTGGCACAAAACGCTTTTAGAATGGGGGCTTAGTAACTACAATTATTCTACAGCGCACTTTACTAAATAGCAATCACTCAATTATAACCCACAAGCCGATTGGATGCGCCTGTCTACGCCAGATCTCAGCCACCTCTCGCTGGCGGCTTCATCACCCCTGCACCACCTCGGGTCAGAAACATAACACGACAATACATATATAAGTGGTTAAAACAAAGATACAAGAGCAAGTGCAGACGACAGCGCATCTACAGCCGCGAGAGATCTTGGTCGGCGGCTCCCGCCAACATCAATACACAGCATCTCACCAGAAGAAACACGCTACCCAACCCAGATCGGGCAATTTATGCATGGGCAAGGTTCAGGAGAGCCAATCCATTTTTAGCAATCTCAAAAGGGGCCGTTTGACATAATCACCATCAAATTTCTCCGGCGTCAGGTCGACGTCTCGAACATTGGACGATGACGAGGTCCGTTAGGTGCCGCTGCCTTGTTAATGCGCAGCACACTGCGGCTGAGTATGAGGCCAAAGAAAAGGCTCCATCGTAAAACAGGCTGACAAGGCTAACAATATGCTCCCTTCAATC
Organism: Paracorniculantispora psalliotae; assembly: GCA_002796755.1. Lineage (NCBI taxonomy): Eukaryota > Fungi > Ascomycota > Sordariomycetes > Hypocreales > Cordycipitaceae > Paracorniculantispora > Paracorniculantispora psalliotae. The sequence continues at coordinate 576,219 of PHFE01000093.1, forward strand.
GAGAGAAGCATTGCTGCCTCAGCGAGCCTTTCCAGGTTTTGGCTTCTCCGCCGCTTCGAATGCTTGAAGGACGAAAGTAAAAAGCAAGAATGACACTTTTCAGATGCCATTGGCTCGCAAGTAATTCCCTAATACTTTCCTCTCTTCTCCATTGATCTGCCACATAGTCGGTGAAAAAAAGGTCCAATCATCCTTGCCGTTTCATGTGAATGAATTGAACGTCTGTGCAACTTTGTCATGTGCTGCAACATGACCATACGAGTCGGCCGCTTGCCCACTCATCACAGTGTCATGGAAAGAGAGTCCGCCCATGCATGGCGAAAAACCGTCCAGTCTGTTCCCCAGAGGGCCATTAGATGAGATTGTGCATGAAGGACCGAAATCTAGTCCTCAGACAGAGAATTATAATAAAGTGACTAGCTGATGCGGGTTCCAGACCAAAGGAACGGCCGCGCCGCACCGCGCCCCGCCCCGCAGAATCGAATTGGCTTAAATAGGGCGGCTTTCCCCCTGCGATGAAACACTGGTCTGAAGCCGTCTCACGGGTGTGATTCAGGCTACCGAAACAAGCGCTCACTTCTGGGGCACAAGCACATGCTAGCCGTGTCTACTGGTGACCCGCGCCGACAGAGCGCATTGGGAAAGACCAGCGAAGGCCTGGAGCTCTCTCAAGCGCCCGAATTTCGCAAATGCTTCTTTCAGTCTGATACCGTATCGGGTAGAATGCGCAAAAACTGTGCGACAGTGGACGAGAGACGACGGCCCGGAAATAATTAAAGTAAACCCGCAGACCCAGCAAAGCACCACACTGTCTGTAAAAATAGAACGCAAGTGCCAGCGCCCAGCAAGGACTGAAGATCCGTCATAATTGCTTTTTCTCGTGTATATGTCCGTCCGTATCCTTTTCAAGCTCTGGCGCGATGCTACATGCATGGTTCGGCCCTTACTCCGAAAACGTGCGCCCAGCCGGGCCCGTTTGTCTCGGCATAGCGTTGCAGAAGCTTACCTTTGCGACAAGATGGACCTCTCTTTTTTCGGTTGCACCGGCCGCAAGCTCTGGCCCTGGCACAATAGTGCTGGCACGCCCACAAACTCAGCCCCCGTCATTTTAATTTCTGCTGGTCGCTCACAGGTCCGATCGGCGGGCCTAGCGAACTGGGTCGATGTTCGCAACCAGGTCCCCTTGCCAGGCTTCTGGAAGTCAACAGTCCAAAGCAGTCCAGAAACCAGACCAAAGCGTTCCGACGGCGGTCTGCGTCTGCCATGATGCCTCGGATGGGACGGGTAGGCTGCGGATGCCCGTGCCCGCCAATCATGGCAGCATCCGTGTTTTTAATAGAAGCGTTACAAGAGGCGACGGCCACGTCGCAGATCATCACCACCCGCCTGTAAACTCTGCCTCATGATTTGCTGCAAATCGGATGCGCCGCGCCGATAGAGGAATTGTACGACCAAAGGCAGTCATGCAAAATGCGACGGCGCGACGGCGCGAATCTGGGCTTGCTGTTAGTGCCGTAACCTCGCAGTAGGGCAGCTAGCAAGACCGCAATGCATACGGCACAACTGCAGGCTGAGCCAAGGGATTGTCAAATGAGGAAATATGTTGACAAGTAAACGACGGGTGAGTGCACATTGGGAGGAGCTGAGAGAACAATGAAGTGGCTGTCCCACTCGGGCGTGTGGGTGGCGGTACTGACAAGTGACAAGTCTTATTAATAAGATGAATGATGGCCAGTCAACTTTGACATCTCTGAGATCAGGCCTTCTCGCCAACGTTCATTTTATTCAGCGCCAAGAGCATAGCTGTAATGAGAGGCACTATGCGCAACTTTATTCTACTATGACATTGCTATAGTCTGTGCCACATTGTTAATTTCGATACAATCTCTTGCAATTTATGACAACAGACAGCCACTCAGAGCTGGCATTCTTGCGTCTCGGCTAGAGTCACAGGGCGCAAATCACCGCCGCTGACAAGCTCGTCGGCGCCACGGCAGTGCTGGTGGCTCCCTATCCCCTGGGCGGTGGCGCCAATAGCCCAGCTTCGTTCAGTGTTGTGCTCAGGGGTGCAGGATGCCCGCTAGTGCGTCTCGTAATTGCGCAGCATGGCCGCAGGTTCAGAGCGTGCTCCAACGGGGATCTGTGTCGACACGTGGTGCGACAGGGATGCTGCGCACAGCTCCAGCACCACCGCTAGACTAACAGACGAGATGGCCGAGCCAAATACTGGTAGATGATGAGCTTGAACTGCCTCGAAGACTGGGTCGCTCCCAGTGTCAATGGTGAGGGCTGATAATTAGTGGCGCGGGTTTGTATGTTCTCGAAGCTACAGGATGTTCTCGAGCTGATCAAGACCACCCCAGTCCCGGTGGCGTTCTTTGTTCTGGACAAGGCTGCAGAGGTAGGGGGCTGCAGGTTTCCCCGTACTCATGCTTTGATGGCAGATATCCAAGAGCTCGATTGGCATGGTGCTGTGTTTCTTGGGTTTGGTTTGGTAGCGCAAATTGCATATTGGCCAAATAAACAATGCCTGCACTGCAGACAAGACAGCCCCGCTGCGATGCCTGTTAAATGAGTCGCGAGATGCAGCGAAGGCCCAGCTGAATGGCAACATCTGGCCGGCATCGCTCCAGCTTTGTTCAGCCAGTACTTCACAAATGCGTTCGCTGTAAAACAATCCTTACGGTGGCGAAAGAGGGCGCGCAATTGGCGCCCGCACGTCCGATTGGGCTTCAAGAAGGATGATCAGGACATGAATCTCGTACAAGATAGCTCGGCAAAAGGGCAGTTGGCCGACAAAGCGATTTGCCGTTCAACTGTCAAACGGCGAAGGAGCAAGTCCCACCACACAGAGATGCCCGCTCATCGACGTTTGTGAGCTCGCTCGATGTCTAGTTTGGCTCTTTTCAGCAATGCGGGTATTGACTGCGAGCTGGAGAAGACAAATTTAGCGGATCTTGGCCAGTAGGAAACAAGACAGCGGTGGCCTTTTCCAGCATTGGGCTTGGCCGGCGACTCCGGGCCCGCCTGCCACGCCGCATGGTCGGCCCTGCACTAATCCAATTAGATTTTGACGTACATGGATTGTGCAACAAAAAGGTTAAAGTTTATTACTTGAAACAGTAGCCAGATGGCAACAACGCCGGCGTGTGCGACGAGATGAGCATTGAGCGGTGACAGATTTGCCGTGTCGGGTCGGGGAGGGTTGTGCAGGGTGTCGTGTAAGGTGCCGTTTAGGATCCCGGAGCTGCGTGTCGCGACCAGGCGATGGAAGGATAGAAGCATGCATGGAAGACGCAGGAGACCGAAACAGGAGCGTGGCGGGCAGCAAACAGAGCTCGGCGCCACGTCTGTATGCGGTATGCATGCCCCAGGCCGCCCGGCTTCATCACGGGGCAGAGATGCGATGGCGCCAATGGATGACGGGCAACTTGGTTTGCTGTTTGGCATGGGGCCAGCCAGCCTGCACCAGCACATCGACTGCAGCGTGAGACTAGGGGAGCCCTGAGAGCTGGCAAGGCTGCAGCAAAGGCGTCATGAAGAGACGAATTGCTTGGCTGAAAGAGCATGCCAACCCTTGCTGCCTCGTTCGCCTGGCTGCACCGCGCGCCCGCTTGGATCCAGAGGCTCGGGTACTGACAGGTCACCATGATCAACCCTGCTGTATGGGAAACCGGGAGAAGGGTTGAAAGCCAAGCGTTATGTAAAGCAGCGTCTCGGAGCTGCTGGCCATGCAGAAAGTCGTGACTGCAGAATTACGAGATGCAAGCCAAGAGGAGCAAAGGCGCAGTAACGGGCGTTTGTATGGTGGCATCGGTCGAGGTGGTGACGGCGAAGCTGCAAGCCAACGCCCCTGTGGCTGGATTGAAGTTTGCCCGGTGACATGTATCCGTACATTGCGACATGCGTCCATATACACTGCCGCGGACGAGCAGACGAGGATGATATCAGCTCTGGGGCGTGGCTGAAGTGAGATGCACATCAGATGCGAGTGATGCCTGCAAGTTGCTGGCAGGCCTGGCCAAGGAAGAAGGGTCATCTGGCCAGCGGCGCAGTTACAGCGCACTAGGTACGGGGGTGCTCTGGCAGACACGCAGAGTCAGGCGGTTGCGGCCCTGTAACTTCCAGATGCCGATCCAGCAGCGGTAGAGCTGGCAGCGCATCTGACCAGGTGGTCTACGCTGGCCAATGCGACGCTGAAGATGTACAGGATAATTATTTATGTAGCTATTAGCAGTTGCTACCATAGTCAGTAATAATAGGGCATTTCTTTGGTGCAAATGAACCGACCCGCCTCATAAAGTGCCTGCAGGCCAACTTGCAGCGCAAATCCCCCAGCGAGCCACTGTAATCTCGTCCCGGCCGCTGTTCAATGACACTGCAGGTGGACAGCAGTGCCTGGCGCCCCCCAGTGGTCCCTCCCCGCCGCTGTGCCCGCTAAAAAGAGGAAATGCCCAGCGTTGGACAGTTTCGGCCCACCGCAAAAGGGTGCGCTTCTCACTCTCCCGCTCACTTACCCTCCTCTTCTCTTCCCGCTCTGACCCAGTCCTTGGCCGCTACACGACTTTCCCTTCCCGCAACACAGCTTTTTCCAAAATCTTGGACAATCTTTTGGTCAGTCCGTCCTCCCGACGACTGCCTCGCCAACCCTTTCTCGCTGCTGCATCGAATCCTGTTCACGAGCACGACAATTGCATCGCCTGCGCCGGCCCTCATTCCTATTTCTTCTCTCTTGCGTCCGCGCCAGCCTCGTCCGCCCACCTCCCACCGTCAACCGTCGCAGCAAACGGCCCGCCCCCATCCCACGCAAACGACAACCGAGTATCCTCGACGCTGCCGAATTCCAATTCCTCTACGCCTTCCAGCATGGTTCTTGGCTCCTAGCTAAACAACATTTGTTCATCTACTATACCTTGTCACCCTCACCATGGGTAACGGTCAAGGAAAGCCCGTCGACTTGAACGGCGAAGGTATGCTCCATTTCCGGCTGCTCTGCCATGTCCAGACGCACCACGCTGCACAAACGCCACCACTCTACACATGCCGGCCAAATTTACTCAATATTTGTGCTACATAACTCACCGAGGAAATTTGCGCCCTCTTCCAACTGCCCGTGTCCTACCTCTCAACTCGCTCTATTTGCTGCCGTGCCTACTGGCGTCTGACCACATGTTTCTGACCACCTTGATAGTGAGCCTCAACCACTTCCGCCTGTTACGAGTCGTCGGCCGCGGTGCGTTTGGAAAAGTTCGAATCGTTGAGCGAAAAGATACTGGACTCTCTTTCGCGCTGAAGTATATTCGCAAAGATGAAGGTAAGCGGGCCTATAATCCACCGAGCCGTTCAGGATCCCTGCTCTGCTCGTGAGTCAATGTCTCGCTAACCACCGAATTACCCTACCAGTTGTCAAATCCGAGAGCGTCCGCAACATCATCCGCGAACGTCGAATGCTCGAACATGTCAACCATCCCTTCATCTGCAATTTGCGCTACAGCTTTCAAGATATCGAATACATGTACGTCTTGCCCCGCATCAAGAAGGGCTGCACTACATTTCCAAACTCACACGGCGTCCTAGGTATTTGATTGTCGATCTTATGAGCGGTGGCGACTTGCGCTTTCACATTTCGCGAAAAACATTTACCGAAGAAGCTGTTCGCTTCTGGATCTCCGAGCTGGCCTGCGCTCTGCGCTACATTCACGCCAACAACATCATCCACCGAGACGTCAAGCCCGACAACGTGTTACTGGACGCAGACGGGCATGTCCATCTTACAGATTTCGTATGTATACGGACAAACTAAATCTTATCTGGCGTTTACTGACAAGTTGAAGAATGTTGCCTCCGATGTCGTTCCCGGCCGAGTTCTTACCAGCAAATCCGGTACCCTCGCATATCTCGCCCCAGAAGTGTATGCCGGCAAGGGCTACGATGTACGGGCTGACTGGTGGTCGCTCGGCGTTCTCTTTTACGAATGCATTTACAACAAGGTATGACTGCCGTATTCGATGCAAAAAGAGGAAGATATTAACTGTCATAGCGCCCCTTTGACGGCACATCGGAATCGACGTTAAGCCAGCAAGTTCAGCACCAGCAGCCGAAATATCCCGTTACACAGCCTCCAGTCTCCCTCCCTTGCCTGTACGCTATCGGCTCGGCCCTCGATGCGAACCCGAATACCCGTCTCGGTCATACCTGGGATCACTTTACCAGCCACGAGTTCTTCCGTGCCATAAACTTCGACCTGCTCGAGCAAAAGCGAATTGAGCCTATCTTCATTCCCTCCTCCGAAAAAACGAACTTCGATGCCACGTATGACCTCGAAGAGCTCCTACTAGAGGAGGCTCCTTTGGAAGCACGCGCAAGACGCCAAAAACCTCGCGAGCGTTTAAAGGAGGATGCCTCACAGCAAGAAATCCGTGAGGATGAGCTCTATCGTATGATTGAGTCGGACTTCCGCCCATTCGACTACACGATAGCTGCGTACAAGAAGTAAGCCAATTTTAGCAACCTGCTCCCCGCATTTTTTTCTTCTGCTAACAATCACGACAGATACACCGAGGCCGCCACAGAGGCTGGAATCCCCCAACATCCTAGACACCCGCCACCGATGCAACCGACCAGCGGAGACGGTCCACGAGCCATCACAACCGACGCTGCTGTACCTGCACCTCTCGCAGGCGACGTCCGACTTGTCAGCACATCTGGCAGCGATGACACGGCTTATCCTAAACCAAGCCGCAGCGCTCCAGCGCCTCCCAACTATCGCAGCGAATACGTCTCCAGACGCAATCCTTCCAACGGCAACAGGGTGACTAGTCCCACCGGCGGCATGCAAGTCACTCTTGATGGCGGCGGCAGCTGGTCTGACCTCGCCCGCCAAGACGCGACGCTTCCCATCGACGCCAACACACCGACTTCTGCGAAGGGCGAGAGCTCTTCCAGTATGTTTGGCTTCCTCAAGAGCAAGAAGGGGCGGAACCACAGCCCCAAGCCCAAGGAGAGAGGTGTTTTGGGCAAAGAAGGCGCCCGAGTAGTCATCAGCTAGAGTGTGCTACGAGATCCTGCTCTCACTCATCAGCCAGACTGGCTACATGGTCCCTACTCATACCGGAGTTTATTGGTTTTGGTTTTCGACTTTTTTGCTTTTACCGCCTGTTCAGATAAACTGTTTTATACCCTGGGCCACGGATAGACGGCGCGCATACTCACCCACATACTCGCACACTCGCACACAACTACGCAATACTCAGCGCATATATATGCCCAGGCTTGTTCTACTCTGTTGTACCATTGCCACTTTCGAAAAGTGTGGTTCTGGTTGCGAGTTGGAAAAGGCTCACATGCCTGACGACCTTTGTCCTTTCATTTTCTCCTGCTTGTTTCATCTACATGGCATGTATTCAACATCAAGAGACGATGATTTCGCTTTATCCCTCTACATATTTCTTACATAGCATTGCGGTTCTGATACTTTTTTTTATTTCCTCTCGTCTTGTCTCGATTATATGGCCGGAAAAAAGAAAACTGGGTTTTTTTGGTTGCTTTTTCGGCTGCGTTGTATGTATGCGCTTTTTAAGACGACGCGAATAGATGAGACAAATATACCATAATTCAGCAAAGCATCTCCAGTGCCGAGTCTTTTTTGAAACGTGACTTTGACATTGACTAAACTAAGACTGTCAAGGAATAAATCACAGAAAACTCCAAAACGCAAGAAAAAAGAAAGCAGTACAGAATATCACCACAGAACGGGAAGCGTAGAAGTATCAACACGAAAAGCATATAAATTTGTAAATGCAAACAAAAAAACCAACGCCACAACAATACTAAAAAGAAGATCAAAAAAAAAAGACCTCGGGTCACATTTTCCTCATCCAGGTATATATAGAGAAAAAAAGAAAAGATCCGGGCTTGTAACATCCTGTTTCCCTTGTGGCTTGTCAAGGGGCATCAAAAAGTGCCCACATTCGCCACCTCAAAACACAGGCGGACTTGGTTCCTCGACGGAGAAAAGTCCATCCAACCCTCATTCAAACGCCAAAGATAAAAATCATTGATTTGTGTTTGTTTTGCGATATGCAAAAAATACCATGTTGCCCAACTCCTCGTTAGAATACACCCATGATGTCCCGAATATTTCCTTGGTTTTTCGTGTTCCGCACTCGTAAATATAGCATATATTTTTCCTTGGTACAAAGGAGCGACAGCCCGTCTAGTTCTTAGCTGAGGTCTTGGCCTTGGTAACCTCGATGCCGAGCTTGTCGGCGACGCAGTCCGAGGCGACATCCTTGCCCATGTACTTCTTGAGGATGGTGTCGAAATCGACTTCACCGACGACGGGCCCGCTGCCAGAACACTTGGCCTTCTTGGTGAGCTCACTGCACAGACCGTCGAGATCAAAGTCGCCGCTCTGCGCCTTGGGGCATTCTTGCAGCTTATCCCTGTTGATGCCGTTAGAGGCTGTACCAGTAAATTGTTGAGTGGAGGGTGAAACGTACCAAATCTCGTGGGCCTTTCTGTTCTTGACGCCCGCGGGCCTGTCGTCTTCGTTCTGCTTCGCGTCAATCTCAGCGATGAGATTGTTCTTCTTTGTCAGGTTGGCGTTGGCAGCCGTGTTGAAAGGAGTGAAGAAATCAGCATCAAAGCTGTCGTTGAAGAAGTCGTCAAAGGATGGGTTGGACATGATGCTTTGCTGCGGCTCTCGGTAGCCGCCGAACAGCTGGGGATCAAACTGGCCACCATTCTGCTGCGCGAGCCAATCTAAGCTATTGTTGCCAAGGTCGACGTTGCCGAAGTTGGCAAATGCCTGCTGTGAGTTGTCGGTGGAAAGCTGCTCCTCACCGATTGTGCTGAGCGCATCAATAGGCTTGAATCCCATGGGAGACTGTGTAAATGGTTCGGGCGAGGTGCCACAAGAAGAGCTGGGTCCGACGTTGGAGTTGGACGAGGCAGACGGCGACGTGGTGGCTCCGGGGAAATTGTAGCTGACAGAATCCACGCTGCCACGCGAACCATTGCCGACGGAACTGCTCATGGACGGCGAAAAGATGTTGGAAAATTTGGCAAGATCCTCCTTGAACTGGGCAGCCTTGAACTGAGCCGAAGACTGCGGAGGGGACTTCATGTCGCTGCCCATGCTGAGAGCGGGGCTAGAGGCCTGTGTGCCGTTTTGGGGGCTGAGGGGTTGAGAAACTGATCTCTGAGACTTGCTGACAGGCGGGCCAGGGAGAGCGCCAAATCTAGGGAACTCGAACTGGAAGCTGACGTCGTTTAACTTGCTAACAGAGTTGGCAATAGGCGTGTTCTGTGGCGAGGAATTCGACTGCGCAAGGATGGTCATCTTTTGCTTATACTGCTTGAGCTCTGTGTTCATGCGGTCGACCTGGGCTCGGAGCATGCTGTTCTCATGGTTGGCAGCCTCTGAAGCCTTTTCAAGCTCCTCGACCTTGGTCTCGAGGTCCTTGAGGTGCTTTTCCTTTCTTTCACGGAAGGCTCGCTGAGCAGCACGGTTCTGTGCCTTGCGCTTCTGGTATGGGTGTCAGAAGGTTGTACTGTACTCTGCGGGGCAGTGAAAACTTACAGAAGTCGGCTCCGACATCAGAGGCTTGCGACCGGGCTTCTTTGGGACCTTTTCGCCGCCCTCGCGTCTTTTGGCCTCATTCTCGGGAGACTCGTCATCGTCGTCGGGGTGGCTGCGTTTCTCATGGAGGTCATCGTCCGGGGAGTCGGACTTGTCAGAGGTGGATGGCATGTCTCCAATCATGGCACCCTGTTCGTTTCCAGCAAAAGAAAAGTCGAAGCTAGAGTCGGCAAAATCGTAATCATAGTTGTCGAGGAACGGACTCTCCTGGTATCCTCCAGCAACGCCAGCGGCGCTGCCAGGCGAGTTCTTGAAGGAGCTGGGCGACAGGGAGACTGTGTTCGCGGCAGCAGGAGCAGCAGCCTGCTGCTTGTTGGCGTTGAGGGCAGCAAAGAGCAGATTCTGCTGGTGCGGAGTTAAGAAGAAGTCCTCATTCCGAGAACCGCCAGTGGTGTTTGCGGACATGGCTGGGAATGTAGCCGCACGGGATATTATTTATAAAAAGCGAGAATTGGGATATAAATCAGATGGTTGAATCGCTCCGGCGACTGACGTCTCAATCGGCGTGGACTATGGGCAGTGAGGTCTGGTCAAGAAGACGACGCCCTGGCGATGACTGGTTGTGAAGCGGGGCAGCTGGTCGCAGAGGCGAGGAGAGTTTGGGTGCGTTCGTAGCGGTTTCGCCACTAAAGATGAGGCTGGGCGTTTCGCCTTGACGGCGCCCAATTATGGGTTTCAAAGATGGCAATGGATGGAGAAGCTGCGAAAGCACAACGGTTGGCCGTGGCGACGATAAGGATAATTCACGAATCCAAAAAGAAAACGGTGGCTCGGTGTGCGTAGGCAGTAGATGCTGGAGGCAAAGACGCCAGCACTTCTAGCGGTTTCTGGGTGAGGAATCAAACGGATGGGGTCCACTTGCGTCAGTCACCGGCAAGGGACAGCAACGCAAAACGGAGCAAAAAAAAACTGTATGAAGTACGATAAAGGGGCGTAAGATACACTGTGCAGTTGGGGCAGGGCTGGACTGGGCTGAAGGATGCGTAGATTTCGTTCTGGAGGGGAAAGAGGAGGCTGGCTGCACCACGTTGACCACGGCATTCAGACAGTGCGCATCGACGCTGTGCCAGGCCGGGCGGAGCGCTGAAATCGGTTGTGGCCCGCCATGGAATTTGCCAGCAAAAACGCATTTGTAAGCGTTGAGGCAGGGCGGGGCCACCAGGACTCCCCGGAGCCAATCCCGGAACGGTTTGGTGCTGAGGGAATGGATGGAAGCTTGTTCTTGCGCCCCACCAATCAGAACGGTCAGAGCTGGCCGATGCTGGTGCTGTGGTCCCGTGACTTGACTGAACGGTACCTGTGTCTGCTACGTAAATCGACAGCAAACGGCGTGTACCTTGCGTGCATTCTGCGCAAAGACCCTGCACCGTTTGAACAAAAACTGGTTTGCACTGTGGCGCCCACTGCCGAACGGAGCAGCCTTGACACGCAAGGGTCCTGTCAGATTCGCAACAGAGATAGAATCGAGAGGAAGAAAAGGTGCAGACCCCCTAGCGCAAGGGGGAAGGCAGGCAGCGATGGTCCGATATTCTGATCCTATATCCGCAGCGCAGTGATGGCGCAATTGACGATCAATGGTGACCCCATGACTTGATACACCATACACCATACACCAAGGGCCGAGCCTCCAGTTGCTGCCGTCACTCAAGCAGGCAGCGCCCACTACCCACGGCTCCGGCCCAATAAAGCTCCGAGTCTTCACCTATACCTAAAATTTGCCCGAAGTGTAGATGATTCTGACCGATTTTGCTCTTCCTCACTGTGCCGAGAGAGCGTCTGGATCGGTCGTCTGAATGCAGCTCTCCGATTGACCCCTGCGACTCAATTGAAATGAACAAAGCAAGTTCCGCGCCAAAGAAGTTTATCTTCCTCATCGTCCCCCAGAAAGCAACTTCTCCAAATCAACCCTTTTTTGTGACATGACCCACTTAATTTTGGTGTCCGTTCCCCTGTAACCTCTTTGCTGCGCTGCATGCGTCATGCAGGCTAGCTTTCTTATCATCGTCCATCATTACGTTGATGGTGGATATGTTGCTGATGTTCTGAGTTCGTCGGTCGGCGAGGGTCTGTGAATTGTGCGGCCGATTGCCTTTGATGGATCGGTCTGGGCGGACAGGAAGTCGTGAGTCGTCTGGGCAGACATGTCGTATGGATGCTAGAGTTCTCGTCTGTCCTAATGTTTAGTTTGGCTTCATACATCGTCCCGGATTCTCGGTTTCCCTGATCGGCGCGGTGCGACATTGATTAGTTGGTACCTGCTGCGCAGCCCACTTACACCGCAGCTACCCGCCCCTCTGCCTCATGGTTTGCATCTGGGAACAAGGTGCTGGCATGGCAGCGTAAAAGTCTCCCGAGCTTCAGCATTCAAGGAATATGTAATCACGCATTAGCGAGTGAAATTTCGAGAGTTTGTTTTTTGAAATTTAAATTATTATTATATAGGGATATCTCGTGGCCGGGACGAGCCGAATCGCTTCAGACTCGTCCACTGCTATGTATTTTCGTATCTAGCTCTCGCAGTGAAGCAGAGCTGTCCTCGAGTGTGAACTTCTTAGTTCTTGGCGAGCTCCTTGTGGGCGTCGGCCTTGGCGTTGTGGCCGTTCTCGTTGATGGCATCGCCGACGGCATCCTTGGCAGCACCGAGACTGTAAGAGGAGTTAGTAAAGCTGGTTGGTGAAGCTGGAGATGCTCTGGGACTGTAGACATACCGGGTGCCGACAGGGGCGTTGCTGTCCTTGGCAACCTGCTTGTTGGTCTCCTTGGAAGCACCAGAGATGGCGCCCTGGACGGACTCAGAGACGTAGTTGACGGCTTGCTTGGCAGACTCCATTGTGGTTGTAGAGGTTGGTAACTCGAAAGTTGAGTGTAGAAGATAAGTGTGTGTGTGTAAGTTGTTTGAAGGATGAGTGTGATGAGGAGAGAAAAGAAGAGAGAAGACGAAGGGGGGAGACGAGGATTATATAGACTTTTCCGGCCACGATGCTTGGCCTGTTTTGTCCTTTGTAGTACCAACAATTTCACGATGGTGGAAGAGGGGCCCAAGTACTCCGTACAAGCATCCCACATGCCACACCCCCTCCTGCTCGTCTTGCTAAGGGCGAAGCTAGGAGAGAGTCTGCGCAAGCTCAGATCCACCCGGGTCCCTAGGACCTTTCCGGCTCCGTAGCCTCTGCGCTGGTGATGCGAACCAGGGATTCCCGCAGAAGCGAGCGAGGGGTGAAGAGCAAAAGCGCAAGAAAGACAAAGAAAAAAAACACTACGTCACATTTCGAGGTTTGCCCCGCGGCGTGGCCCCTGTTCGTGAGCTGTGCCCCTCCAAGTTGCTGTGGTGTGGTGTCTCTCTCTGTGCGCCCCGCCAGCCGGCTAGCGCCTTTCCGTTGGCTGCTGCCCGCGGCGACCCCTTCTGAGTGGCTGCGCCGCGTGCTCGGTGGCTTGACTCTGCGGTTGTTTCCGACCAGCCACACTGGACTCCCCACAATGACGACATGACTTTTTCTTAACTGTGAGCTGAGATGTTGTCACCAGCCACAATTCAACTACGAGGGTCTCTGCGACCCAACAAAGGACAAGGTCAATCGTGGACGAGTGAGTTGGCATCAGTCGATAATCTCATATCTCAGGCCACTTTTTCTTTGCACATTGAGCAGAATATCTCGCTCTTTGCCATCTCACCACGCTACCCCTCCTCACTCATTCGTATTATCCACTCTGCTGGTCTATTCCATTCCGCGACAACAGATCTAGCGTTTGTAGTAAAGGGTCCGCCCCGTCTGCAAAGGTCATGCGGCGAGCCGTCGCCATCGCAAAATCCCGTCCTCACAGCTAAATCGTCGATCCAGACAATGAAGCTTCACACCTGCATCAGGATTTTGGCTGCCTGAGCCACAGGGCCCCGCCTCTAGCCACACCTGCATGCCCCTCCGCTCTCCATCAGCAGGGGTCAAACGCTGCCAAAAACCGGTTTTGAGCCACCAGCTTGACCTGCATCATACCTGTGGCTAGTGCGCTAGGCCTCACGCATCATCCCATGGACCGTTCTCGAACATCGGGACTGTGGCTCTGACTTTCGTCGCGGCCCTTGAATCTGTCTGGGATATAATGGAAAGTCAAAGAAATCTGTCACTTTACTCCCGGAATCAGCCACTCCGGCCTTGCGAGACATGCCGTGGCTTGCGTTCGCGCATGGTTCCTTGATTTCGTACATCCCACCGCAGTCTCGGCGCCACATTCTAGACTCACGGCAATTTGCGGCTATTCCGATATATGCTTTCAACTGGGGCTCTCAACGAAATATTTGATATTGCGTCTTTTCCGTGAGTAACACAGGACGCGTCACGAAAGACACTAATAATCACACGGGCCGACTCCATTCTCTTCACTCTGAGCGTTGCCTTGATTATAATCCTGCGTTTGTGTGATGGGTAGTCGGCCGTCCCCCGCCAACAACGACGTCACCAGCCACACTTGATATCGACTTCATTTCGGCCTTCGTTTTGCCCATTTTTCAAGCCTCTAGTTTCAACCATATTTTAGTACATCTCACCATCGATATTCTAAAATTGGACATGCGTCTAAATCTGCCAAATTCCAGAGACCGCCGTCATCGGTCCACAAAACCCTGCCAACAGGGATCCAGTGCTACATTTACCCTACAGAACTTGCGATGAATGACGTAGCAACAGACAACTGTGGCTGAAGAGCTGTGCAGGTCAAAATTCGATGTGTCTACCTATCTTACAGATAGAAAATAAGCATGGAAAAGTGAATACGGAGTGAAGAAGTGGTTTTGTCAATGCTAGCAAAAATCAGAAGCCCAACCAATGCCAGCGCCATACGTCATGTTTGGGCTGACGATGATGATGTTTGAATTACAGATCCTTTTCCCAGTGCCAACCCTCCAACTGGTGGATCTCCTGTAAGAACTGCACACAGCGTGTTCGATAAGGTGCTTTCAGGTCTTCCTTGATAATGGCGTCTGGCACTGTTTACTATTGTCAGTAACTACACGAAGTGGACAACTGCACGAGACCACTTACACTCGAGCCAGCCATGAAAGCCATCCGGCGCCAACATTGTTTCAATGCGAGGCTTTCCTACCCAGCCATTGCGCTCATCTTCTTCGTTGACGCGCTTTGCAAACTGTGTCTGCTCTTCCAGTAGGATGTCAATCTCCGCTACAACCATGAGTATGCGGTTGGGCAGCGTTTCCCGACTAGCCAGAATGGGGCTCAGTCGAGGGTCGTTGCTGTGCTTAGCGCGGGCTGGGGCAGCGTATGCATCAAAAAGCGGTTGTAAGAATGCCACTGGATCACTCTTGGGCATCTTTTCTGGTACCGGCTTCTGCCACGGTGAGAGTCTCAGCTCGCACACCGCGTACCCCGTAACGATGCCCTTGTACGCCGTAGACGAAGTACCATGGCAATTTGGCTGCTGCGTCGATGCCAGCGCCATATTTCCACCGGCAGAGAGACCAGAGACTGTTAATAGTGTCGGGTCAGCTCCCCATCGGCTCTCTGCATTGTCCTTGATCCACTGCACCGTCGCGTCCACATCGTCGATGGCCGCGGGAAATACATTTTCAGGTGCAAATCGATAGGTAATGCTCAGCACAACGGCGCCTGTTTCCTTGGCCCACAGATCGCATAGAGCTGCATCTTGCTCAGCCAGGCCACCGATGAACGCCCCTCCATGGATGTCAATGTGCAAAGGTCGTAGCTTGCGACCAGTCCCCTTTCCTTTGCTTTTGAATACCAGCGTACGGACAGATCGGTTGGCAAATACGGGCAGATACTCGGTAACGAATGGACGCGAAAACAGATATGGTGCCGCTGGAATCGAATATGTTAGAAAGACAAATTGTTGCAACACTAGCATGCGCCATCTAATGCTCCAGGAAATGGTGGTGTTGAAGAGTCCGACGAGTAGAGGCCGGAAAAATATCCGCAGGCCATTAAATATAGAATGTGTCATGATTGGATAATTTTCTGTAAAAAGAAAAAAAAAGTTCACGCTGAAGAAAGTGAAAATTATGAGGATTGTCTTTTACCGCAGGGTGACTCCTCAGTACCAAGCCGTATCCCGTATTGCGGACTGAGATGCGAGGCATCCCGACAGTGCGGCTGAGAATAGCGGGCCCGAACTGACCCGACCGCGACTTTACAACGCGTTCAACTAAGCAACGGATCGATGACTTACTCGCAATTAAGAAAATATTGAATTTTCTACAATATGCTTTATCTGTTATCTCGGCCCAGGTATGGGATCAGAAATGAAGCAACCGGTTCCTCCTGCCTGTCATGCCATAGTCCCGATACTTGTGTCGTCAATATTGCCGCCCCTGAACGTTTACCAACCGCCTAATTTCAGCAAAGAATCAGGCTTCCAGTCCGTAATCTCATACAAGGCCAACACAATAAAAAAGCCATTCGCTCCATTGTACGGAGTATAACAGTTCCATGCAAAAGAGAGACATGGCAGCTGTCCACCTGCAAAGCATCACGTGCCTGGCGTCAGTTGGCCTGTGCTCGATCGTCCCTCGAAACCCCACCATGAGCTCTGGCCAAGCAGACCGCTCGCAGCGAACAGGCTTCACTAGCTCCATTGACGACCTCTGGGGCACCGTCTCCATCTCGACATTGTTATAGCACACATCCCCTCATCGCATATTCACATATATTTTGTCCTCTGATCGGCTCGGCAAATATGGATCTGGCATACGATCACATCCAGGAAGAGGCCTTCCGCCGAGATACGCCCAAGCCTGGCGAGAAGAGCTCCGAGGAGCCGCAGCCCTCCCTGAACACCGAGATCCAAGATGCGTACAAGGCATTCTCCGCCAGCCCCTGGGGCGCAAAGATTGGTGGATTCCTCGGCAACATGGTGAAACAGGTGAGAAATTTGAGAAATCATCGTGGCGCGGCGACAGACTTGCTTACTGTGTGATGCAGGGAGAGTCCGTCTACAACCAGGCGTCCAAGGAGCTGGCGGAAGTGGGCGAGGATGCGACCAAAGGATTTGCCGACTTGCGCTCGACAATCATAAGCCGAACCCGAGGCATGTCGATAAACGCCACTGGCGACCAAGCTGCTGCCCGATCCACCGAGGGCGACGATGGCACCCCGACTGCGACGGGCTCTGGCGCCGACTCGGAGACGTACCTGTCGCGACTGCGAACCGAGGCCGCGAAGCGCCTGAAGGACCTCCAGAGCGCCGAAGACGCCGCCGACGAAGCCCTCCTCCGATTCGGCACCAATGTGCGCGACTTCCTTCGCGACGCCATCCAAGTGGCACCCCCTGCTGAGGGCGCCGACAGCAGCGAGGTCCTCTTTGAGAGCAAAGACGCCTCCGGCAAGCGTGTCATCCACACCTCTCGATTCGATGCCCAGCTACATGTCATTCACACCTCTACCGACAGCTTCGGCAAGGACCCCGAGGGCGAGGAATACAACAAGTTCACTTCCGACTTTGACGTGGAGAAGAAGACTTCCGACATTGCGTCAGACCTGGAGAAGTACCCTGAGCTGCGCACTACGATGGAGAAGCTGGTTCCCGACCAAATCTCGTACGCCGATTTCTGGAAGCGTTACTACTTCCTTCGCCGCGGTATCGAGGACGCCGAGGCTCGTCGCAAGGAACTCCTCAAAGGTACAGTGGATCACACAGCCCAAGCCGTTTCTTCATCAGCTAACTTAACCTTTGCAGCCGCTGCCGCCGATGACGAGGTCGGCTGGGACGACGACGAATCCGACGACGAAAACACTGCACCCAAGAAACCCGCCTCTGTCGAATCCTCCACCACAATCAACCCCAAGAAGGATGGCCTCCTCAAGCCCAACGAGAAGCGCAAGTCCAACGACGAGAAGTCGCAGGCCGACAGCGAAGCTAGCTATGACGTGGTGGGAGGCACGTCCGGCCTGCCCAGCCAGGCGGCCAGCAGCCCCAAAGAGTCAAAGAAGGACGACGAGAGCGACGACGACTGGGAATAAGGTCAGAATGTAGCTCTCGGCTGATTCTTCATATATGGGCGCACGAGTTGATGTTTCTGCTGTGTTAATTTTCTTTGCGTCATGGGTCATCGATTTTGAGGCGTTTAGGGCGTTTTCTATTGAACCTGGAAGATGTTTTCAAATTTTTATTCCTTGAGTTTTTGAAAGTTGATAAACGTAATTCTGTATCTATGGATTGGGTATCAATACTCCGAGACCCGTCAAACTGGCTAGTCTTTTTGCCACATTTTTCTCCTGCAACCAATAAACGCCGTTTCGAGCGTCTGCGTGAAGCAAGCCAGCATGTACAAAGAAACTCCAAATACCTTGCCCGAGCCATCCTCTACCGCTTCTTCTTGGTGACCATGGTGAAGCCGTCCTCGTCCACCTGCGGCTCCTGCTTCTCCTTGGGCGCCGGCGCATCGCCCATGTCCACATCACTGCCCTCCTCCTCATCCTCACTCTCCGACGCCTCCTCATCCGTGTCCTGGTTCGGGTCCTCGGCCTTTTGGAACATCTGCCCGACCTTGCTCCCTTTCAACTTCGCAAAGCGCTCTACCAACGCGTTCGTCTCGTCAAACTGGCCGACGGCGCACTGCGCGCGCGCGCGCATAATCTGCTCCGCCACCTCCAGCGCCGAGTCGTCGTCGACGTTGACCTCGAACTCGTCCACCATGACCTGCAGCAGCACCGTCTCGACGTCCTCCACGTCGGTGTCTTCAGAGGCGGTGGCAGGCGCGGGCGCGGCGCCGGGTGTGTTGTTGGTGGTCTCGGGCGCCGCGGCGTCGGTGAAGGGGGGAAAGAGGTCGACAATGGCGCCGGCGAACCAGTCGCGCTTCTCGGCCGAGTCGGGGCCGCCCCAGTTGTTGGAGACGGACAGCGTGAGCGCGGGCCACAGGTGCAGGGCATAGACAATGGCCTGCTCGAAATTGTGTTGGCGCGTGGCTGTTGCGAAGAAAACGGGCGTGTTAGCGAGTTTGATCTAGTCCAGACTTGATTGATGCGCGCACGCGCATATGCAGAATGAAGAGGAATAGGGTTGTCGGAATGAGCTACGTACCGGCCGAGGGAAGTTGTGAAGTCGAAGCCATGGTTGCGACCGTGAGCTATGATATTTGCCTCTTTGGTCCTTTTATGAAGTTGGAGCAATTGTCTGGCGGCTTGATAGCTTGGTTGTCACTCTTGTGCAAGATTTTTTTTTTGGCTCCCGCTTTGGCGGGGTGGTGGAGGGGCAGATAATTGGTGGGGTGGGCATCTCAGGCGGCGCGCCCGCCATTTGCAGGCAAGAGCTCTCAGTGACAGATGAAGTGATGCGGAGTGTCTTAGCAGGATTTTTACTACATCTTGATAAAAAAGCACAAAAAGGAAGAAACATCATGTAAATCTGTAATACACTGAACTTTCCGCCAGTCGTGGATGGGCGACCTTCCTCTTACCAACAGACGGCCCATGATCAGAATGACACAAGAGCGCAAAAAGAAAAAAAAATTTTTTTTTTTTTTTAAACAAGAAAGAACAAAATGGGACTCGAAAGTGCTGTGATGCGCATGATCTAATATATATATCCATCTTCCTTGCGGTGGTGATTTAGCCGTCCCGACATCAATCAGCAGGGAACAGGCTCATAAAAACACTCGTCCCAGCTCGTCTTCCCTGACGCCCAGAAAGTTTTCAACTTCTCCAATCCTAAGTAGATGTTACACTCAGTAAGAGGAGATTTCCAGATGGAATATATGGATCTCTCGACAAATTCTTGGTCTTGTACGGCACCGCCTGCTAAGCCGGCACCGGCAACGAGTAGCGGCCACATTAGAGCGGGTTTGTAGTTCATGCTTGGCCACAGCTGCCTGAGAAGCTGGACCAGCTCTTCTGTTGCTAGCTCATGCAGTGCATGATACGTATCCGGGTTCAGGCCAGATATGCTGGTATGAGGGGCGGTGACGAGCCTTGCCGTAAATTCCGACTGCGCCAGAGTTAGAATGGCGTAGAGCCGAATCGCCATTTTAAAAACTTGTCCGAGTGAGAATGTGATGGATTCGTTGGCGAGGGTTCGCTGACTTGACCAGGCATGTGTATCGAAATTCTCAATAGACTCGAAAATGTCTCGTGCTTCAGCGACGAATGCGGCTTTTGTAGTTGCCTTCGTCGCTACTCGGAACCGCAGTCGAGAGATTTGAAGCATGTTCATTAACAAGCTTACTGGGCAAGGTGTATCTCCGCTGACTTCTTGATCACGAAGCACACTCCATATTTCTTTGTCAGTGTAGCTAGAGTGACCCAGAATTTGATTGTGTGCAGGGCTTATTGTGTTGTAGAATATCACACGGCTGGGTTACAGTGACAAGTTAGTTTATCGGCAATCAGTTGCAAAAATCAATTTGAAAAGGAACATACCATAATATGAGTCGAAACTTGGAGATTCCACTTGGTAAAGGGTGCAATGCGCGTATACCGCCAAGATGCTTTACATATGCCAGTGCACCATTGGCGTGTATCCTCCACATGGAACCAGTCATGCTGCAGTCGAGAGCTATCAGAGCATATAGACTGTGAATAGCTGCACACTTTTCTGCTGCATTCGTGGACTGCATAAATTTGTTGATGACAACCAAATGCTTTGCTAAATAGTGATGATATTGGCTCCGAATGCCAGAGAAGAAAGGATCCTCAAATGGTATGATCTTGCCTTGGCTTTTTGATGCATTGGATATCCGATTTGCGAGGACAAGACAGGTGAAGGAGGCAGGAACGATACTCCCAGAGTTGAACTGCGGGTCGCGTACGGCTTCCAGCTCATTCGAACGTTGAGGTTTGACGATTGTCAAGTCTATATTTCGTATGCGGCATTCATTAGTCTCTATAAACCGTCCTCTCTGCAAAAACAACTTACAGTAGCGAATCGACTGCATAAAATCCCAGTCCGGAGGTTCTGCTTCGCGCACTGGCGACACCTTAATGGCCAGTCTTTCCCGCTCCAATACGAGTTCCGGGTCTGCAATTGGCTGCCATCGAAGTTTGTATTCGCAAACGCGTCCCCCTTTCGCGCACTTCTTGCAAGTAGGGTGTGTTTCGTCACATTTGATACGGCGAGCGCTGCGAAGGAAGAGCGAATAGTTTGTTAGTGAGTGAAGAGACAAATTGCCTTTTGGAGCAGAGCTATACCAACCGGCAGGTATTGCAGCCGGTCCTGACTCGGGGCGTCCATCGTTTCTGCCGAGACTCTTGTGGCAGGTCCGGATGGTAAGGGATCTGCGCTTCCATGCTCTGAAGTGCTAGGCCACCGGCGATGTCGCCAGTGAGAGAGACTCGGGACGGCGCGCCTGAAACTAGGGCCGTAGACCCGGCTTATCTTTTCGGCGGCTGATGGAGCGGCTTTTAGGATGCAAGTTGCGAAAAGAACGAAGGCAATGAATTGAAGGCGGAGTTTGGAGGAGCTCGGAAAACAAGTACCGTTCAGGTTCCATCACTACAACAAGGCTCCAAGTTAGGAAAGGCGGCAAATGTCCCGTGATGGTGCGCCCAGCCCAAGGTACTCCCCAGCACCTGTCTCCCAGCGCTGATGTAAATGTACGAATAGTTGAATGTAATACTTGGTGAAAGGTCTTTCTGGCTCTTCATTATCGAATCTTTATTAGTTGTGTAACGAAGTCTAGCTGCAGCCACAGCGATGAGCCTCAGGACTCGATGACACATAGTTATTCAGGATAAAAATAGCACTATTAAAGTTGCTTTTAGCGGCCCATCTCCCCGCAGCGCCATCTCTATGTCAGATTGCTGGCAGGGCTATTGTGCATGGAGAAGAAAACATGTCGATCTTTGCTGCGGCAAAATCCATGAAGCTATTTATGAGTTTTATAAAAATCAATTCTCCTGTTTATTTAATTTTTTAATCTTTCGTGAACTTGAACCAGCTCGGCCGACGCAAATATATGGGTGAGACATCTTCTTGCCAAGACGCTTCTCGCCCGACGCCTTTCTGCGTCTGGCCGGCGCTGCCGAACGCTGGAGTCAGCATGCACCCAGCTCATTAGGCCAGCCTGCTCTTCAACAAGACGCGGCCTCGAGGTGGCACAGCGCTGATGTTGAAGGCATCTACAATCTCATAGCGACCACCTTCCAGCTCCAAGTCCGCCATGTGTAAGAGCGCAGACAGCCAAATCTTGACTCCTGTGAGTTAAACCATACAGTATTAGCTTATGAATGCGGTCAATATGCGGCGCTCCGTGGAGAAGCAGGGGTACGGGGGTGAATCGTACCGGTTGAGAAGAGAAAGCGCCCGGGACACACCCAGCGGCCTAAGCCAAATGCCAAGTAGCCGGGGCCAGTCGTAGTGGCGAGCTTGCCGCTATCCACCCAGCGCAAATCGTCAAATTCATTAGGATTTGCAATGAATTCTGGCGATCTGTTGGACAAGTATGTGACCGGAAGGATGAGCGAACCTACTCAGTAGTCAGCAAGACGGCTGATACATGAAACGCGGAGAACTACCTTTGGGAATTATATATTTGCCAAGTTCGACATCTCTGGCTGCCATTCTGACAGTATTCACGCTGTCGGGCTTCATTCGGAGAACTTCGCGAACAAACGAGTCCGTAAGAGGAGCGCGTTGTATCGCAGCTGCGCTTCCACTCATGGCAAAATCATCGCGCATGTCGTCCAACTCTCCGCGCAGACGACATTGCGATTCTGGCCGCTCTGCCAAGAAGAAAGTAATCCAAATAAATACAGTAGAGCTGGAATATATCAGTTTCAAGATAACTTGGCGATAAAGAAATATTTGTGTAGAACACTCTTACGTTTGATGAATTGAGCCCATCAAAACAGCCCACGCAAGTATCATTGCGTGAAATTTCGCGGCAGCAGATATACACCCATTCGTATCTGCGCTCCGGCGAGCGAGAAATTCGAGTAAGTATTCATCCTAACTGGTTAGTATTCATTGATACAATACCAAAAAGATGTGTACTCACTTGAGGGGTCTGCGCATCTTCTGGAAGTCGAATGTCTCTCCACATGGTGGATGCCAAGGCCCAACCAAGATGCAACGGGAGCTTGATACATCCAAAATACAACCTAATACAACGTGGAAGTACAGTTAATAGAAGTATTTGCGTCTGACTGGGGGATTTCCCCACCAAGTATAGATAGTCCACAGCAGTGGATATCTTCGACCAAGAAGTGACTGGTTCTTGTACAAGCCTGCCAAATGCGCCATGTCCTCAACTACTTCATGCGCCCGGTGACAATACTGGTCATTCACGTATTTCTTCAATAACATTAGTTTCCGAACTCGAGGCTGTATCTGGCGCTGTATATGATCTTCGTTATATGATCTTCGTCGGTGACTCACCTCTCCAAGGAACACCCCCAAGGCCAGCTCCGTGACTGCGCTATTCAATGCTGGCACAAGATCAATAGGTTGAGAATAATCGCAAACTAGCTTTGATATGGCGTTCTGAAAGACAGGGAACGCTTCAGTAGCGTTGTTAGTAGATGGTGTGGTCTCCTCAGCATGGAAGACTTACCCTTCGTTGGAATCGCATCTGATTTAGTTGCTAGGTACTTCTTGATTGTGATATCAACATCACGGATAAAGTTCTTTCCACAAAGGCGGTAAAGGAAACTCAAACCCATTAGCTAGTGAGACGATATTAGTCTCTGTCAACTGGAGGTGAGAGCGTCATACCTTGGCCATGGCGGGCTGGAAGTTGAACGAGCTTTCTTCGGTAAGTACGCGCCTCGTATGCTCAAAAGACACAAGATACTCCAGCTAAGCCGATAAGTCAGTATAGGAATGACTAAAATCTAAAACTCGTACCTGTTGATTACGCCTTACTGCTATGACAGAGCCATTCTCACGCAATGCTTGTGTCATAGACTCAACAGGTCGATCGGCTATGTCAGTTTCCTGCAAATGATTAGCAAATCACAGTTTACTAGGCTAAATGTTTATATTTATGAAAGCTGTTCTCAGCAAAATTTTACCGTCAACGGCACAAGCGGCGGCATTCGTGAACCATGGTGCTGAGCGATGTCAGTAATTATCGGGTTTCGGACGGACTTGGGAAATATGTACCTTATTATCAATATACCGAGGTATAACGCTACCAGCTACAATAAGAGCGGCGAATATCAAGATAAAATGTGGGTAATGTGGTACAATCATCTCGACAAGCATTGTGGCGGCTGCTGCTCGGTGGAAGACGCCAGGGAATGACTTGGTAACACAGTTTACTGCTTAATGTATAGTAAGATATATAGAATTTGAGCAATTTCTTTCATCGTTATCCCGACCTCGTTCATCTTCTCGTCTTTCTCAGTGGGCCGCCTCATCCTGTTGTCACATTTGAGGATATCGGTGAGGAAACAATGCAAATGTCTCAAGTCTTTGGCCTGAGAAAAAAAAAAAAACGCCGGTTCGGCGAAGCTAAAAAGCCCCATTCATTGAGGCTGATAATGTTCATAGCATATGAGACACAACGACAGCCAGGTATTAAAAAAGCAAAATCGACCCCATCACATCATGCAAGACCAAGACAGCCGCACCGACACGCGGTTTTCAGGGATGTGTCTAAATTGACGCAGAAGGTCACATGTTAAATCAAGTCTAAATGAGATAAGACACGGCAGATTAATCTCTGATTCGACGATGAAACCTCAGCACCAACACATTTCCCTACCGCCGCTGCCATCCTCCGCTGCTCTTTCCTATCACATGACTAACCGCCTTCTCTGCAAAGACACACCTCCCGAGACAATAGCTCTGGCACCCTGTGGGCCATTTCTGCCCAACTCTCGAGTCAAAACGGGACCCTTCAAGGCGGTGTTTCTCTGATTTTTTTTTGCAGAGCCAGGAACAACAAGACGAGTCGTAATCCCCACCACCGCACCACAAGCGCGCCTAATCAAAACACTCCAGGGATCATCCTCCAAGGCACGATGTCGCAGTACTCATCCCACTTCTTGCCATATTTTGCCCTGCAGCGCTCCTCATCTCGCATACAGCGGTGTGTTAGCATAAAAACTAGGATAATTGCTTCTGTGTGCGGAAAAATGGCGTCCGTCCCACAAGCCATACAGGCTCCAATTGTGTAAGTCAAACTGCCGACATAGTTTGCGTGTCTCGCTAGACCCCACCATCCTGCCTGATGCCTCAGTATCCTGGATTTGATGTTGCGGTAAAGGGGCTACTTACCTGAGTACAGTAGTCTCGCGTGATGAATGTTCCCGTCAGCAGTCTTGTACGTGGCATCCAACATTTTTGCTGGCTGCCCCCAAATGGCACACTGCCCCATAGTCTTTTTGACACGGACCTTTTGGCGGTTTGTGAGATGATTCAGGGCCCAACCGAGAGAAAATAAGCCAATCGAGAGGAAACAGCGAGCAGGTGAGAGAACTTTCAGATTTTGGGCCAGATATTGAGACTGAAGAGTCCAGATATGGGGCATTACAGCAGCGAAGCCATAGATGCTGTAAAAGCTGAACCGCTCATTGGTAGAGTCAAGAGTCTCAAAAAACCTAACAAGAGCGTTAAAAAGACCGAGAATCAACTGTCGATTTTTTTGGGGACAAGCTTCTTACCAATGCTCGAAGTAAAAATACTCTCCCACTATGATTGCTCGGAAAACCACAGTCAGAATCATCGAGTTGGTGACAACGCCGTGTCTCTCGTATTGATACGCCGCGAAGGAAAGGTCACTGTTTCAAAGATTAACATGAAATCTCACCAGTTCTCAATAAAAGATCAGACTTACATCAAAGTCCATAGGAGTAGGCCACCAGATCGACTTGCGTTAAAATGCTTCCAATCAAATGAACCTGGTCCACGCGGGTGCAATTCTCCGCCATTGAATATGTCGAAAAGCGGATAGCCTGGGATAATTAGTGTATTTTCATCAAAAGCAACGACTGGACAGATTACCGGTAATTAGGGTGTCGCCAATAGTATCAGGGAACAAATGGGCCTTGATGTGAAAGACACCGACAAGGAAGAAGCACCACGAGCTAGCTGCCACTAGAAGAGAGTCCCAGTGCACTGCAATGTATGATGGATCGATAAATCCAAAATATGCACCAGATGCTGCGACAAAGATGGTCAAAACCCAGGCAGTCAGGCCATTCAACTGGTAACTTTGCCGCTTCCCACCCGGTGTTCGAGGACCAAATGCGGTCGGTCCAGGCACACTGACAAACAGTATTGCCTGAAAAGCTAACCAAGATCCGTAGAAATAAAAGGCAGTTGCTTCAAGACGAGGCGGGCGCGATAAAAAGAATACGACTGGCTTTTCCGACCACAGGGCCAAGGCGCCTGCGACGAGAGACGAGTCGAAGAATTCGTAGGAAATCCAGTAGAACCAAAGAAATGTTGGGCATAGTAGTAAGAGAAACAAGCAAGTAATCTCTTGTAAAAGTAGCCTACTGCGGCCAAGATTCTGGCGTACGTACATGATGTTTCGTGATGGTGATTGAGCTGGTCATTCGAGCTGTTATCATACTTCACTTCGGCTCTCATCTCTATATACTACGGCTGGCAGCATGCTTCTCTTCGAAATCGCAGAAAGATCTGCCAGCCTCAAAACAGTAGGGTTCACAGTCATCTTCCGCCGCCAGTTTGCGGTGTCGGGACCTGACCGAGCTGTTTCAAACCTATCCGCCACGGCACCGGCGGTTGCTTTGCCGCCCAGATGCTGCGAGTATGTCTCGGCAATTGCTTATCAAAACTTGAAAAGTCTCCAAGGTTTCTTTGTAAAACTCTGCTAATCAGGTGAGTTTGGGCCCATATACGGATACCCCCACACGGTAGCGACATGGCTGAGATGGAATGTTCCACCGATCAAATTGCCTGGCTGGGCCGAGATGCGCTACTCATCACGCCACGTACGGTATCTGTGCGGGAATCACTGAAAGTGTCTCAAAGAAAAAAATGAGATAGATTTAACGTGTTTTGAGTTAGTCATCCCAGCTGTAGGGAAGGCCAACGTGACGATGGTCCGCAGAGATACCCACAAGCTTTGAACAGCATAAATGAAACACGGCAGTGCGTTTCTCAACCGGCGGCAGCGGTCACCGCTACTTTTCGGCAAGTTGAGTGGCTATATGAGATTTCGGATGTGATATCACGGACTGTCTCGGCTACGCGTAACTAATCGGAGCCTGACGCTGCTGGAACGGCATTCACCACGACCGCATACTTATTGTTGGTGAAGAACGGTGAAGAGTGATATTCCTCACACCACTGGCCCCCGATAGAAATTTTCCCTTCAAAATACACCATGGACATTTTTTTACACCTTCTTGACGGTTTAGTCCTTGATCATGTCTATGTCGTGCTGGAAGAGCAAGTGCATTCGCGTTTTTGCACAGCGTCAGCTGCAAGCACACTCATGGGCAACGCCTCAATCGCATACTTTAATGTACCATTCGATGACGGCGATAATCTTTCACCTGCATCCATTTTCTGCAATTCATCGATGTGGCAGCCAGATAGCATGTACAGACAAGCGCTGAGTTTGTTCTTGTGCCTCTGGTAAGTATGTACCATAGAGAAGAACAACAATTTATTAACTTGATGATTAGGGTTATATCGACAACCATTTATCTGATCTTTGGGACCATTTGCTATTATTTCACGTTTGATTTCAACCTAAAAAGGCATGCAAAATTTAGGCGCAACCAGATCAGGAGTGAACTCGCAGAGTCACTCACGACACTGTTCTGGCTGAATTTGACTACCGCGCCAATCTTTGCAGCACAAGTGCGAGGTCTCTCGAAACTATACTCTTTTGGTGAGGGAGGCATACCACTTTGGTATGAAATTGCGCAGTTTCCATTTGCTATTTTATTTATCGATGGCGGTATATACTTTTTACATCGAGCAATGCACCACCCTGTGCTCTTTCGGCGACTACACCGGCAGCACCACTGGTACGTTTGAGGATGGGTGCTGAGTTCATGTAAGAGTAAAAAGGCTAATTACGCACAGGTATATAATTCCGACACCATTTTCGGCCTATGCATTTCATCCTGTGGAGGCCTGGATCTTGAGCCTGCCGATATACATGTATAGCTTCTTATTTCCCATGTCGAAGCTCGCGCAGATATCGATACTGTTATACTCCAATATGGCGACCTTTTTCGATCGTATGTATTACAAACACCTTTTCTCAACACATTTCGCTCATCGACCTCGCAGATGACAGTGGCTTCCAATGGCATACGGTACATCATCGCGGATTCGACACCAACTTTGGACAGTTGATTTCAGTTTGGGATCGGTTATTTGGGACGTATGAAAGCCCGGAAAGCTATGCTCAGCGAATTGTGCGAGTGCGAGAGAAGCATGGCCCGAAACTATAATATCGTTCATGCTAGTGTTACTGAACGAGCCAAGCACATGCGAGATAGAGATTTCTTCACAATGCATAATAGCGTCAACTACGAAAACAATGCCACTCATAATTTACCATCTCAACACAATACGTTTGATTTAATCATATTTCCCTTTCAGTTGCATTAATAGTCGCGCGAGCAGCAAGCTTCCCCTGCGTCGCCCTGACATTGGCAATGGGGAAAAGTGGAAATGACATCATAGTGCGTCAGTTCGATCGGACAGTGCTGTTCAGCCACTAACAGCGCCGATTGAGGCCCCGGAATGCGCTATGGATTCCACTATTTGAGCTATGATACTACTCTGGGCGCCTGTCCACCACAATTCATCTTTCTGCGATTGCATCATGGTTTCCTCATGTTCTCCTTCAACTCATGGTGAACAACAGCAACAATGACAAAGCTCAGCACAGCCTCGGTTTCGCTTGCCGTGACGCCTACAGTCGTGGCGACACTGTTTTCGCATGTAAGTCGTGTTTGGACTCCTATTTGACCAGAACTGGTGGATGCAAGGCGGTGCTGCGTGCTGCGCCCCGATTTGCTGCAGGAACGCGGGTGCAGGTTTCATCCCGTTGCGACGACTATCGTCTCAATTTATTGTGGAAATGTCATGGATGCTGATTGCGAGTTCAACGATGCAGTATCTCAATAGGCAACCTCTCCGGGAGAAGCCGACCGCGCACCTCTCCTACGATGAGGGCCTGCGTTTGATCCGAACATTTCTTCAGCATGCGGCGCGCCACACTGTTGAGGATTTGCAGGCGTTCACAAGCCAATGGGTACCGTCGCCTCAATGGGTGAAGCTAGAAAACATCAAGATACCAGAAGAACATCTAGTGCGATCTGCTGCGCTCATCAATGAGGAGCTGGGTGAGGATGGCCGAGCTCTGGTTGGCGGCAGCCAATGGTGGCAATGGCGCCGGCCCAAGAAGCCCCTCGAGGCTGAGTGGATTGAGATGCGCGCCGATGCCAGTGAGAGAAAGAAGACAGGAAACCCCGGTCACCGTGTCATGCTGTACTTTCACGGTGGCGGCTACTACTTTGGTAGCGTAGACGAACATCGCTACCAGATGCAGCGCCATGCGCGCAAGCTGAAAGCCAGGGTGCTGGCACCGAGATATCGACTTGCACCGCAATTCCCATTCCCATGTGGACTGCAGGACTGCCTGGCAGCGTATCTCCATTTGCTGTCTTCCCAAGACCCTAGCACAATCATCTTGGCTGGCGATTCCGCAGGCGGTGGCATGGCTATGGCGGTTCTGCTCGTACTACGGAACCAAGGCCTGCCTCTCCCAGCTGGTGCAATTCTTATCAGCCCTTGGGTAGACTTGACACATTCTTTCAAGAGTCTCGCAGCCGATGCGCCAATGGATTATATCCCTCCCCATGGATTTCATCACAGACCCTCGAAAGCCTGGCCTCCTCCAAATGACGACGATATCGCTGAAATCAAGCGTGACGCGCAACAATTGAAGCATGTG
Source organism: Paracorniculantispora psalliotae (assembly GCA_002796755.1). Taxonomy (NCBI): domain Eukaryota; kingdom Fungi; phylum Ascomycota; class Sordariomycetes; order Hypocreales; family Cordycipitaceae; genus Paracorniculantispora; species Paracorniculantispora psalliotae. Next base: position 605,714 of record PHFE01000093.1, read on the forward strand.
CAGACAGGAACCGCCAGCTCCAATGATGCCAACATCGAAACGACACCAGAATTTGAACACCAGCCCGATGTGCGACAGTATATTACTCTTGACGTGGACGGAGAACAAGTCACAATCAAGGACCAAATTCAAGTAAGGACACATACCATTTCAGTACCGAATGTGTAAGAATAAAAGCTAAAATACCCGCAGCTTTATACCACCAATGCTCTTCTTGCACATCCTCTTGTAAGCCCAGTGTTGCAAGCCACGCTTGGAGGCCTTCCTCCATTGCTGGTCATGGTCGGGGGCGGAGAAATATTGCGTGATGAGCAAATTTACATGGCGCACAAATGTGCCAACCCGCAGAAATACGCACCAGCTACGGAAAGATTAACCCCAACAGAAAAGGAACAACTTGCCAAGTTCAAACCAACCGATGTGCAACTTCAAGTCTGGGACGATCTGTGCCACGTTGCACCAACACTGAGTTTCACGAAACCGGCAAAATTCATGTACCGATCTGTCGCGCAATTCGGCGCGTGGCTGCTAGCGCGAGCGCAGCATCGTGGTATAGATATCCTGGATGATGATCAAATTTCAGTAATCTCGTCTTCAGGTTCCGAAACCCAAGTTGGTAATGGCACTGCAAGAGAGGAAGAACGCCGTGAAGAAGAAGAGGCTATAGCGGCCGCCCCGGGCCAGGTCGGCAAAGCTGGAGACCCTCTCCCGGATTTCAAAAACCATATGATCAGGCAGAGAGTAACTCGGCATGGCGTGACTCTTCCGCTTGCGCCGGAGAGAGAACTGGAGGCGTGCAGCATGGATCCAACCGAAGTTGGAGTTTTCAAGGCAGTAACAGCAAGGAAGTGGCTTGCTACCCGCCGCGAATATGACACTCGGTACGCCAGCGCCAAGGCAAAGGTCCATAAGCAACTTGTGAGCGATCTCGCTACTGGCTTCCAGGATTTTGGCCCTGGAGAACAACCACCACCCGCCGCTCTGGCCGGCCGACGCAAGCTTGAATCCCACATGGCAGAGACCAAGAAGAAAAGAAGTCTTGGTCTGTCTTTGTGGTCACTGTGGGGATCCAAGCACGACGAGGAAACCATTGAGAGAGAGAAACAGGCCGACAAGCAGCCAGAAATCGAAATTGTTGCCGACGATGATGGCGGCCGCGTACCACACAGAGAACAAGACAGTACAAATAAAACAGAGGTGCAAAGCCCTGCTGATGGTGATATTACTAGTCGGAGCCGGTCTCGTCGCAGAACTGTCGTGGACGAGCATCAGATAGAACACGGTGCCGTCGACGAAGATACACCTGTGGCTCAGTTGCTACACAAGCGTCAAGAAAAGGAGGCATCGCACCCTGGACTGCTCAGCCCGGACTATGTGCCTGAGACTGGCGTTGCTGGGAAACGTCCTTTCATCAAGGGCATGGCCCTGCCTTTCAGCTTGAACAAGGAAGCTGACACCGCCAGCATGGTAACGCTCAACTCTGTCGCCAGTCCAAGCAAGGAGGCAAACAAGCAGCTTGCCACGCCATACTCCCCCAACGATGCAGAAAGCAATGCTGAAGGTGATGCTGAAAAACAGGAGACTGCTCAAGGCAAAGCACCAGCGCTATCACTGCAGAATGGCACTACCACATAAATACAACAGATATCCAGCCCGTTTCATCTAAGGCAGCCCTCATTTAGTTTGCATTTTATTTGTTTTCTCAGCATTTTTAGCACCTTGCCACCAACCACATAATCGTCTTGTTTGTAATATTATATATTGAAACTCAATAGAAATTGTCGTGTTCCAACTTTTGTTCAGTGATACATGATAGTGTACAGTCGGGACGGTATATACAGATTTGTCGCAGTTCCCGATTTCCTGAGACAGCGCTTTCATTATCCTTCGAGGCATCTGTGGTGTGATTTTCGACATATGCGAGGATATCAGGCTATAGTTGCGCATGAAACATGTCGTTTCGATAGAATGCCCGTTCGCTTAATCCACACCGTTGTATCGCTTCCATTGCTCGACGTAAAAGTGCGGATCGGCTGAGCCCTTCGCGAGGCCCTTGTAGTCGCCTTGCTCGGCATAGATTTGTCGGCTGACGAAGGGAGTGAGCTGTAGGCAAATGCGATTAGAAAAATGCGGCGATTGAAGTGCGCCGTTGCGCAGGGAATACGTGAAAGGTGCTCGTCGTCTTCCTTACCTTGAAATCCTTCAGATTCGGCACAGCATATGTGCGCACTTTGTTCCATTCAATCACGTAGTCTCCGTATTTTGTGTGGCGACCCATGGATCCGGTACGGTTTCCCTTGTAGAAGCCTTTGTTGACATCCTTGGTCGTCAGCTTCAAATGACGGTACGCTCCAACTCGAAGGGGTGCTGTCGGCCGCATGGTATCCGATTTTGTGCCGATAGTCACTGCGATATGGGCGAACGATGTGACACAATCCTGTGGTATATCGAAAGGTATGTCACGATGCACACGCAGTGCCAAATTCTGGATATTGAGTCGTGGGATAGATGGACGGTGATTGTCGCGTGCATCAGGAAATTTCCCTGAAGCTGCAGCGCGCGAAGATGTCCCGGGAGCTGGCGTTGTTCCGGTTCCGAATCGCCGTTCTGCGCGGCCCACTTGGTACCTGGCTCACTGGAGCTCTGCCCGCCACGAGAGACGGTCTCAAAGGGCGAGTGTCATGAAGAACAATTCTTGGCAGTTAAAAGAATTCCGTCTAAAGTAATTGCCGTCCGACGGTTTTCTACCTCCATAGAGTCACACAATTTTTTTGTTGGAATCCTGCATGTAGCATGGCTCTCTGCAAGGTAGCTATCAGACGCCCGCCCACCAGCTTGACGAGGGGCATCAACTAACTGGTGGACTGGTGCTAGTAACGGTACTTGGTGTTCCTCTCGCTTCCTCGACGAACTCCTGGCGCAAGAAGGCGCGTAAGCAGCAAAATGGACGGATATCCTCTCGGCAGCCTGGACCACAATGTACCGCTTGTCATTTTCTCAGGCTTGACGTCGAGATCCTCGGAGATCGAGCTTGATGCGGCTCTGCGAGAGGAGGCTCCCCTGCTTCGCTCTGATCTGCCCCCGCTAGATAGCAAAGAGGCGGAGCTTCTCGAGCAGCACTTTGAAAATGTCGATAGCGACGGACAATCGTGGATTGGAGTTTCGCGCGAGGAACCATATCGGCTCCGAATCAAGACCGTAGGACGTGTGAGTACTGCCCCGGCCACGGTGGTTCTGTGTGGTTGCTGACCGTCGAAGACATATCCTCTACCCCCGAAGCGAGCCTCACTTCCAGAAGATGCCGAACCGACGAAACCGAACCCTATCCTTCACTCGCCATTCTCACCACTCAGCCCAATCTCGACATTATACCCGGATGGTTTGATGAATGCGCAGTGGATACAAAAGCACCAAGAGCTGGTGCCCAGTGTATTTGCTTGCTGCTACTGCTTGACAAACGATACAGCCTCTGCAACGCTCCAAGATAATCGACTAAAGGCGGATATTAACAGTATCAGAGCCACGTTAACAGAAACCGGTTATAAAACACGCCTGGCCGTTATTTTTGTGCAACGCGATGGAGATGGCGGCTCGCCGTCCATTACCGACCAGATTTCGGAGCGACTCGAGAATATCCGAAAAGGCACAGCAATGGATCCAAAGGCTATATTCTATATCCACCCGCAAGACTCGCCCTCGGACCTGAAGCAAGTTGCCGACAGCATATTGGCCAGTCTGTACGGGACTGCCGTAGAGTATTACAGAGACCTTGGGCGCCACTCGCGGAAGAAGCGGTCTCGCGGCGTTGTTCCGCAACCCACCGTCCCTCCCACATCCGGCACCTCTCAAACCCTTTCAATGCCTGATTGGAATTTCCGCTACGACTTCAAAACTGCCGTTTTCTCCGAGTTTAGGCAAGAATTCGATCCCGCGATCCGCTCATTTGAGCAAGCATACGAGATTCTTCTTGGCCCTGATGTAATGGACACAATACCGAGCTGGAGTCCACGTTGGAATGAAGCAAGGCTACTTGCTGATATTATCTCAATACGCTGTTTGCGACTGCATCTCTGGATGAACCAACCAAGCTTGGCCGTGCGCCGCTGGCAAACACACCGGGACCGGATTGGCGACTTGGTTGATCGCAGGGGTCGTGGAACAAACAACTATGGATGGCAAGCATGGGAAGCTCGCTGGGCTCTTGCTATGGCACAGCTGATAGAAAAGGTAGAGCTGCCAGGGCTCGCACCATCAACCATGAACCTGTACTTGCAGCCCGAAAAGGCTGTTCTTGGAGAACGACTGCACCCCTGGGAGCTGCTTCATCATACGGGCTACTGGTATCGTATCGCTGCTCGGCACATTGGAGCGAGGCGAACTCTTGCTCTGATGATACCAGACGAAGACCGTGTTCGGCCAGACAGCTCCAGTGCCAAAAGCTCCCAATACTATGATACCTATCTGTGCCCGCCGCCATACAAGGAGAATCCTATGGAGGGAGTGGGGGTGGATCACGCACAGCTTATCATCGACTGCCTAATCGCAGCGCGGACCCAATTCCAAGGGCGTAAGCAGCTCCGTATAGCTACAGAATTGTCTCTCGAATGCGCTCGCGAGATGGCCAGACTAGAAGCGTGGCAAGATGTGCTAGCTATCCTGCGACCCGTTTGGGAAGATTTATCATTTCGGAGCGAGAATTGGATTGATATTTCTGAAGAACTGTGCTGGTTGATGCGCCGCGCGGCCGTTGCAGCTGGTCGCGGTGAGCTTGTTGTAGCCATTGACTGGGAACTGTTGGATAAGAGTAAGTTGAATTACCACGTATACTATAGTCCGCTCTCTCTGACTTTATCTAGAATTTTCGAAACGCCCTTACTGGCACTACGATCTTGGGAAGAGTCTTGATGGCATGAAAATCGAAGACAAGCCTTCTGTCAATGTTTCGGATGGCTCGGCCACCGGTTTTGTTCGCACTTCATTCGTGTTTCAAAGCAAAGAGAGCAAAGCTGGAGATTATTGCAAGGCCCAGCTGTCGTTGGTTTCCAATGCTATGCCTGGCTCTGCGCCAATCGCTCTGTCAACTTTACGCGTGGATTTCGAGGGCAGCTTGAGACCGATTACCCTTGAACATGCAAGTTCTGGAAAAGATGATGAACCTGGCCGCTTAGTCTCGATAAACCAAGTGAAATTGGAAGAGGACTTCCCGGAGGACTCTGAAGATGACTTGCCCACAAAGCTGCATGGTAGCTGTGACTTGACGCTAAAGCCTGGCAAGCGTCTCGTTATTGAGATGGCAATTCCGCTGAGAGAAGCAGGCACAGTCGAGCCGGAATCCGTTACCCTTGATATGGAAACAAAAACATTTACTTTGGGCCTGACTATACCGTTCAGGGACACAGATGCTGCATCGGGATGGTTCATGCCAGGCTTGAGCAAAGCTCGGAAGATTCGAGCTGATTCCCGAACACTCAATGTCCAACCACGACCGCCAAAATTGGATGTCAGTCTTGCCCGACAGCTGCAGCAATATTATGCAAACGAACCAATCGCATTAAATATTGTCCTACAAAACAACGAAGACGAGGCGGCCACAACGAAGCTCGACATTCATGTTCTCGGTAAAATGATACCAATACTTCGAGTCCAGGCAGAGGGCAAAGATCACGCCACTGAAGCTCAGTGCGAAGAAGAGTCTGTTCTCAGCGGCATCAACTTGGGCAAAATTGAGAGCTCAACATCACGGGAGATCGTGCTGAACATTGAACCGATCAATGGCCCCATGTCATATGAGCTGCAATTGAGAGCTACATATCATCTTGAAACAGACTCTGCCACGCCCATTATACAAGTATTCACAGTGACGCTCAATTTGGTCAATGCGTTCGAGGCAAACTACGATCTTGTCCCTAGATTGCATCCCGAACCCTGGCCGAGCCTCTTCACTCCTGACGGCTTGGATGATATCAGTGAAGACGATGGAAAGCAGCGAACGCCTATTGGCTTAATCCAGCGCTGGTGCCTTCAGTCCCACTATGCGTCTTTTGCACAAGAGGATGTTCGTGTCCTTGATACCGAGGTGGAGGTAACAGATTGCGTCGGTGGCGCGCGGTGCAGTGTTGGCAAGCTGACCCGGATCACGGAACCTGATGGTCTCTTGGTTGAGCCAAAAACCATGCACGAGGCGCAATTCGAGCTCGAGGCACAGAAAATGCAACTGGAAGATCGCAGCCCCATCTCAATCGACCTGGTCTTCCAAATTAAATGGCGCCGCGCGGACTCGGCACCTGGCAGCCCAGCGAATATCACAACCATGCCAGTGGGACGATATCTGGTTCTAGGATCAGAGCCGCGCGTCTTAGCAACGACTTTCCACGGAGAGCCAGACGAGACCAGCACCGTGCAGCTGGATCTCACCATTGAGAACCCGTCTAACCACCTTCTTACTTTTGGACTTACCATGGACCCGAGCGATGAGTTTGCGTTCTCTGGGGCCAAACAGACGACGCTTCACATGTTGCCCATGTCGCGACGTACAGCAACGTATCGACTTTTACCGCTTAAGAGGGGTTGCTATATTCGACCGGGGCTGGTGGTGCGAGACAAGTACTTTCAAAAAGTGCTCCGTATCATACCAACAGAGGGAATGAAGATTGATAAGGACGGTCTTTTAGTCTGGGTCCCTGGGCTGGATGGCGACGACGAGCCGAGTGATGAGGAAACTGAGGATGAGCGAAAGTAAACGAGACTATGCATGATGACAATTAAGCGAGTCAAGAAAGACGATACAATAATTTTTTTCTCTCTTCAACATAGACGATATACAATATATTGGAGGCTGAGAAAGCCCGGCGAAAGCGGCTGTGCCAGTCTAGCCTTCTGCCCTATTTCTATCTATGTGTCAAGCAAAAACGTCGTAGCCTTGCGGCGCACTTCCACGAGAAACCCACCACACAAGACGCTTGGCATTCTGTATTTCTCACTATCGATATTTTCGGAGTGGCTATTTGAGCCGCATCTCGGCCTTGCCTCCTCGTTCATGTCACAGCCTAGCACTGGTGGCCCATGCCCTCGGGTAAGCTGTCTTACTCGTCGCTGCAAGCATGGACCCCAGGTAAGCGCATCGGGTGCGAAAAGTAAAAATAGCATACTTCATGATTCTCGCATGCTCTTTTCGGTCCAGACGCTGCCCGCCGCCTGCGCCACTCCGCCGCAACATACCCGAATCCTACACACGGCCCTACTACCTTGAAGGGCACCAAGACTGCAACATCGCCCATTTACGATCATCGCGAAGGATCTGAAATTGTGGACAGCATCCTAGTTCTAAGGTCACATCATGACGTCTGCCACGTCGCTGTCCTTGTCTCATCCGCCAATCTGCTCACTTTTCACCGACAAAAAACAGATGACAATGAGAAATACTAGTCTTTGTCTTTTGCTGCGCATTCGAGACCCTCGTCAACCCACTCGCAGCCGAACCTGAACGAAGAAAAGACTCTTCTCGACCGGTTGGAAGAAGGCTCGTTCCAATTAATAGCGTAGCTTTTACTTTTAACCTTTTTCCATCGCTGACTGTAAACGTCTTCTCAGCCCAATCGCGTAACTAACGGAGCACGAGGGGCGCAGCAGCACTCACTAATCGCTCTAGCCTGGTGCTGGTGCCGGCAGACAAAAAGTCGAGAGGCAGGTAGCGCCTCGTATCCAGAGCCTGGTTTCCAAAAATGGCTGCATCTTACCGGCGACTTCCCGCGCTAGCGCGCCCCCTCATTGAGACCCTGAAGTTCTGACGTAGCTAACTGCATAGAACGACTGCAAACTAGCTGGTGATCTAACCACCCGAACTGGGGTCGGGGACATTGACCAGAGACATTTTGATCCTTTGTACGACTCGGCGGCAAAAGATAAATAGGACGTCTTCCCTCCTTTATTTTACCTTTAAAATCATCATCCTCATCTACAACATCATCTTCCAATCGCTTCATCTCTCAACTCAATCAGCTTCGGCTATTTACACATTCGCTTCAACAACAACAACAACAACACAAACCACACAACCACCATCAAAATGTACTCCTTCGTCGCTCTCAGCCTCCTCACCCTCGCTGCCGCCTCCCCCGTCCCGTCCGGCGGTGCCTGCCCCGGCAACCCTCCCGCCTCCGGCGCTGCTACCTCTGAGGGCTTCACACTCCGCATCCAGCTCGCCGACGCCTCCAAGGACAAGCTGGGCGCGCACAAGATCAACGGCGCGCACGTCACCGGCGTGCACGTCGGCGCCGGCATCGACATGGTGACGCCCACGATCCAGGACTCGGACAAGGGCAGCGTCTTCTACGCCAAGGGCAACACCGTCGTGCGCGGCTTCGGTAACACCTCGCAGGGCTGGCGCCTCGAGACCTCGGAGGACCACAAGGAACAGGCCGGCGCCTACCTCCAGTTCGGCCCCGGCAGCGAGGGCGTCACCATCGTCGACGACGGCAAGGGCGGCCTCATGCTCGGTCCCAAGCAGTACATGGTCTGCGACGAGCACACTCCCTACGGCCTCGCCGTCGAGCAGACCACCGGCGCCGTCCCCAGCAACTGCGTCGCCGTGACCCTCATCCCCGAGTGCGCGGACCTCGGTGCGGAGGGCAAGGGCCAGAAGGTTACCAAGTCGCGCTGCATCAAGCCCTCCAAGGCCTAAGCGAATGTCATGGGTTGGGAGTTTTCTGCTTTAATGGGGTTTACTAGCATGCATTGAAAGGATACAAGGATAACCATGAGAGAACGCATTGCGGGTTATGATTGCCCGCGCTGTATTAGCATACACAGTATTGCATAATGACTAATTATTAATATCATATCTACCACACACGCTATATCATTCTTTTTCCAGAGAGACAGATTTCGAGCCTAGATGTGAATGCATCTATCATACCATGTACAGTAACACATGGATTCTGGACAGTCACCACATGATGCGAAGTTCGACGTCTCCAGGCTTGACGCAGCCTGACCGAATCACAACTAATAGTGTTTCTAGCATGCTAAACGTGGCTGCATTCTGCTGGGTAGAAGAGGGCGACCAAAGTCTTTCCATGTAAATTTTTGCTTCATTAAAAGGAAAACAGACAGGATCATCGTGGAAAACGTGCGCCAAGCAAGGGCTAGCAGCCACCCGCACAGTCGGCTAACTAATCGGTCGTATCAACCGGGCGCGGTCGGAATGTACGGCACTCCAACCGATGCGCCTCTGTTTCGAACATTTTTAGCGATCGCATTGTTTCACAAAGGCTGCACGAGCAGTGTGTGGGGTCGGGGTAACTGGGCAAATCGTCTGCCTCCTGTCTCACCAAGCCGCCGCTTGTAGGCTGACAGGCAGAAGTGCGATGCATCTAACACAAACCACATCACCTCCTTTACACACACAAAAAGAAAAGGGAGCCCATATAACACATGTAGGAAGTGCAAACTGCTTAGAAAAGTAAACGAATCATTCCATAATGGAGTCGTCACGTTCCTTTGTTCGCCTTGTAGCCGAGTTCCCAAAGCGGTCAGGCCCCACTAAAACGTCGGACATCGGTAAACTCGAAGTCCGACATGCATGCGCGTAAGGCTGGCGCACGGTCGGCGTCGGACAAGCTAGCAAGTCCAAGCTTAGGGTAAAGCTTCTCATGTGCCATGAAAAGCGCTGAAGACAGCTTCACATTTACTGTAGGCCTAGGTAAGATCCGGAGAGCTTTGCGTAACTCCGTAATCAATGATGCGTCATGTCAGGACAGAACTCTTGGACTTCGGTGGTGTTGGACGGAGTCATGTTAAAGTCCCCTGCAAACTGTTGATTACAAGCGTAACGCAGTCGATCGACTGCGTCACACTTGATAACCAATATTAGTCGCTTGGCATCAAGGGACGTGGTAGAGTTTTCCGATCTGATCTCACACATGTGCCAACTAGGCACGTCCTTGACTTTCGTGATAGTGTACGGCTCTGAGACGTGAATGGCGGGCATGCCGAGCAGTCCCTGTCAGTTGGCGCGTGGCTTCCCCGCCGCCATTACGACCCGGTGTCTTGCAATAGATCAAAAGCGAACGTACACTTATAGCAGCAAAACTCGTCGTAATCTAATTCTCTCACAATTCCCCTTCCCAATCCGCTTCGAAATAGCAGCGAATACACATGTCCATCCTCGCGGAAGTCTCCGATTGGCCCGTTCGGATTTATCCACCGAATCGTAAGCCCAAAGAGCTGAAGGGTGGAGCAGAACAGCAAATGAACGCAAATGAACCGCGTGAGAAAAAAAAAGTAGCAGGACGCTAGGCTCTGGCACAATGTGAAGCGATGCTCAGCTTTGCAGCTGGTCGTCGGCCATCGGCACTGCAGCTGTCCGCGCACGGTTTGTGACTGCCGGGTCTGGCGTGGCATGGTTGGGCATTTGGAGCCTTCGTAGCTCTCATTAGACGCCCACTTTGATATTTCCTTCTTCCACGAGCGTTTTTATTTAATGTCCTCGTCGCCCGTCTTGGAAAGTGGCTTCACTCCTCTCCATTGACAACCAGATTCACAACCACCGGCGTTTAGCGACTTTAGCACCGTTCCTAGACTCACAACATCCAGCTGCAGCCTCGTTGATACCGCTTTCACCTATTTAGTCGAACCGTCGCTCTCTCGTTCTTGGGAATAAATACACATCGACGTCCTTCTTCCCTTTTGCTCCCCACACATAGTTCTCACAATGGTTGCAACCGCAGCCGAGAACGCCGAGCCGCGACTTTCATCCGAAAAGGCACCACTCGACAACACCACAACAACAATGGCCAAACCCACCACTGAATCGCAGCCACAGGCTTCTACGGCCGACAGTCTGCAAGATGCCAGCGAGAAGCAGCAAGAAGTGACAAGCCAACAACCCGCCGAGATCGAATACCCCGGCCCGGTCAAGCTCTCTCTCACGCTCTTTGCGCTCTGCATTTCCATCTTCCTCGTCGCTCTCGACCAGACCATCATCGCGCCCGCTCTTGGTGCCATCACAAAGCAGTTTAGCAGTACCAAGGACATCGTATGTCGCGCCCTGTTCTTCCAAACCTTCATCTCGTTCTAACATTACTTCGTTTCCAGGGCTGGTACGGATCCGCCTATCTTCTCACTTCGACTTGTCTGCAGCCCATCTACGGCGTCATCTACCGCCAGTTCCACGTCAAGTGGACCTTCCTGACAGCCATTTTCATCTTCGAAGTTGGCAGCTTGCTATGCGCCGTCGCCCCGTCGTCTGTTGCCTTCATCGTCGGCCGCGCGATTGCCGGCATGGGCACCGCGGGTCTGTTCTCTGGCGCCGTCGTGATCATCTCCCACTCTCGTATGTCTTTGCCGCCTCCCACCACCATCAACCGCATTACTGACACCGGTATTAGTTCCTCTTGCCAAGCGCCCTCTTGCATTCGGTCTCATTGGAGGCATGTGGGGTATCGCGTCTGTCGCCGGTCCGCTCCTGGGAGGTGCTTTCACCGACAAAGTCACCTGGCGCTGGTGCTTCTACATTAACCTTCCTGTCGGTGGCCTTGCCATGGCCATCGTCATGTGGGTTGTTCACGTCAAGCGCAACTCTACGAATGCGGAGCCTCTCACGGTTATGCAGCGTATCCTCAAGCTCGATCTCATCGGCACGTCCATCTTCATCCCTGGCATCATCTGCCTTCTCCTTGCCCTGCAGTGGGGAGGTGCCGACTACCCCTGGAGCAACTCGCGCATCATTGGTCTCTTCGCTGGCTCTGGCGCAATGCTGATTCTGTTCGTTGTTGTGCAGTGGTGGCGTGCGGATCGGGGCACTTTCCCTCCTTTCCTGTTCAAGAGTCGCAGCATTGTTGCTGCCATGTCCTTTTGCTTTTTCTTCGGCGCTGGTTTCTTTCCCTTGATCTACTATCTTTGTAAGTCTCCCTTCTGTCTAGCATTTTGAACTCCATCTAATCTCTTATTCAGCCCTCTACTTCCAAGCTATTCAGGGCGTTACCGCGGTTCAAGCTGGCATCAAGGTTCTCCCGCTGCTGCTCGCTACTGTTGTCTGCTCCGTCGCTGCTGGAGGCCTTGTTGCGCGCTTTGGTGTGTACAATTACGTCATTGTACCCTGCATGGCCCTTTTCTCTATCGGCGCAGGCCTCATCACCACATTCAATGTTCACACCCCTCTGCGTGAGTGGTTTGGTTACCAGGTTCTCGCCGGACTGGGCATTGGTGCTGGTTTCCAGATTGGTGCCATTGTTGTCCAGACAGTCCTGCCTCAAGAATGGATTCCTGTCGGTACCGCCTGTGTCCAGTTCTTCCAGAGTCTTGGAGGCGCCATCTTCATTGCCGTTGGTCAGACGGTATTCCAAAACGGTCTGATCGAAGGCATCGAGAGTGCCAATATCGGTATTGAAAACCCTCGCATTTTTATCAACAGTGGTGTTTCACAGGCCCGAAACATCCTTGCCCAGATGCACAAGGAAGATGCGCTCCCTGCTGTGCTTAACGCCTACATGAAGGGTCTTCGCAACACCTACTACATCTCGCTAGCATGTGCGATCTGTGCATTCCTCTCTGTACTTTGTCTCGAAAAGAAGTCGGTCAAGGACAAACAGAAGAAGACCACAGAAGTGACAGCTACTGCCGTTTAACTGAGGGATGATCTCCATTCTCAATTTTTTTTGGCGTTGTTGGTTTATTTGTATTATCAGGAAGTTATACATAAAGCGCATTGTATTATAGAAAAGCAAAACGCATCAGCTAATTCTACATATTGGTATAAACATAAACGTGATATTTTCCAAATACCGGACCTTTGTATGAACTTTTCGAAGGTGCGCCCCAATTTGATCACCATAATTTCAACTATTGAGTATCTTCAGGTGGGCGATCCCACACATCTTGATTCGCCACGCTCTTTACCCCCGGGTCACCACCAACATACTGTATGATCCAGTCGCGGACCAGTTTTGTCTTGAGAAGTTGCGGGTTTTCTCGGCTATCAGTAGCCACAGTATACATATCTTTCGAGCTATAGCTAGCATTGGCATCTTTTCGCTTGCTCCAAAGCAGATGCACTTTTGTTTGGCCGCGTCGCAAGCTCTGTCCATAGACCTTGCCTCGAAATACGTGCAGAGCGACATTCTGCAGCAATACCACATCTTGACGACGCAATCGTAGCAGATCATTCGAAACTGTACTCTCACTAGAGAGCCAAAATGTGACGGTAAAACCCGACTTGGTGTCGTCTCCAAGAAGAACTTCGACGAGAGAGAGAATTTGACCCCATCGAGTTGTGACGGACCGAGGTTGGGCAACGGAAAGTATTCCGGCGATTATATTAACCGTAATTGTTTGCGGAAGTAGAGAAGTAACTTGCTTCGCTGAGGGAATATCTTCCAGGTCGGAGAGATGCGCCGGCGGGATATTTGGTGCAGCCGGGCGTGGTGCTCCTGCCACATTGGTAGTGGTTGAGTTGGAGATGAATGATGTTTCTTCAAGAAATGTCGTTGTCTCATTATGATCGTCAAGTTGGGAGGAGGGTAAAGAATTGTGTAACGCAAGCGACTGCTCGCAGAACTCATTCAGAATTGACTCGTGTTGTTCAATTTTAGACTCAGCACCGTCACATGACGATGCAAGCGACGAAGGGCAAAAGAAATCACCTCCCTCGTGATTTCCATTAAACGATCGGCTTAGAAAGTCGTGTGCTTGGCTGAATCCAGTGTGGAGGGGTTTGCGGTGTAAGAGTATTGATCGCCAAGGTGCTATGGCTGCTGGGGAGCTGCTGCCTCCGCTTACGCGATTATCAATACTGATGAATTCGCGGAATGATTCATTAAAATAGCCAACAGTGCAAGTCGATTCGTTTACTGCAGATGGGTGTGGCGCACCAGCCAGAAGTATGGTTCGTGGAGGCATCAGGGCCGTTCCTCACTTCACACCACCCAGCTCCAGCATTATGCAGCTGTTCCAAGGTGCACCGCAACGGTGGCTCGGCGTCTTGACGAGTTGCAATTCACGTTCGGCAGAGATGGAAACTGGTAGTAAGAGAGACTTTTGTGAGGAGAATGGCAAGGACGCCGACCTTGGCGGCAATGGATTACTGGGCGTAGTTGCTTGTGGGAAAAGCAGCGTGAGAGCCGAACTGTGGAGGTTGCACGGTCTTCGCCCCAGCGACGTCTGCCTGGCACTTGGAGGTGATCACCTCCACACGAAATACACGGCACAAGAGCGATACGATCAACCTTGGTAAAAAGTTGATTGATATTCTATCTCTTTATTTGTTTTCGTTTTCTAAAAAAAAAAAAAGTCTTATGAGAATATCAATTTGGTGAACCTCTGCCAGTCGCGCCGCTTCGGTTTATTCGATGTTGTCGTCGCAACAGTGATGACGCGTGTCGGCATTTAGTCACGGCACTAATCAGGTCAGTTCACGTTCAATTTAACACTGCAAATGTCAGCTAATGGCTAAAAGTCCATCGCTGGGTATCTTGCTTACCGCGCAAAGGCCGCCGCTTCTCGGTCGCTGAAGTTTCAAGGTCAGTATTCGCGGTTTACCTGCCATATTCGTTATTACTCACGCATCCCTAGACGTAGAATATTAGCCAAATGTGTTGTTTCGATATTTTATGCGATGATACTCACATTGCCACCGCCACATGAACAGCAGACGTAGTTGGCAGGACAGTTCGTGCCGTCAGCGCACTAATGCCATCTTTATTAGCTGTTTTCCTCTTTTTGATTTGATTCAAATCTTAACGGAACTGCTTACTCTGAGTCTGCGCTCCAATTCTGGGGTGGCGACTGCCAGGGAGACGAGGGCAGCGAGAACAAAGGTAACGAAGCGCATTGTGGCGGAGAATTCAAAGTTGAATGAGGTAAAAGACTTTATCAAGGTATGGTTTATTGAACTCGGGATATATGCAATATCAACTCGTCTACTTCTAAGGGCGTACTGTCGAGATATTTATAATCGAAGCTTGGCTCTTAGGCGAGGCGTTTTCGAGACCGGGTAACACAGGGAGCTAATTTCCAGCTTCTCATCTTTCAGCTACACCTGATCTGCGCAGAGCATACCTCTTTGTTTCATGGCCGACGAGCACAAGTCTATGTATGAACATTATCGCGTGACGCTGCAATTATAGGAAGGTGTTTAAAATAGTTACAGGACTAGCTGATACCAAGACATTTGTGGCGGGCACTAAATTCGTTTATTGGCGCGCTGAGCTGACCTCGAAGAGCCTGGCGAGGGAAGGATCCGTGGAGTCCGCTGCGGCTGAACGTCTTACCGCAGTTCGCATTGCATCCCCGCACTTTAGCTCATGCAAAAGGTTGAAATGCCGAAGCTGTTTCGTTCCCCCGATTTCGCCTGCCGTCCCGATATTTGTTCTGCTGCGGCCAGTCCGTGCTTCATGCCATGATGAAACTGCACTGCCTATGTATGCTTAAAATAGAGAAACACCAAGTGACTGTCATCAATTTCGTGATTTGATTAATGATTGAAGGTCGTAGACTAATGTACATATTTACAAATGAATGGTGATTGTCAGCTCTGTAAGTGGCTCATGCTTAACCACTCCAGCGAACCTTTTCCTCCGCCAACGTCCGGTACAGTCCCAGCGACAAGAACTCCTCCTCGCCGATATATCCACCAAACAAATCCTCTAGCTCCCCATCAAACATTCTAGCAGCCCAGGCTTGACTTGAAACCGACGAACATGCTGATGCCGGCTCTTCAAGCAGCGTTGCATACAGATTTCTCATGGCAGGGCTCAGTTGCAAGGCTGTGCCCATGTAGGTGCTGAATGACATGAACTGCGGGACGCCATCAACCTTGTTGTTGAACTCCTTCAGGCCGCTGTCGGTTTCAGAATCATCGCTTTCAAGCGGTTTAGACTGCATCCTCAGCTTTTGCCTCCTATTGTTTAGCCTCGTGACAAACTGCTGGCTTTCGTTGCGATACGCTTCCGAAATTTCCGAGTTGAACAGCCTGAGCGCATCCTTCATGGGAGGCAAAGGCTTTTGATCAACTTCCAGGTCATTCTTAGGCAGCTGAATGAAGTGTGCAAAGGCAGGGGCGGGATTGGCCAAGCCTAGCCCCCCATACTCGACGCCCAGGTACAAGAAACAGTCGGGAACAGGAGCCTTTTCGTCGTCGCCAAAACGGTCTTGTATTGTCTTGCGCACATGGCTGGCAACACTTCCGGAAGAATAGGCACCGCTGTCGCGTCGGTATAGGTAGTTCTGTGCATATTGAAGCGCTTCTAGTACCATGACAGGGTGACCATCGCCTAGTCCCACAACGACTGGCCCAAAATTGTTGGGCAGGAAGTTCTTGATGTAAGCATTATACGCCTGGATATGTGACATGACCGATGTACGGGTTTTGAGCTGGAATCGCAACTCATCCATGTGGTCTTTGATCGCAGTCTTGTTTGCCGTCCATTCCCACTTATCCTCGTCAAACAACAGGAAACCCCATTTGACCTCATTGGCAGGGAGGCGAGCCAGCTCGTCCTTTGATGCCGGCTGGAATCGGGGATTGGACTTGTCGACGGCGTGAGCACAAGCAGTTTTATCTTTGTTTAACTGCATGCCCATGACTTTGGTGAATTCGCAAATCGTCTCCCACGCGACTGCACATTGAGAGGGCTGGCCCCAGAACCAGAGATCGTCGTGATTGCGATACAAGTGTGCCCCGCCAGTCCTCTGATTGACTGCAAAATCCAATACAAACAGCAGCAGCTCCGATATTCCGTCAGTGAGCTGGAATGACACTGGGATGCCCGTTTTGCGGGTAAGCACCGCGCCATCTGCACCGTCTTCTTCGAATTTCAAGTTCATGTTGAGGAAAGACTTTGTGAACTGTACAAGTTCCTTGGGAAACCGGAAATATTCCATGATTGTAATGAGAGTAGAATGGGGAAGAGAAGGGCCGAACCATTCGAAGTCGCTCTGCAGTAAACAGAATTGACCATGTGCAATTTTTTGTACGGCCATGTCGGCTGAGCAAACACGGAGAATATCAGTCTTGAGATTGAAAACATTTGGTGAGCCGCCATACTGGAGCTCCGTCAGGTTTGATTTGTGTTGCTCGTCATCGGTATCGGAGCCATCATCGTCATAACGTCCAACACCGCTGTTTCCGTCAGTCATGCTGGTTGGTAGTCGAGGCGAGAAGAAAATTCTCTGGTATATATCGTTGCGCATCTCCGAGACAGAGTTCAATGTCGTCTGATCGCAGAAATTGGGGATGTGCGATTTGATCGCTGCGATGCGATCTTCGTCTTTCTTCGCTTTCCAAACGCTGGCGACCTCGGGGATCCAGGCTTTCGCCAAGGCCCTCGATATCTGGACCGATACAGATTGTCCAATGCATTGAATCAGGATGGAATCAAGTAACTCAATATCCATGTACACACGGTACTTTCCGTTGATCGCCTTGCGCATCTGAGCTTTGATCGGACTGTCGCCCCAGGACCATCGCTCGATCGCGGCTAACTTCAGGTCAATCTTCAAGATATCGGCGATTTCGCTCAACACATTCTCTCGGCCACTGAGATCAATCATAGCCCGACGTTTCTCGCTGTTCAGTTGATCAGCGCTGAGAATTGCCTTGATTGCGGCCTTGACCGTTGCGACGTTGATTTGTATAGCGCCCTTGCTGCCGTGGAAGATGGAGCTGCGCATTCTGCGGAGCAATGTCGTGCGCAAGTCTGCGAGCTCTTCGACGGAACTATCGTCTTCTTTATATCGTGGACCGGATTGGAAAAGGTCATCCAGAAACTCAACGATCTTATCCTTGTCGCTAGCTCGAAGATTTGTGACTAGACCCTCCCAAACCAGTCGCTGCTCGTACATCTCCTTTCGTCCAACAGAAACGGCGCCCTCATCATCCGAAGAAATAGCTGAATCGTCGCCTTGCTTCGTGGCCGCAATGGAGTCCGACAGCTCGCCAAATCGGAGGTTTGCCCATTCATTCGTCAGCTTCCCGAAAAGAATGGTGTATTCCATACGACGCTCGGCTTGGCGCAGGTAAGCCAACAACTCAGTGCGCCAGGAAAGTGCTGCGGATGGCGAAAACCCGGACGAGTACTTTGCATTCGAGAGCATCCGCTCGATCGTGTTCAACCGCTCCTGCAAAGTCTCGTAATGAGCGCTTGATTTGATTTTGCCACCTTTGGCCCTGAGGCCCGCGCGGGTGTTGACGTCCATGGTAGGAGCTCCCGCATATGACTTTCGAACTGCGGTAAGCAACATGGCGACATCTGCCTCGAGATCCTGAGGGTCGGCGTTGGGAGTGCCGGGCTTGTAGGCTAGAGCCCCTTCTGCGTCGCGTACATAATCTTGAATTTCCGCAAGACGAGCCTTTGCCTTATTCCATTTGTTTGCCGTGACATGTTTCATGAGAGACAGAATAGCTGCCGATGAGGAGGCGGCGGTAGCCATGGTTGCGGCAGAATGCACTTTTTGTCGGAAGAGTTTGGGTGATGATCGAATCTCTTTGGCAGCTGCGAAAACTGCAATCGAGGTTAGCCTGCCCAAGCATTTCGCTGGCGCCATTGGCCCTTTATATAACATGGTCTCGGAGGCGCTTGCCCGATTGAGTCGTTGATGTCAACAGCTGAGGTTTACCTGCTTGTTTTGTGCTCCACCCAAAAAAAGCGGCATTGACTCACGCGGCAATAGCACTGCCTCGCTATCAACCGCTGGTGATCGCATCAAAAAGCACTATTGAATGAAAAGCTGCCAGATTGAGCCTCGCCGTGTGTTCAGCTTGTGTTGTGGCTGCATTAGCGCCAGGCAGCAGGATCTGGCTGAGAGAGTTTTATGATCCAACCCTTCGCGGCCGGACTACTTTCTCTTTTTATGCATGTATTTACGTATTTGTGCATTTCATTGTGCCTGAGGCAACCTAGCAGTGAAGACGGACATAATACGGGCACTGCTCGAAACTCGCCTCTTGTGATCAACGATGGATCTAGCCAACTAGCGCTCATGTCTCTTAACTCATAACAACTCTCCACAGCAGAACGGCACACTCCAGAAGACGACGCCTAGATCGCCTTTAAAATCAGGTAGAGCAACTGACTGCGGGAAAACCATCTGTTTCTGTTGTTGGGATGGAGCCCGGCTCTGAGTGTTTGTTGAACTTTGCCGATGGAGAATGAACTACGTGCGGGCGCAACGCAAGGCTGCGCTAGCAAACATTTCGTCGCTGCCAGTGTGACACAATAGCTATATTGTTAGATATTTAGCTAATGACGGAGCCAATCACTAAAGTAGACGGGATGAACTGGGCTCCCATCCAGCCTGGGGCAAGATACTCTGGGGCAATCTCCCCACAACCTGGCGCCCCATCCAAGTAGCCGAGGCTAAAACTAGCCGCCTCGACAGCCTGAACCGGGAGCCTGAAGTCCAAACTCAAGAGCTTCGCACCTGTCCAGACCCGCCTGATTAGAACTCAATCAATCATCAACGGAAACACTAGCAGAGCCAAACGGCGATACGTATCGTACCAATCCTTGTGGTTCCAACACATACAGTTGATCTGTTTGTTGCCCAGTCGCGTTTTGTCGCAACTCTTTTCCGATCATCGGTCCAGCGCAATCGAAGCCTACTTTGATAGTACTAAGCCGCAGAGCTCCGCAGCACCCGCTCAAGGCAAAAGCAAACATGGCCTCCTCAGTTTTCGACATCAAGGAGCACGTCATCCCTGGCGAGCATACGCGCGAGTATGCGCACGCCAAGGCAAACTCTCAGGAGGATACATTGGTCATTCATGTGAAGCAATATACCCCGAAAGGCAATGGGCCACCGCAAAAGGGTGACCTAAGCATCATCAGCGGCCACGCCAATGGCTTCCCAAAGGTACAGTGGCCATCAATTCGCACCGGCCAGTCCGCGCACCGCCTTGGCTCATGTAGAAACTCGGCTAATCTCATTTGAAGGAGCTATATGAGCCCTTGTGGGAAGAATTGGTGAAGAGCCTGACCAGCAAAGGTGTGCGCGTCGGCTCTATCTGGATAGCAGACTGCGCCTGGCAAGGTCAGAGCGGTATCTTGAATCAAGACAAACTCGGTGATGAGCGTAAGTCTATCATCCTTTAAATCGACTAAACCATCAGAAATATAGCGACAAGAGCTAATTCGAGACCCGAACAGCTAGCTGGTTTGATTACTCCAGGGATATGCTGCAGATGATCAACCACTTCCGCATGCCGCGCCCTCTTGTCGGCATCGGCCACTCATTTGGCGCTTGCGCCTTGACAAAGCTCTCTTTATTTCACCCTCGCCTATTCAGCTCGCTCGTGCTCATCGACCCTGTCATCGCCACGCATCACCCCACAATGCTCGACAGCTATCTGACGCCGCCCGTCATGAGCTCCAAGCGCCGTGACACGTGGCCCAGCCGCGAGGCGGCCGCCGCGGCTTTCAAGAAGAGCCGCTTCTACCAGAGCTGGAATCCGCGCGTGTTCGACCGCTGGATCACCTACGGACTGATGGAGCGCACGCCGGGCAGCCCCGAGGTGACCCTCACGACGACCAAGCACCAGGAGGTCTTTACGTTCTCGCGCCCCAGCTACCACGCCGTCACAGAAGATGGTAAGAGCATCAAAGACATGGACCTCGTGCCGGACATGGACCTCAGACATGGTCCCATGACGCCAATCTACCGCCCGGAGCCGGGCATGGTGTTTTCTCAGCTGCCGTTCCTGCGCCCCTGGGTGCTCTGGATCTTTGGCGGCACCAGCTACATGTCGATGGAGTTTCAGCGAAACGAAAAGGTTGACCAAACCGGCATCGGTATTGGCGGCAGCGGTGGCGCCGCGGCCGGCCGCGTCTCGTCCGTCGTGGGCGAGGACTGGGGCCATCTCATCCCCCTCGAGGCGCCAGAGTTCGTGGCCAAGGCTGCCGCGGACAGCGTGGCGGAGACTGTCAAACGCTGGCAGGCGGAAGAGCGCGAATACGAAGCCTGGACAAAGAAGCCGTTTACTGAGAGGTCGCAAATTCGCAAGGAGACTCTGGCTGAAATGAACAAGATTCTCAAGCCCAAGATGTGACCACCAACACTGCCTGGAAGGGGGGTTTGTGGGAATGGTTGATTGTAAATAATGTTAGATACTACAGTTTAGAATATCATATAGATTTGAACTCTGAATGATGGGCCTTTTTAAAATAAAAATTGCATTATACGACAAAAGTGCTAAGCTACCTATGAAGCGTAACTCGTAAATGGCCGACATTTTTATCCAATTTGTTCATACATAAATGGCCAATATCATTATTAAATCATTTTTCGCCAGGGTATTCAAAATATGGCAGAGAGGAAGCCTTTAGCACGCTCATTAAATGTAGAACATGCTGTTTCGCAACTCTTCGTGAATCTCACGGGTCTGAGGGGGCCGGTGGGAGCCAGAACCAGACACTTCGCTGGCCGAATCATCTGGCCCAGCGTACTCGGGACGATGGGCTCTGGCTCTCTCACAGACAAGATCGGCGTAGTACGCGGGGGGGCAGATGCTGACAGCCTTGGTGGCGCGGCCAAAGAGGTAGCAGAGCTCGTGCGTAACCTTCTCCAGCGCGTTGGCGGCGTTCTTGTCGTACCGCGGGCGGAAGATCTCATCCAGCAGGACGGTATAGTGCGCGGGGCGCGCCGTGCCCTTGAGCGCGTCGTGGGCGGTGAGGTAAAAGTCCCAGTAGCGGACCTGGGTCACGCCGCGGTCGACGACGGTACCGTTCTTGATGTTGCCGGAGCGCGTTTTGTTCTCGCCGTCGGCGGGGTAGAATCGCGTCTGGTGACGCTTGACGGAAACGATGATGGTGAGCTTGGGCGAGCCGTCGGGGAACTTCTTCTCGCAGGCGGCGCGGATCAGTGGCAGCTCGTGGATGAGGACCTGGGAGAACTGGCTCTCTGACACGCCGTCGCGGTAGATGACGATGTTCTCGAGACGCTTGTTCTTGTTGTGCTGCTGCCAGAGGTCAATGCGGGAGGCGAAGTGGCTCTCCAAAATGTTGCCGAGGATTTCTTGCTTGGAGGCTTGCTCCCAGGTAACAGACGGCCACTGGCCGAGCTCGCTGTCGACGCTCGAGACCAACCCAACCAAACTGGGCGGGCCGGTGCCGTTCTTGGGCAGATCCATGTTGGTAGGATGCGTAACATCGTAGCCGACAAACATGGTCTTGCCCTCTTTCAAGATATCGAGGTCCTCGGATAGCTTGTGGTTGACGCCACCAGCCTTGAGGTTGACCTTGAGACCGAGGTTGGCCATGGTCATCTGCTGACCCTTTTCGAGCTGCTTCACGACAACGCAACTGGTATGAATGCCGTAGACACAGTCACCCAGGGTCTTGATCTGGTTGTAAAGGCCTCCAGAGTCCTTTTCAGGCAGGATAAAGATGATGAGCTGCAGACGTTTGCTTTTGCAGTCCTTGAAGAATTCGTCCATTTGGGAGCTTCCGAGTTGTTGCTTGGCATACTCCTTCTGCACACCTGGGGCATTGCTGATGTTGACACCCATGGTCTGCCAGCACTCGATCATGAACTTGATCTTGTTGATATCGATTGATGGCACGTTGTTGTGGGCCAAAATATTCATGTATCCCCATCTCTCGAATGGCTTGCCAGATCTGAGCACGCGAACATTCCTCATATTCCAGCTTCCAAAGGCCGGCTGAACGCTGGCACCCTTCTGGTACTGAATTCTCGGTGGTACTATCACGCGAGCATGAACAGCGAGAAGGTTCTTGGAAACGGCCACGCCAAGCTGCTGCAGCATGGGGTCGTCGTGGCCCAAACGATCACGACTCTCTTCGACAAGAGTCTTGGCGTTGGAGTAGGGAGTGCGGCAAGCGAAGTTGAGCATGGCCGTCGTTTCTTTCCCGGTCAGCTTAAGCTTTGCCTGTTGGCCAGCCTGGATCTCAACAACTTCGGCTGGAAAGTAAGAATTTTTGTCGCCGTGGCCAAAGTTGAAGACAGGATAATTGCCTAGCTTAAGACCGTATTTCTTTTCAAAATGCTGCTTGACCGTCACGTACTTCTTATCCTCGGCGTTCCAAAATGAGACCTGACCGGGACCGCAAAGCTCATAGCCCGCTTCGAACTTATCAGCGTTTGGACCCTTGTTGGTACGCTTTCTCGCCATTTCAGACGCAAAGACGAGGCCCTCGATAGCCTTGACGCGCTTGACCTCGCGGCCGCTAGCAGTTCGGAAGGTAACGGTAGCCCGCACCTTACTCAAGCACTTGGAGAAGGCCTTGATAGTTTTGATCATGCGGTAATCCTGAGCCTGCTGAGGAGTTTTGCGCGGTCCAAAGTTCATCTGGTCAAAGATCTTGGTTGCCTGCCCAGCAAGTTTGAACACACCATGGGTCACTTGCGTGTTGAGAAGCAGTCGGCCAGTCGCCAAACGAGTCGACTGGAAGAAGCCTCGAGCAGCAACCAGGGGGCGGTAGTCCACTTGGAGCTGCTCGATTTGAGCGTCGCTGCCAAATGGGTAGAATCTGGAGGATCCGACGACGCTGACGCGCTCAATTTCTGATCGTGGGCGGAATCCGAGGATCATGTTGAGAACATCGATTACCTCAGGGTGGCGAGGGAATACGGTATCGTTGGTGTCCACCTTCATGGAAGCCACATGATTGAGAACATCAGACACAGGAACTGCCACAGGCTCCATAAGCTCAACATCGTAGTTGTCCTGTCTAGGAGGAGCTCCATCTTCCAGGGCGGGTTCAGACAGAACGACGCGGACGGGGTTGTGGTTCAGCTGCAGTTCCTCCAAGGAGACAATCTGGCTCTTGAATTCACTGACAACGAGTTTATTGCTCTTCTTTGCAGCGGCAGAATTCTTTTTCACCTCAGCCACGTGCGCTTTACCTTTTTCAAGTTGTCCCTGGGCATCAGCAACAGCTTGGCCATCACCTCCCTTTTGGGCCTCTTTCAAAGCCTGCTCCGCCTGCTTGACAAATGCCTGGGCATCGCGCAGAGCTTGGTCTGGGCCATCGCGGATCACTTCGAGGAGTTTTGCAATGACGAATTGCAGCTTTCTGCCGCGAATCTCAGGCTCCTTGAAGCCCTTGGCCTTTTTCTCCTCCACGGGAATGACCTTGTTGATCTTGAGGCCATACTTGTACAGGGTGATGGGCTTCGCTGAAACACTAAAGCAGTTGGCCCACACGATGATTTTCTGGCCGCGATCACCGAACGCAGGTCGCGCAGGGAGATACTCGCCAAACATCTTCCTGATGGCAGCGGAGTTTTTGCCGGCACTCTTGACGCGCTTTTCGAGCTCCTGCGTCTGCACCTTGACAACGCGGTCCTCGAGATCAGTAATGGCAGAGTCCGGTACGGCGTTTTGGCCGGGTGCCCTGAGACTACGTTAGTATGGATATTATTTACAACACAGACTTTGGAACGTACCTGAAGAACAAGTTCTTCGTGTCATCATCGGCCGGCGGACCGCCACCGCCACCTCGACCGCCGCGGTAGGGAACGCTGCCGAAGCTGCCTCGGTAGGGGGCATCGCCGCCACGGCCACGACCGCCTCCGCGACCACCGCCGCGGCCACCATCGTAGTCACCCCGACCGCCGCCGCGACCGCCGCCACGGGAAGGGTCATAACCACCACGGCCACCGCCACCGCGTCCACCGCCTCGGGAAGAGTCGAAATCGCCGCGGCCGCCACGACCGCCGCCACGACCACCGCCACGTCCTCCACGGCCACGATTGTCCGACATATTGTCAGGTGGTAGCTTTCGCTGGGGATTGCTGCTGCTGGGCGGGAGATAAAATTGGGAGCGTGAGAAACTCCTTTGAAGTGCTGTTGCTGCTGCTGCTGCTGCTGCTACTGCTGCTGCTGTTGTTGTTGCTTGCTGTTGCTGGCTGTTTGGGCTGCTGCTGATAGTGCTGCTGCTGCTGCTGCTGCTGCTGCTGGACGACACGGACTATTTTCGAGCTCGTAAAATGGCCAGCGTTTTTCTCGGAGAAGTGGTGCTCGTTATATACTGTCCGACGAGCTCCAATGTTGCACGCTGTGACGGCGCGTAACTAGCGGCCTGCGCCAAAGGTTTTCGGTGGGAAGACCAGCGTCGGGCAGCGGTCAATGACAACAGTGACCCCCAAGAGAAAGCAGAAATTCTTGAGTAGCCTTGCCAGCGTGAGACTAATATTTTGTGCGTAATACGCAAGACGGAGCGATTGGCATTGCTCGCTCAAGAGGTCTATCGCACCAGGGGGTGGTGCAGCGATGAAGAGTTGAGTAAGTGGCGATTGGGTAGCGGAGCAAATCTATTGGCGCCCGCACTTGAACACGTTGAGGAGTGTGGTTGTAGTCGCAAGTAGCACCATAATCCAGGGCTCGTCATGCAAATTACAACGGCATTTTAAGCTTTTCTTTTTTTCATTCCCGTGTTTTTTCAATTTTGCTAGTTGGCTATTCAACCCTTCTTCATTAAACTCATGGCCATGGAGTGAACCGGCCCACAACTATAAGCAAACGCCGCGAAACATCATTTCGGCACATGTCTTAACAGTCTTTGTATTTTCTGTTTTCTTTTTCTTTTCAGTGCTGCCGCCGTGTAGTGTGTGCGTCTCTCGGACACGTTTCAGCGTCGCTGGGCGACATTGTGTCATATCGGGCCTCAACCGCTGCATGATGAAAGTAACCGGGCGCTCTCACCGTACCGTGACACGGCACCGTGCATATGCTGCATGGGTGGCCAATTCGAGGCTTTGGAAAACGGGTTGGGGTACACCTTCTAAGACGTGATGATGGGATTCAGGCCCCCTGCGCCGCTTGCTTGCATCCTTGGTTGTTTGTCCAACCCGCCCAGGACCAGGATGTGAGGCTCCGTCTGACTGCTGTCAATCGAAGCAATTATAAACTTGATTGCATCCCGCATTGGAAGACTCAACAAAGACCAGGGTTCACTCCACTGCAAGCATGCTTCCACCACCCGCAGCTACCATGCTTCCACCACCCGCAGCACCAAGAAATGGCAAACTCACATTGAGCCGCCGCTTGATGGTCTGACTCTTGTACTGATTCACGCAGAACATGCGGTGATGGTAAAAAGACCATCTCACGGTGGCAACTCAAGAATACACAGTGTAGTTCAAGCCTTGTACGGCCAGCTCACGCCTTGTCTGGCCTCACATGATGATTTCGTCCCTGCTTGAAAGGGTGAAGGGGATCTAGGTATGCCAGCAGGTTAGGTAACTATCGGATCGAACGCGCATGCAAAAGCTGAGCCGTCATACCGAATGCGGTGCGACTTTGGGCTCCGTGTAGGACCCCTCCAAGACTTTAGTGAAGCTTGAGGGCGCCTGGCCCTTTCTCTGATGATGTTGTTTGGATAGGCATTGACTCGCGCTGATACAGATTATTGCCATTTGTTCATTGCGGCTCCGTCTGGAGCGCTCTGTGCATAAGTAGCACATTTCCGTCGTTTATCATGCTTACACAGAATATCTATAAAGCCTAATAGTCGGTCAATAGAGCTCCCTGTCTCCTTTACACCGATTCTCGCCGGATCTATGCCCACTGAAGGTGAATGGTTGCCGCTACACGCGGTGACTCCAAGAAGATACCAGAAACGTAAATGGCCAAAATAGATATAGTTGTGTGTTCTAATAATGATTTATAGAATAGTATTGACTTGCCCGCTTATGCTTCGGGTGCGAGGTGACCCGCCGTAGCAATTTGGAGAATCTCGGCTTCCAACCCGGGCACCAGGTGAACCTCAATTCCGGCGTCTTCCAGCACGCGCCGTCCCGTATTTTGTCCAACAAATGTTTCTGGCTCTTGTACACCCACGTATACCTTGGTGATCCAGGACTTTTGCCGTAGCACCCGTTCGACGCAAGGCAGCTTGCCGCTGAGCCTCTTGAAACAGGGCTCCATGGTGGTGTAGAGCGCGTGCGGGCTGCGCATGGCTTCCGAGAGGCCCTCCTCAGAAGTGGAATGCTGCTCGGCGAGTTTGATGAAGCAGCTCTCCTCAGCATGCGTATTGCCTGGGCATTCTAACGTATAGCCGTCGGCCGTTATCGATGAGTCCTCAAGCTTGACGAGTACTGCACCCACTCGAAAATTCGTCGGCTTCGGCGGGGATTTTGTGGCTAGGCTCATCGCATAGCGCATTGCCGCAAGATGGTCATCTTTTTGTAGCTGTGACATATTGAGCGCCTGTATTTAGGAGCCGGATAATGGCCTGATCAGGGCAATTGAAGGCCTGGATGCGATGATAATTGAGGTGCGCTGTCGTTGCAGTTTCTAGGGTAGCCTGCCTCTTCTGCCCCGCCAGCGCCAGAGGTGGTCACCGCTGTGACGACGCTCTGGAACTCGTCTCTCCGCCTGGTGCCGTTCATCGGTGAGCGATAGCAATGGGACGTAACAAAAGTCAAAACACAGCCCAGCAGACGATTTCCGGAAAAACCATTACCAATTCAACTGTTCAATTCCTGAACGCACTCTCTCCCTTGAAATAATACTGGTGTGTGACTTCCTCTACTAGAATATCTCTTATGCAGGAATAAAGATATTATGTTATTAAGAAATAGAAGAAAAGTAAGAAGATAAGAAAAAGAAACGAAATACGAAGAAGAAGAAAGATAAGATAAATTAAAATATTGATTATAATCTTTCCAAATCTAACATTCCAAGGTAAGAGAAAGAGTTCAGTCGCTGGTGACCAGCTTTTGATGGGGCAACAGTTGGACCCCACTAGAGCTGTAGCCCGGCTGCGATACGCGTGCACGCGTAAAGAGCTACACGAGTGCGAGCCGCACAAGCACGGAAGCTCTCTTCTGCAACACCAGTATCGCCACCGCATCAGACCACAATGTCGGACCGTGAGGGCAGCATCGAGGGAGATCCTCCGTCGATCGACCCGTACGAGGTCCTCGGCCTGGAGCGCGCCGCGACAGCCGACGACGTCAAGAAGGCCTATCGCAAGGCAGCGCTGAAGCACCATCCCGGTAAGGCAACCCTACGGCCGCATTTGCCGCCATCGAGACTAACGAAGCTAATTTTTCCCCCGCTCTCTTTCACATTGCACAGACAAGGTAGCAGACTCGGAGCGCGCAAAAGCCCACGAAACTTTTCAGTCCGTCGCATTTGCGTACGCAGTGCTGTCAGACCCTGCACGCAGGAAGCGATACGACACGACCGGTTCCACGGCAGAGTCCATTGTGGACTCGGACGGCTTCAACTGGAGCGATTTCTACCGCGAGCAGTTCAAGGATGCTATCTCGACCGATGCGATTGAGCAGTTTGCCGCCAAGTACAAGGGCTCGGACGAGGAAAAGGACGATGTGCTGGTGGCGTACGAGCAGTGCGCCGGCGACATGGACGCGCTGTTTGAGCACGTCATCCTCAGCAGCGTCGTGGACGACGAGGAGCGGTTCCGCGAAATCATTGACCAGGCTATTGCGGACGAGGACGTGCCCGCCTTCAAGGCCTACACAAAGGAGCCCAAGCTGAAGCGGGCCGCCCGCCTGAAGCGCGCCCGCAGCGAGGCCGCCGAGGCCGAGGACTACGCCAAGGAGCTGGGCGTGCACGACCAGATTTTCGGCGACAAGAAGGGCGGCAAGAAGAAGGGCAAGGCCGGCTCGGAGGACGCGCTGGCGGCGCTGATCCAGAAGAGGCAGCAGGACCGCTCCGAGAGCTTCTTCGATCACCTCGAGGCCAAGTATGCCGCGCCGAGCAAGGGCAAAAAGGGCAAGAAAAGGGTGGTCGACGAGGAGGAGCCCTCGGAGGAAGCGTTCCAGGCCGCGGCGGCCAAGCTTAAGAATGGCTCTAAGAAGCGTCGGGGCTAGGCGGGCCGCCTTACATTGGATCTCAAACTTTATTCTAGCATGGAGTTGGACTGCTTTTATCTGGATATTCAAGGAATAGGCGTACTGGTCACATAGGCATCAAGAACAAAAGAATAAGACACAAAAGCACCATCTATTTCTAAACATGTAATTGCTCGCAATCACTGGTATATGCTCTTTTATCGCTTCGTGGTTGATGCGAGTGGTGCCTGGCGGGGCGTCATCCCAATCGCCAAAGCAACGGCGCAGCGTTTTCGCGTTCACGACCAGATATTGACCTCGCAACATTCTTGCGCCCAGCGCAGTATTTCCCCGCATTCAGCAGGAGAAGCTTGTCTCTTTGGGTTTCATAGCCTGCAGCGCAATCATGCCATGAGCGACACGCTCGAGGCGGCATTTTACCCGCGATACTGTTTCCACCTTGCGCCGACGGCCAATGCGTGGTGCTTCCTCCGGACAAGGGACCTGTTCACGCTCGCGCAGCGCGACGGCTTCGAAGGTATGCGCTCGAATGGGAGATCCAAAAAAGGGTTCATTTTAATGCTTACTGGTATATCGCAGGAGAAGGCTTGTATTTCCATCGCAATCTGCCAATCAAATGGGTCCGCATCGTCGGCGTCGTGGTCGCCGTTGACGAATTCGCCGGCCGCCGCGCATTCACCATCGACGACAGCAGCGGCGCCTGCATCGAGGCCCTCATCCCTCTCACCGCCACCCCCAAAGCAGCGTCCAATGAAAGCGACGCCGCTGTCACCGCTGCTGCCGCCGCCGCACCCGTCGGCCCGCTCGCGCAGCCCGTCACGCCCTACGACCACATCGACGTCGGCGCCGTCGTGGACGTCAAAGGCGCGCTGACGACGTTTCGCGACGCGAAGCAGCTCCAGGTGGAAAAGATGACGGCCCTGCGCGGCACCGCGGCCGAGATGCAGCTCTGGGCCAAGCGCGCCGCGTTTCGCAGGGACGTGCTGGACGCGCCGTGGATCCTGCCCGAGCGGACGGTCCGCCGGTGTCGCAAGGAGGCGGAGCGCACCGAGGCCGAGGCGGAGCGCAGGCGGCGGCGGCGGCTGCAGGCTGCTTCCGCGTCGGGGAGTAGAGCAGGCAAGGCAAAGGCGGCGCCGCGAGATGGTAACGCAGCAGGGGAACGGCGACGAGAGCCGACGAGAGAGCGAGAGGACGTGATTGAGGTTGTGGCCGGCGCCAAGGGCAGTTACAATGCCCTGGGGCTGTGAGCCGTGTATCGTACTATGGGAGTCTTTGCTGGAATTTGGGGCGCAAACGAGTTGCTGGGACATGATGTACGCGTAATGATACCCTGTTGGATAATAGCCGTGAAGAATTGAATACAGTGAGCTTGGTTGGCTTGGCTTCATCTTAATCATTCAGCCATGGCATGAGACTATCAGACTTGGCGTGCTGTTTCCACAGCGCCCTTCTGTCCAAGATTAATTTTCGTCATCTTCCACATGATACGGTTCTAATTTTACTAATTTTGAATCGATTTACGCACCATGACGAGTATACCGATGGACAAATTGTAGTTACCTGGTACTTGAGATTTACCAGGAAGGAACGACATCTGGAGCTCGCTAACTAGCCGTAGCGAGGTGGCCAATACCGCCTGGAATCCGTCTCGTCAATTATTTC
The DNA here is from genome assembly GCA_002796755.1 of Paracorniculantispora psalliotae. Lineage (NCBI taxonomy): Eukaryota > Fungi > Ascomycota > Sordariomycetes > Hypocreales > Cordycipitaceae > Paracorniculantispora > Paracorniculantispora psalliotae. The sequence goes on from PHFE01000093.1 coordinate 636,152, forward strand.
TGCTCTCTGCAAACCTATATCTCACTTACCCATACTCAATCCTACGGACCCTACGTGAAGCCTTAGTCGGAACAAAAGAAAGAAGGTTTTGTTTCCATCGCAACCAAGGGCTTTTTCTTGGTTGCCGCGCCGCAGCCAACGGCACCACATTTCTGTTCCGCGACCGTTTTGGGCCTCGTTGCGCCATTGCCCCAACTTCGAAGGCAAAAAAAAAAAAAATCGTAAGTGACGGGGTATTCTATTAGGTTTTTTGGGCTATATCTGCCCTCACAATTGTGCCGTCCGCATTCTTGGATGCCGTCTTTGTTCCGTGGGCGGGGGTGGTGTGGCGAGGCGGCGGCCATTGTGAGACATGCACTTCTGCCTCCGACTGGAATGGCGATCTATTCATGGGATGCCACGAGAGGCTTGCAGCATACCGGTGCATCTGCGTCTATTAAAAATGGCGAAGTCGCCCTGATATTTCTGGGAATTCGATTCTATTTTGGTTCGGTTGTGAAAACATTACTTTATTCGTTTTTCTGTTTGCATCTTCCAAACAGTTGCCTGCTGTCAAGACGCAACAATAACTCAACCATGCATCTGTCTACATTGATACTATGGGGCGAAGTGCTGACCTTGGTGAAAGCATCATATTTCTTGAAAAGCCAATCCTCGTCACAGAATAAGATTCAGCAACGAAAAGACTCCTCGGTACAAAATTTGAACACGCCGCCATCGTCACTTACACCAGATACAGCGCGGCCAACAGTCACGGAGACGGTCACAGTAGTTGAGATTACGATATCCAAAGCCTGTTCCGCCCCTACGTATGCGACTTTTGCCGAAACAAGGCTATTATTTGTATCCAGCCCGAGTGCTCGCACCATCTTCCCGCCAGCCTCTAAAGTTGTCTACAACACGTCATATACTGTTTCGGTAGAGACAATCACAACCAGCGCGGCCACCATCTTCTCTCTACCAAAGCTCACAAGCGTTGAGCCAGAGACTTCGGGTATTCTGAATACCGACCTTGGCGAGCCAGGACAGCCAACTTCCAACCCGCTGTTGACCAAATCTATTCCCACACGCTCGAGTCTACCTACATTTACACCGACTCAGGCTCTCAGCACCGTGGCACCGTTTCCATTCCCAAACTCCACCAACCCTGGTATTGGACGCAATCAGACGCAGCCAACAGAGCCAAACCCTGCTCAACAAAAGTTCAATCAGACGCAGCCCACAGGACCAACAAAGCCAGAAGAAGAGCCAAACCCTATCCAACAAAAGTTCAACTCTACAGGTATGGCTAAAGGCGACATCTTCTCCGTTCCCATCGACATCAAGGCCCTTCCCCGCCAATTTACCTCTAGGCCTGATCACCCTGTGCCTCGCACTGGAATTCAAACAAAAGGACCGCTTCAAACCAACAAGTTCTACTCCAACCTCTTCCTCGGAAACCAGAGAGATCCCGTGTATACGTTCCCGTACTCGGTCTCATGGGTCGGCGGCACCGGTGTCAGCGGCAGCCATGGCTTTGCCTGCTCGCACGTGGACGAGAAGCAGCGCTTGTTTGGACCCCCCAAGTTTAATGTTCAGGCGTCTTACTATATCAATCCTATTGGGATTCAGTCGATGATCATCTCAGCGCTGGAGCTGGGTGACGATACCAAATTGACCTTGGACAGCATGACTTCATTTTCCGTCAGAGCGCAGCTGAGCTCCAACATCTCTTCGGAGCCAGCGGTCACGTTTCCTCTTGTCCAAGGCATGGCCTACATTACGGCCGAATACAATGGTGCGACGCCGCTGATACAAACTGGTGTGTTTTTCCGAAATATGACTCGGGCAACCAAACAGCCAAAGAAGAGCGTCACCAAGTATACATTTGTCCTGGAGGATGGAGCGACGTGGCGCGTGTACGGCTACAAGACGAAAGGAGACGATCTTGACCTGCAAGTCCTCAATAACGGAGTGGCTTCGTCAGCGAAGCCTTTCTACGGCATCATCCAAGTCGTGAAGGAGGCTACGATGAACACCTCTGGCGAGGAAAGCGATCTCTTGGACCAAGGCGCTGGTGTTTATGCCAAAACGGTGGACCTCTCGGGAACAGCAGACGACGCCACCGGCAGCTACAGTTTTGATTTCAAACGAGCTGGCCATACCGACGGCGACTTGCTCATGTTTGCCCTTCCCCATCACGTTCAGTCGTTTGACCAGGCTACGTCAGGGAGACAGGTCAAGGGTGGCTCGCTTCTCACGACCACCAAGGGTAGCGCTACGCTGGTTCAAGGCAGCAAGTGGACAATGGTTGAGCCAGCGATGCCCGTCAAGCTTGGATTTGACCCCTATCACGCCGAAAAGGGTAGCCTGAACAAGCTGTCCACAGAGGCCAAAGCAACCATCAGCGCTGCGGCTTCGAAAGAAATTCTTCAAGACATGATTGCGGCCACGGATCTCAACTCGATGTACTGGAGCGGCAAGGCGCTCGCCAAATTTGCCTTTTTGCTCTACGTCGTCAATGACATGCTCGGAGACACAAAGCTTGCGCAGACCGGACTGGGCCAGCTCAAGGTGGCGTTTGCCAGATTTGCGGACAACAAGCAACAGTATCCTCTCGTGCACGAGACGGCGTGGGGGGGCGTTGTATCGTTGGGCGCGTACGAGACCGGCCAGGCGCTGGAAGACTTTGGCAACACGTACTACAACGACCACCACTTCCACTACGGCTATCACATCCTAACGGCGGCTGTGATTGGACACCTGGACAAGAGCTGGATCGCCAAGAACAAGGACTACGTCAACATGCTGGCGCGCGACACGTCGAACCCGAGCAACAAGGACAGCATCTTCCCAGTCTGGCGCTCGTTTGATTGGTATCACGGTCACAGCTGGGCGACGGGCCTTTTCGCCTCTCTGGATGGCAAAAACCAAGAATCGACATCGGAAGACATGATGCATGCGTATGGTCTGAAGATGTGGGGACAAGTGACTGGTAATGGGCCTCTTGAAGCTCGGTAAGTGCAAGCAAGGATGAAGGGCGAAGATGCAAATTACTGACAATGTGCAGATCCAACCTGCAGCTCGCGGTCACGGCACGAAGCCTGCAAAACTACTTTTTGTACGAAAAGGACAACAAGGTGCAGCCGGACAAGTTTATCGGCAACAAGGTGTCGGGCATCTTGTTTGAGAACAAGGTAGACCACACGACATTCTTCGGCAACGAGATTGAGTCGATCCAAGGTATTCACATGATTCCGATCCTGCCAGTCACGACAGTGGCGCGCAAGTCCAAGTTTGTGACGGAGGAGTGGGATGCGTTCTTCAGCAACGGTCGGGTGGACGACATCAACAACAGCTGGAAGTCGATTCTGCTGGGCAACTACGCGACGGTAGCGCCCAAGGAGGCGTTTGAAGTGCTGAGCGGGAAAGACTTTGACAGCGCCAAGTGGCTAGATGGAGGGATTTCGCTGACGTGGTTGCTGGCGTACTCGGCGGCTCTGGGAGAGTTATAATGAGAACGGGGGCAGAGTCGGGCGGCTACTGTGACAACAAAAGGGGCGGCTGGGAATTGATTTAATTGGAAGCATGCGTTAATACTGGCAAAATTAATTATAGATAGACTTAGAATAGCACAAGACTGACATTCATGATGCATCTGCCAGTTGTCCGTCCGTCTGTGAGGAGCAAGGCGCAAGAGAGCTGGTTTCCGAAAGGAGCTTAGATTGGGCGATTGTGGGGGAGGCGGTGCAAGTTTTAGGTGCATCGGCGCGACCCTTGCTAGCTACAAAGTTACAAAGCTTGCGCGGAAGATGTGGGCGGTGACGAGTTTGACATTGGAGGCCGTGGTGGTTGTGCGGACGCTGCATGTCCCAGACAGCTGTTTGAGGTTTAATGTGATACTGCCCGAGTCAACAGCGGGCTGAGTTGGTCAAGTGAGGCGAATGCCAAGAGGCACGTCTCTCCTGCGATGGGCGGTTAAAGGCAGATTAGGCTATTATAAGTTGACAACGACGGCTGTGTGCGTGCGTGTGCGAGTGTGATTTGTGAATTGGGGGAAGCGTGTGGCTTGTTTGTGCACGCAGTACAGTACGCTGCCAAGAGTGAGCGACGAGGCTGGTGGAGGAGGAGGCCTCCCAGCATTCCGGGATAGAGTAGTGGGTTGCTGGGCATCAGGGCTGCATGTACGGATTTTGGCAAAATGTGGAATTAAACTGGAAAAAATATGGCAGCCGCTGTTAAGTGTGTCGTATCATGTATAACAGGAAAAAAAGGTTCATGTTAACCATGAGCTGGTGCCAGCCATGGGATAAATAGTTTGGTATTGTAAAGCTGTTTGGTACCTCCGTACTGGAGCTGAGCTGGAAACGACGTCACAGGCTTTTTTTTGGTTGGCGGGGAGCCGGCCGCGAGTTCTCCAAAGCTTCTTTCTTCCCTGCGCACTGCACACCTTGTTTGCGCCACAAAAAAGAGAGACCCAACAATTCTGCGCTAGGCTGTTCCTGGTAACGAGCTGGGATCTGTCGGAGCTCTCGCTTTGCTTGCTTGCATCCGGCTCGAGACCTGGGACGGGCAAGCTCAGCGGAAAAGTAAAACGGCGCTCAAAGCCCACCCCTGGCCTCTTTCTTTTCCATCTCGATTTCTTTACTCTTTATTTCTTCCTTCATCGGCTTTCTTGCTGTCAATATCCACCAGGTTGTTTTTTTACCCGCCGCTCAACTGGCACGCACCGCATTACCACGGCAAACGCGGCGTCACCATCACTACCCGCTGTACACTGACTGTGCACCATCGCAGCCACTGCACTCTCAAGAAACAACAATCACAATTCGATAGAAGCTGCCAGCTTCACCTTGACGAATTTCCTCTCGAGGGGCCCTCTCGCAACAGTTGTTATCCGATTCGAGGACAAGGTAACACCGCCAGCGCCATCGAGCTAAACCACTAGCTCGAAACTACCTTTTGTCCCTTTGCCTACCCCGGCGCTCCTTCAAACGCCGCTTCTTTCTTTCTCTCTTTCAACAACAACCACACCGCTCGACGAGAACCAGATCTTGCGAGGATTTCAAAAAATGGATAACATTAAACCCGCCAACCGCAACGCCTCGGAGCGCACTCCCCTTCTCAACGGTGGCGGCGAAAGCTCCCACGTCTCTGCCGACGGCGCCGGCGTCGGCAGCCATCACCACCACCACCACCACCGCGCGAATCGCTCCAACCTCTTCCACTTCTTCGTCAACTCGCGCTACACTCCCGGCACCGACCACAACAGCATCGTAGTCCGCAGCGCCGCCTACACCTGGCACGTCACCAAGGTGACTCTTCTGAGCAGTGCGTGCTGTCCTTGAGAGCAGGAAATAAGAAGAAGGAAAACATCATGCTAATGAAATACACATAGACTATGTCAACTTTCTCCTCGTCATTGTCCCCGTGGGCATCGCCGCCGGCATGCTCAACTGGAGCGCCACCGCCGTCTTTACCCTCAACTTCTTCGCCATCATCCCCCTCGCCGCCGTGCTGTCCTTTGCGACCGAGGAAATCTCCCTCAAGCTCGGTGACGCCCTCGGCGGCCTCCTCAACGCAACCTTTGGCAATGCGGTTGAATTGATTGTACGATTTCTTCCCGTCTCGTCATATATCAAAATTTCCAACGTTTCGTGCTAACGCAATCACAGGTCAGCATCGTCGCTCTCCGCGATGGCCAGATTGAAGTCGTGCAGGCCTCTATGCTCGGCTCCATCCTCTCCAACCTGCTGCTCGTCATGGGCATGTGCTTCCTGTTTGGCGGCCTCGTGCACCGCGGCACCAACGGCCGCGGCAGCGAGCAAGTCTTTTCCGCCGCCGTCGCCCAGACCACCTGCTCCCTCATGGCGCTCTCCTCGGCTTCTCTCGTTCTCCCCGCCGCTGTACGTATCACACCACCACCCGCACATACTACACCCTCCATCACACCTCGATTTTGTGAACCCTCCTGCTAACACACGCACACAGCTCTACGGCGTCATGGACAGCAACCACTCCAAGGACCGCCGCGACTCCATCCTCGTCCTCTCCCGCGGCACCGCCATCATCCTGCTGGTCCTCTACGTGCTCTACCTCATCTTCCAGCTGCGCACCCACAGCAACCTCTTCAGCGCCGACGCCGAGGCCGGCCTCGACGACGAGACCACGCAGACGCCCGAAACCGCCGAGCAGCAGGACTGCGAGCACGAAGAGGAGCCCGTCATGGGCCCCATTGCCGCGCTCGCCGTCCTCGTCGTCGTCACCGTGCTCGTCGCCGTCTGCGCCGACTACCTCGTCGGCAGCATCGACGACATTGTCGCCTCCACCAACATGAGCAAGGCCTTCATCGGTCTGATCCTCCTGCCGATTGTCGGCAACGCCGCCGAGCACGTCACCGCCGTCGTCGTCGCCGTGCGCAACAAGATGGACCTCGCTATGGGTGTGGCCATTGGCTCCAGCATCCAGATCGCGCTCGGCGTCACCCCCTTCCTCGTCATTGTCGGCTGGATCATGGACAAGGACATGACGCTGCGCTTCGAGACGTTCCAGACCGTCAGCTTTGCCGTGTCGGTGCTTGTCGTCACCTACACGGTGCAGGACGGCAAATCCAACTACCTGGAGGGCGCTATGCTGATTGGTCTGTACACCATCATTGCGGTGGCCTTCTACGCCACCCCTGGTGACGCGCTTGAGAATGCCAAGGCGCTTTTCCTCGGCAACTAATCCATGGCAAATCTGTAAAAGAAAATAAATCACAAACAAACAACATCAATATTAAAAAAAAAGGGATCTGGAAAATGGGAGGGGAGGGTACTTGATATTTCAGCTACGACTGATTGGAGTTGGTGTGCGTCTATCACTTTTGAAGCTTGTTATGCTTTTGCCTTGACGGCATTTTCTTACTGTACTTTCTATTATTCTTGTACGAGCGCATGTTTTGACCTTGTCGGTATCAATGCAACATTACACATCACAGTCATTTCTCTCACGACTTTTTTATAGACAACGTGAAATGTAATGCATTGTAATTTTGACCATCTACAGTCTATATCTTTCAACGACGCAATGCTTTTTTTCAAATGTACCGTAGCCATCAAACTGGCCATGTAAAAACAAACCCAGATATACCAAAATTGAACAAAAAGAAGAGACAATAAACATGCATATGCCACCATCTACCGCGTCGGCTTCGACATTGGCGCAATGATGCCTTGCTTCATTAGCACCTTTGGTTTCGTGCTCGCCTGGAACGTCTCCTTGGTCATCCATTCCGGGCCCACGGGCAGCCGCAGCGAGCGCTCGTACTGCTCCCGCGACTCGAACGGGTGCGGCAGCTGCGAGGCCATGTACATGTTGTTCTGCCAAGACTCTCATTAGCACACATTCTGCACAAGGAAACAAACTTGTACATACCTTTTTGATTCGCTTCTCGTTGACAATCACCTTGGCCAGTTTGGCATCCTTACGATCCTTCTTCTGCTTCACGCCCTCCACTTTCGTCAGGAAGCGGCCTGCGTTACGCTTCAGCTCCCGCTTGCTCACGCCCTCACCCACCCACGCGCCCCAGCCCGGCAGCGTCGTGTCGACGACTTTATCGTCATCCGCCTCCGCAATGTCGGCCTTTTCCTGCTCAAACTCGCCGACCACGTCCTCGCCGGCAAAGGCGCGGGCCACGAGGTCTTGGTCGCGGATCGCCATCGGCAGGTGCTGCTCGCCGTCGTCCGAGTCGTCGTTGGAGTCGGCGTCCTGGGAGCGGCGTTTGGCGACGGTGGTCGCGGGGGAGGCCTTGGACTTGGGCTTGCTGGCGACGACAATGTGGTCGTTGAGATCGAGGTCCTCGGTGCGCGTGTTCTTGGACTTGCGGCGCGACTCGCCGCGGGACCAGGCGCCGGTTGTGGTGCCGGCCGTTTCGGCGGGGGCAGCCCATGCCGCGTTGGCAGATTGGGCGCCATTGGATGTGGTAATGACGACGTCGTCCTCGTCCTGGTCTTGGGCCGGAGTGCGAGACTTCTTAGTCTGCTTCTTGGAAAAGTCCAAAGCAACAGGCTTCATCTTGACACTGGGGTCACCAAAAGACCGCCGACCGACCTCATCCACCGCCTCGTCGTCCGAGTCACTGGCCTCGTCGCCATCCAGCTCCTTGCGAATATCCTTAATCAGCTGATCATTCTCGTGCTTGCGCGCCGCCTCGGCCTTTTGCATAAACTTCATCGCCATCAGCTTGGACTGGGGCTCGCCGTCGTCTTCTTCCAGCTCCTTTAGCTGGCGGCGCAGTTTGTTGTCGCCGTCGTCGTCATCGCTGCCTGAACTACTCGTCGCGTCCGAATCGTCGTCGGCTCCGCCACCACGCTTACCCTCCTTGCGGCGGCGCAGCTCCTCGTCACGGCGCGCCATCTCCGTCAGGCCTGTACGGAAATCTTCGTCCCAGACGGCGCGCTTCGTCCTGTTGCCCAGCTTGGCCCACTTGCTGTCCTTGTGGCGCTGGCCGACTCGCTCCAGGGCACGACGGCGATCCTGCGCCTCACGCTCCTCTTCCGAGTCGATCTCGCCGGCCTCCTCCATGGCCTCCTTGGCGGCAAGTTCGTCACGCTCACGTTCCTTGCGGTGAACACGGTGGTAGGCCTTGCTCTTAATCTTCTTGATGCGCGCTGAGCGCTTGGCCTCGCGAGAGTTCAGCTCGCGCTCAAGACGTCGGCGGTTGACAATCTCGCGGTTTGATAGCTCGTTACCCTCCTCATCGTATTCCACCTTCTTAGGCTTCTGTGGCTTCTCCATGCTGATGCCGCTCTGCTCCATGATGGACATGATGGTGGATTCAAGCTCGTTGGCCGGCTTGGCTGCTGATAGCGGCTGGAGTTCAGAGCGATCCAGACCAGCGTCGGCAGCATTCTCCGGCAGAGGGAACACGAGATGGTCTGCACGGCGGTTCTGTTTCACAGTCTCGGTCCAGCGGTCGAGCGTCTTGTTGGTGGTTTCGTAGGCGGCGCTGCGATCGAGACGGCCCTGCTCTCGTCTGGACAGCGGCACGTCCAGCTTCTTTGATGCGCCGGGGCGCTTCTCCTTCTCCTCTTTATTCATGAGCTTCATCGATTTTCGCATCAGCGGATCGTTGAGACCTGAAAGCCCAAGATCGCCAAAGCTAATCTTTTGCTTCGAGGAGGGCTTGTCGTCGGCACCAGCATCCTCTCCACCAAACCCAGAAATGAGACCTTGCAGGGCTTCCATCTTGTCGGGATCGGCGTCCTCTTCGTCGTCTTCGTCGCTGTCTCCATCGTCGGAGCCGTCCTCGTCCTCTTCCTCGTCAGAGTCGTCCTGGCTACCCTCCTCCTCTTCGTCTGAATCCTCCTCGAATTGGTCCAGAGCAGTCGCGAGATCGATGGCGTCATGACCAAGAGTTTGTCCTTCGTCGTCGTTGGAGTCGTCAGAGTCGGATTCATCGTGCTAAATAATGATTAGATCTGCGCCTGTCATTCTCCGCCAAGTCGTACACACCTTTGTCTTGGACTTGCTGCCACGGAACTGGTATTCTTCAAACTGCTCATTATCGCTGTCGCCAAAAGCGTCGTCACTCTCAATCTCAGAGTCTTCGTCGTTTTCGGCCATGCCACCCAGTTGCCACTCGTTGCCTTCGCTATCGCTGCCATATTCGGCATCGCCATTCTGGGCACGAGCCGGACGCTTCGCCTTCTTTCGCGACGGCTCGTCTTCCTCCTCCTCCTCCTCATCACCGTCGTCCTCTTCGCGGCCGTGCTTTCTCTCAATCTCTGCATCCAGCTCGCGGGCACGTGGTGTCTTTTTTATTCTGGTGGGGTACTGTTCCGAGGCCGTGTTGAACGCATTCAAGGCGCTCTTTTGCGATCGAGATTTGGATCTTTTTATATTCTTCGTCTTGGCGGCCGCAATCAGCGGCCTTCCGTGTGATTGGCGTCCAGGCATCTCGACGGCGTGTGTGTGTGGGTGCCGAAATGAGTTATGCTTCGCAGTCGTGGTAAAACCTGTAGTCCAGCGCAAAGCCCATCTCGACATTCATTTTTCTGCCGTTTAAAATTTTGGCGGTGAGGGAGCTGCTGGTGGGGTGCCGCCTCGTTGCACCGAACATGTCGGGGCCTATCAGCGCCGTGTATTTGAGTTCGGCCAGGCGAGAGTGTCCGAGTTCCGCGACCCAGGGACTTATTTAGCGGCGGCTGCCCTTCTGTAAAATCGCCCAGGGACATCACGCCACTATTCGCAACCTCGAGATTTGAAAGCTCAGACTGCTGGTTGGGCATCACGACGAGCCAGAATGTCGGCTTTTCTCCCTGCCTTTCGGCGCATTGCCTTTCAGGCACCGTCCAGGTTCTTTGTCTGCAACCAATGCCTGCGACAAGCACCTCGCGCAGCACCTTCATCACGGATCCTGAACGCCGCCCAGTCGCGATTCTTCGCCGCCAATGCCACCGGACCAGTCAATGCATTGGCTGCTGAGGCCGCCGCAAAAGCCTCGGCACAGGCCAAATACGTCTTTCCCAAGACGACCTCTAAGGCTGTCGGATACTGGCTTATTGGTAGCGCCGTGAGCGTCTTTGGAATTGTCGTCTGGGGAGGCTTGACAAGATTGACAGAATCTGGGTATGCTGCCACACGCCCTTCCAGCGTGCGCAATTAGCTAACACATGGCAGATTGAGTATTACAGAATGGAAGCCCGTAACCGGATCGATGCCCCCGAGGTCCCAAGCCGACTGGGAAGCCGAATTCGAGCTGTACCGCGCCTCGCCCGAGTACAAGATCCTAAACCCGCACATGACGGTCGAAGAGTTCAAAAAGATTTACTTTATGGAATGGAGCCACCGACTCTGGGGCCGCGTCATCGGCATGACTTTTGTGCTGCCCACACTCTACTTCATCGCCCGCCGGCGCGTCTCTGCCAAGATGGCCGGCAACCTGCTCGGCATCTCCGCGCTGATCGGCTTCCAGGGCTTCATCGGCTGGTGGATGGTCAAGTCTGGGCTGAAAGACGACCTCTTCGCCGAGGGCTCGCACCCGCGCGTCTCCCAGTACCGCTTGACGGCCCACCTCGGCACCGCCTTCATCTGCTACTCCTGGATGCTGCTCTCCGGCCTATCGGTGCTGCGCGCGCGCCGCTGGGCCGCCAACCCGCAGGCGGCCCTCGACGCCATCAAGGCCGTTCAGAACCCGGTGCTGACCAACTTTCGCCGCACCGTCTTTGGCGTCGCGGCGCTCATCTTCGTCACCGCCATGTCGGGCGCGCTCGTCGCCGGCCTCGACGCCGGCCTCATCTACAACGAGTTCCCCAAGATGGGCCTGGGCCTTACGCCGCCTGCTTCCGAGCTGTGGGACAAGTTTTACGCGCGCCGCGAGGACAAGTCCGATTTGTGGTGGCGCAACATGCTCGAGAACCCCAGCACCGTGCAGATGGACCACCGCATCCTCGCCGTGAGCACCTTTACCGCCATCCTCGCCCTGTTCGTCTACTCCCGTCGCGGCCGTGTCGGCGCCGCGCTGCCCCAGAATGCGCGCAAGGGAGCCCTCGGTCTTGTGCACCTCGTCTGCATGCAGGTCGCGCTCGGCATCACCACGCTCATCTACATGGTGCCCATTCCCTTGGGTGCCGCCCATCAGGCCGGTAGTCTGGCTGTGCTGTCGGGTGCGCTCGTCCTCGCCCACCGTCTTCACGTGCCCAAGTCGACCGTCCGGGCCCTTGAGCAGAAGCTTAAGTACATGAAACCGCAGTAATCTACCGCGCGGCACCATCTTTGTAACAAAAAAGCATGTAAAACACCAAAAACCCCTGGCATCGCGATGCAATCAATCGCTTGTACTCTTCTCAATATTCTTCTGTATAAATAGTTTGTCACAGACACGGGTAGAGAAAATAGATCACCATTGTATTACTTGAATACGCTCAGAATTAACAAGAGAAATATGAATGATTCGTATTAACAGATCGTCAGCGCTGATGCAGCACCGTAAATAGTCGTAGTCGTTACAAGTTTTTGTGCCAAGCGTGGCCGAATTTACAAAGCGCAGGATTACCTCGCGACGAACCCGCCGAGACATTTTATGCTCCAAGTTCGCTGCATCGCAATTCTTTCTTCAATCCTCTTAAAACCCCTTCAACCCTGTTCCTTTTGCTTTCCCTTTCCTTTGTCCCCCGTCTGTATTTCCGCCTCGCCGAGTCATTCCATGTACATGTCGCCGCGAACACCCTGCATGGCCATGCCGATATCCTGCATGGTGCTGGTCTGCATGGCCATGGCCATATTTGGCATGGAGCGGCTCATGGCCATGGCGTTCCGCGACGTCGGGCTGACGCTGGCATTGGGCATCATGAAGCGCATGTCGCCCGCGTTCTGCTGCACTTGGGCCCGCGTCCTAGGCACGTCGAGCTGGCCTTGTTGCTGCATCGGCGCTTGGGGCTGCTTCATAGGGGAGGCGTCCATCATGGCAAAGCTGTCGTCGTCTTCCATCTCGGCATCGGCGTCCTGGTCGCTCGTCTCTGCCACAGATGGGGGTGCAGTGTTGGTGGTCGACTGTGTCATCTGCTCGCTGGCCGCGTCATTAGTGCTGGCCACGGATAATCGCTTCTCCTGCGACGGGCCAGGCTGCGGTGTGGACTGCGACGGCTGAGGCGCCGTGGTCTGCTGAGACTGAGCTGGGCTGGCGGCCGCTGAAACGGCAGGGCTTTCGGGCGTCTCCAATGGCTTCTGTGCGCTCATACCCGAAGAGGATGCACGAGTCGATGTGATGACACTTTTCCATCGTCCAATTGACCTGGCAACAACAGTGGCGAGGTCGAACTTTCGGTCCTCCACGTCGAAGCCGATGCTCTTGGCGCCTCGAACACCCGCGCCGTACGCCTTTGCAATCAAATCTCGATCCAGAGGGAATGTGGTGGGCGACAAGAGCTTAAACTCGCGAGGTTGCTGCAGGCGATTTAGTTGATCGACTTGGCTCCTCAAGCTAGCATTCTCCTGCTTCAGGCGATGCTGCTCGTCTTTGAACTTGTCAATAGTTTTCTGCTTTCTTCCCACACCACGTGCCAGTTCTAGTACCCAAAGCTCATGTCGCCGTTGCTCTGGTAATGATTCCCACACCGCAAAGGCAGATTGCAGATGCTCGTTGACCTGATTTTGGAGATTGGCAGCAGACACCTCTGCTTTTTCAACAGCGTCCTTGACATTCCAGGCAGACTGGCCTGTCGGCAGCGTAATTAATTCCTCCGTGACGGCTGTGGTGGCAGAAGCACATGTGACAGTCCAAGCCTTGAAGGCTTCTTCAAAGTATGTTTGTAGGGCACCATACTCGCGCTCGCCAGGCGACTGGACGGACCATGACGTCGAGGTGGCGTGCTGGGTGGAGGAAAATAACGTGGGGGGCGGCTTCAAGCATTGTAAAGTGAGGGCTGGAAAATCAAGCGACAAAGGATCGAAATCGAAGGGCATGGACGTGTTGTCAATTTCTTGCCTATAATTGTATACCTGGTCAGTAACGGAACAGGGATCGCTTCCGGTTGGTCACATACTTTGCAGATCTCCAAGAGCCTATAATTTCTCGCAGGGCCAGTTCGGCTGCCCTCGCTGTGTCCATGGCATCTGCCAACTTTTGCTTGACGTCAAACTGCGCCTTTTGCATCTGTTTGCTGACTGCCCTGCTGGCGGCTGGTCTTTTGGCGGGCTCCGTGCTTGCTTCACCCTCGCCCGAGGTCTTAGCTGGAATGTCGTTGATGACGCCCGTAGCCTCCCAGCGGGGAGCAAACGGAAATTTGCTCAGGGTCGAGTCCACAGCATATTGGCCATCCTTTGGTATTTGCGAGGCTTTCGGTGTATCGGGCTCAGACGTGGTTCGCAGCTCCCTCTTGGAAGCCTTTGGTGTGCCTGTTGGCGTGCCGCTGACTTCTCGTCGCCCGCCAATGGAGCCCCGCGCCTGTCGTCTCGTGATTCCCCCACGCAGCTTTTGAATCGCATCGACGTCGTGTATACCGTCCGGTGGTTTCGGGTTCTTTTCTTTGATATAGAGATCGAGATGTCGGCCGAGCGAGGAGGAGGTGAATGCCTGGCCGCAGAAGGGACAATTCTTGTCCTTGGGGGCACCAAGCTTGGGGGTGCCGGCGTCAGGGGTCTCGGCAGACGGCTCAGCCATGGTGACGGCGGGCAATCGACTATTGGATGTGATTCGGCAGCAGTGACGAGTAATGCTGGGAGTGGCAAACGGAGGAGGTCTATATCCAAGATTACGAGTCGGTGCCTCTAGAGATGGCGTACTCGGAGAGCTCCTCGACTGGAGCAGTTGAAGCTAGGACCATAAGGAGAGAACGGTCGATGATGGGAGGCAGAGAGGCAAAGAGCAGTCGACTGGGTCTGGGTACGATTGGAGTAGGACAAGAAAAAGGCAGAAAGCTGAAAAGGCGTATGTGACGAGGTGCTCAGAGGCAAAATAGGCAAAACGGTTGGTAACGAACGTCAGGAGGTCGAGATCCTCCAATTGCTAGTATATACAAGGCTGGCAGAGGCTAGCGAGCATGAGTAGAGGTATTAGGCAGAGTTCCCAAGCCGTGACAAGATCCTCCAGCAGCCGTTTGCCCTCGGCAGAAACAAAAAGCAGAAAAGAAGGGAAGAGAGCGAGAGAATGGCCAGGAGAAGAGGTTGCTGCAAGTCCTTTTTAATTATTTTTTTTTCTCCTCAAATAATGACTCCGGGTCAGGGGTGGAACCTCTCGGGGCGCAAAATGGGCCGCGCCATCTCGGCCCCCTCCTTGAGCGCAACCGCAGTTGAGCACCAGCCTGGAGGGAGGGGCAGCAGGCAATGCAGCACCAGCCGCTAGTTGCTGGAGCTAATAATTGACAAGTTTACGGACACTAACTAGGTAGGTAAGGTCAGATCATAATAGTGACCTGCGAGACGAGCCAGCCTGCTTTGCTTTGCTGTAAGCCGAGCCAACGAGCACGCGAGAGGGGAAAGACAACGGGGGCGTGCGTGTGTGCGTCTGTTCGTGGGCGTGAGGGCGATTCCACGAAAACAAAAACAAAAGATCCTGTGAGTGGTGCTTTCTCGCTGCCTTTTTCCTTCGAGGCCAGGATTTGCGGCCGCCTTGCCTGGTCTGGCCGTGGCCGCCTCACTCGGGCATGGCAGGCGTGCGAATAATGGTGAGGCCAAACTAGCTATGCATGTGCAGCTGGCCGCGCAGACAGGCCGCTGTTTTTTATTATGCATGCCTGTCTGCATCTCACTAGGACAGTATGTTTATTATTATGCCCGTTTTGGCCAGTTTATGCTCATCCGGATAGGCATATGCCATCAGCTTGTGCTGCACTGCATGAGCAAACGGCCGCCTGTCATGGCCTGCGATGGCCTGCCTCCTGCAGCCTCTTTTTGCCCGCAGCCTCGCTTCGCTCTCCTCGCATCTTTCGGCAGACACATGTCCTACCTCGCGACAGAGACATGCATTATGCCGACGAAAGCTGTCCCGGGTCACTTTGTCTCTTTCAGCTCCCCCAAGTCCACGATACCTATGCGTTGTTCAATTTCACTTTTCCAGCTCGCCACGCTTTGGGACGGCACTCGCAAAGTTCAATATGCCCCTCCCGTCTCTGTCTCAAACGAACCAGCTCACTGAACCACGATCCACGATGCCCAGCCACGAACAATCCATTTGGGAATTTGATCAACCACACAACTGATCCACGGCTGGCCGCTGCCGTCTTCCATCGCCATCGCAGTAGCCAGCAAGGACCATCGAGCCCAGCTGCTGGGCTGATCATCAACGTTTGGTCCTGAACTGGTCGGCCCTCCGATCAACAGGCCGGGCCACAAGCAGTGACCCAGTCCTGTTCTCAACTCTTTCAAAATACATTACTACAGGATAGCTCACCGAGTGGACCGTCTTCCCTGTCAAATACGGAGCTTTCTTTCGCAAGCCATTATGCATGTTCTTCTCACTCCGCCGCTCGCCATATCAACTATCAACTAGGCGAAAGCCACAATTGCCGGCCTAGCTTATTAGACAACAACGCACAAGAACAAGACGCCCGTTGGACCAAGGACCAGCCGCTAGGCGGGGCCCCTTGTCCGCCAGCCTGACACCCGCCAGTCGCCGATCGCCTTCGTTCGCCCTCCACAAACCACGTATCAAGCTTTCGGCATAGCTCTCGCCTCGATCACTTTCAGCCAATCTTGCTCATGATTTTTGCTCCTGACCTGGTCCTCGCCATTACTATTCTCATGCGCATGCCGTGCTTCTCGTGGATCAGACTCTGTCTTGCTCTGCCGTGCTTGCATCCCACCCCATCTGACCCAAAACAGAAACGGCCCCAGTCATGTCTATTATTACTAGACTGAATTGCATATGCACCTACCTGTGAGCTGCATGCGCTGGTAATTTACTGCACCTGCACTTGCAGGCCCGCCTGCATATGGGCCGGGATGTTGTTCAGACTGAGCCCTGAGAGGACAGTCGGGCCTCCTGTTATCTGACAAGGGGCAGATGCTCGCTATGCAAATTCCGGCTAACTCATGAAAGGAGGGTGGCTGCGCCGATACGATGCTACAATGGTAGCAAGATGGTGGTGCAGCGACCATGCTGCTGGCGCCATGCGGCGCTGAGGGCCTACTAACCCGCAGCCAGCAGCCTGGCCCGGACAGCCCCGAACCTCGCTATTATTCCACCCGTGTGTGACCTGATCTGATTTTTGTATATCGCAGCACGGTATCTTTTGTCCTCATCGTGTCTTGACGATGCTCGACCGCGCGACATCACTATGGTTTTACATGCGGCTACCTCGGGCCAAATCTTACAGCCAGGAGATACTGCGAGCAACTCCCGTGTTGATGCAGAGATGCGATACCAGCTTCTGCATGGCGTGGATATTAACACAGGATGCTCAACCCTGGTCAACCGGCTCTCTGGTGCAAGTGTCCACAACTAGCTCCCTCCACAAGCCGTGTAGCTTGTCCGGTCAGTGTGTAAGAATTGAGGTTTTGCTTGGCCCAACCTCAATCTAGTTTCCCAAAGGCAATTAACATGACCAATCCACGGGAAACCAAATGGAAGAGTTTATTTTCTCTATGTTTGCTTCCATGTTTCGCTACCTGTTTGCCGGGTACAATGCATGGGGGAGCCCGTTTATCCAGCACAAACACTCCACACCTGTCAAGCATCTCGCTGGGACCGGAGTGCTGCCGGAGGCATAATAACGGGACCAAACCAGGCGAATGCAAACTGCCACACAATACGCAGCTCACAGGGCATGGCCGAGGAAGCTTTCTGCCTTTCACCTGGCTCTGCAGGTCACCGCCCCTGCACTAGCGCGGTAACGCTGTGGGCTCACCACAAGCATGGATGGCACCGACCATGCATCTGCGGTCCATTTCACCTGAATGGCAGCTCCCAATGCGGGAGTTACATTTGTCTAGTTCTAGGTGAGGCGCAGCTGCCCCTTTCCTGGTGCAGACACCAACCACAGTCTTACAAGATTGTCGCCATGGCAGGATGAGTTTCGTAATTGAACTGTCAACGTGGAGACTGTGTCTGTAACGTTGTCCATGCTCCCGCAGAGTATCGGCTCTGAACAGACGCATAAGTACCTCGAGAAAGTGGCATCGCCGTCGGCGCCTCACCGGGTCCTTCTCTGCCAAAGCCGATGAACGAGCCCCTGCCAGGGCTAGAAGATGCATGCACGCACACATGCCATGCTCACGATTTTTCCTTCTTATTCTTTTTGCAACCTTGCCAGAGATGCGCAATTCCTGATGGCAGCCCCCTGGACCATTTACAATTGCCGTTGTGAAGCGAGTCTGATTGCAGGACCTGCAATCTCCTAATTGGCCCGGGCAACCTACGATGAGACGGCTGTGCCATATTTCCTTTTTCGAATTTAAAGGAGCTGATTATATCAACAACCGAGGCCGGCTACCAGCGATGCGAGGCAGTCAGGTGATCGCTTCATCATGCAAGAAGCTTGTAGTAGATAAACATGCGACCAATAAATAGAGACCGTGCTTGGTTAGCATGGCCAGGGGAACAGCACCTGAGCAAAGTGCAAAAATAGCACCAGTTCAAACAAGCAAGGCTGGGTCTGGACCGCCATCGTGGCTTGGTTGCAGAGAGAGATACGGCGCACAACCACCGTCCCATCTGTAGATCAGCCCAGCATGCCTGCGCTGATGTAACATGTGCTAATAATGGCAAGAGGATCAGCGCTGGGCACACAAAAGGTCCATCGAACCAGATGGGCGGGAGCGAATGCAATTCATCTATTATCCTGGCCCTTGCAATTCCAGAGCTCGCGCTGAGCCTGCTTGGGATCGAAACTGGACATGGCTGGTTGTTGCTTTCAAAGCTTACAAGCTTACACGAGCCGGCTAGCGGCGGCCGTTGCCGCCAATACGACCACTCTTGACGGCAATGGCAAAGAGCACCAATTGAGTTTACCAAATAGACAAAAGAGCCCGAAAACAAGCTGCTCCGAGAGAGGCTACGTAGCGGAATAGAAAGAGGTAACAGGTCCGACGCCAGGCTTACAATTTTTCTGCAGTTGCTTGCGTGTGGCTTGACGCAGGGGCCCTGGAAAGAACCTATGGCTGTTGATCCCAGTAATAGCGAGCAAGCTCGGGCGTAATCACAGCCTCGGTGGAAGCATGAACGGGAAGGTGGAAGGGGGGCACTGGAAGGGGGGGAAAGAGGTGTGCCAGCAAGGTTTGATTATGATTTTTCGCCAATCTCATGCATGAGCGCTCCTTTGGCGATTTCGTTCTTTTTGGTTCGCAACGGCGCCCAGTGTACACACCTGCAATCCACGTGGTAATCTGGCAAGTTACAGGCAACCTAGCACATCTCTGACGGCTAAAAACTTTCTTTTGAGCCTTTGTCATTGTCAGATACAGATGTCACTGCAATCAAAACAAGGCTTATATTTAATAAAGTCTAACGAAAACAGCACGAAAATGCACGGGAGTACCGAAAGGGAGGGGGAGGGGCTCCATGTCCGATTCGCGCTCGGGCTCTGAGATTGTGGTTGCATGTATGGAAGCCAGTGCCGTCCGCGCAAGAAAATGGTGCTCGACGCGTTGATACTCCAGAACGGGTGAAGGGGGATTGGCATGAATTTCAGAATCGTTCAGGCGATATGGCATGTGAAAGAGGAAGGAGGGTGGCCGAAAGGGGGCGCAAAGAGGCTTGAGAGTGCAGCCGGGATGAGTTGCAGAACTCTATAGTGAAGCCGAGAGAAGCTGTGGCAGACCGAGGAAAGCGCACCATGGTTCAATTCAAGGATAAGAAGTGCAATTGAACGCACAGTCAGCTCGTAGCAACCGCAGCTCACCGAGGTCGGCAGAGGAACAGCAGTGGTGTGGCGCGAGCTGCACACCACAGAGAAGCACTTACACCAGCGTACTGGCTCTGCCCATTGCGCTTTTGCGTTCCACTGCAAGCACCGAAACTGACGGCAGCACTAGCCATGTTCTGGGCTCGGTAGAGCATCCCACGACGGATCAGTTGAGATACACACATCTTAATTTCTTTAACCGATTTTCTCAATTTTTGCATCTCTCGCATGAAATCACGATTGGGCAGCTTGTGGCGGGGCAAAGGTGAAGGCTGGAACCTTGAGCACGCTGCACGTGACTCTGTCGCATCGCCAGCGCTTCCGCGCTGTTTGCCCAGCCGCCCGCCAGCGATGCGACGAATGGGCTTCTCATTCTCGCCTCCGCGCTCGCGATTCGACCTCACCACGCCCGTCGCATATCATTCCTCTGAACAAACGCCCTGCATATGAGCTTCTCGAATTTTTTTGGGAATATTTTTGCCAAGAAGGACGAGTCGCCCGCGATGCCCCCTGGTACGTCTTCTATTGTCGCGATTTCGCAGTGGCTGGTAACGAAGCTCGGCCAACGCGCCGCCGCGATGCTAGACCCAACAAATTGAACGAATTGAACGAAAAATGACGTGCTTTGCGCGATTTTTTCTGATTTTTTTGTGCCAAGACACGATTTGCTAATATTTCTTTGATGAATTTAGCAATTAGTGACGACGAGAGCTCCGACGTCGATGCTCACCTGCCCGTCGCGAGCTGGCGCGACAACGACGATGGCGCGGCTCGCCCGGGACGACGTGCGGCAGCGGCAGCGAAGTCTGCGTCGGTTGATGTAGATGACGACGAGCACGAGCACGAGCACGAGCAAGACGAACCGGTCAAGGCCGAGAATGGCGACGACGGCGGCGACGATGACGAAGACGACGAGGACGACGAAGAAGATGTGTAGGTTTCCGCCAGCCATTGCTCGCGTGGACGAGACTACTGACGTAGAGGATACAGGTTCATTGTCGAAGCGATCAAGAAGCACATGATTGACGAAGATGTAAGTGCAGGCGATGCGAGTTGGGTCTGTTTTGCGCCTGCGCAGTTGTGCTAATTGAATATCGGTAGGGATCGTTAAAATTTCACGTCAAGTGGGAAGGTTACGACAAAAAAGCAGATATGACATGGGAGCCTGAAGACAATCTTGAGTAAGCCTTTCGCCACGCCTGCATGCCCCGCGCAAACCCGTTTCTGACAAGAGTGCGCAGGGAATCCGCCAACGAAGTCCTCGAAGAATACTTTGCCAAGATTGGCGGCCGCGACAGCATATTCAAGCAGACAGCATCGGCCCTCAGCGGCAAGAAGCGCGGCCGCAAGCCCTCGTCGGCCGCTGCCACCGCCGGTGGCAGCGCCTCAGCAGACCCGACGCCCGTGAAGCGCTCGCGCAAGAGCAACGGCGCGGGGCCGGCGGCGCACCCGGCCAACTCGACGCCGCCCGCGGCGAGCAAGAACTGGAGCCCGCCGGCGGGATCCTGGGAGGACCTGATTGAGATGATTGACGCGTGCCAGGACGAGGGCACAGGACAGCTGATGGTGTACCTGGCGTGGAAGAACGGCAAGAAGACGCGACATCCGACGGACATAATCTACAAAAAGTGCCCCCAAAAGGTAAGGCCGACAGAGGAAACACATTGGTTTTGGAATGATGAGACTAACAGAAGAATGCAGATGCTCCAATTCTACGAGCAGCACGTTAAGATTGTCAAGCCCGACGAGCCTTGATGGAAGAGGGTACTTGGGGGGTTTGAACGAGGGCAGAGATTCCTGCCGTATCATGGATATGAGATTTGTTCTTGATTTTGGGCGTTTTAATCCGGTTTTTAGTTTATTTTCCAATACTCTGCTAGTTTTCTTTCCTGTGCCATGTCACAGAAGGGCATATATATCCCAAGGATAGGAAACGGGCGAATCTTCTCTCGCTAGAGATGCTAGCTAACGCGCACGGCACCCCACGCTATTGAAATGTCTTTCATTGCTTGGGCGCATGCGAATGAAATATACGAAATACAAGCAGCCACGTTTTCCTCGCGCAATATACCGTACTTTGTACAGAAAGACCCTGTTCCTGGCAATCGCCCAGGCTTGGTACCTGAAACTTGGGCTAGGTACCCGCCTTGCCGTGATCCACAGGAGCTCCGGGAAGCTGTCAGCGTGGGGCGGGGCTGGAGCCACGCTAGCGGGTTTTGTTTGGGGGAGGCTGGGCTTCCGCTGGGTTTTCCCAGGGCAGCCCGGCGCTGGGGGGGGTTTTTTTTTTCTTTCAGGGGATGACAGGGGCTGACGGGCCGCCTGCCAGGCACCACACGGGCAGCCCAACCACGCGTTGTGCGACGACTCATCCATCACCAGCCTCTCATTAAAAAAAAATTTGGTGCGCAAAAGAGGTGGCGGGGGATCGCAGTATATCATCCCGCCGCCGACGCATACAGCAACCACTTCTCTTTTCTTCACATTCCATCTCATATTCTCCTCACAAAACGTGGTTTTGCATTCCATTCCTCTCAGAATAGCATTTTCCCACTACCCGTGTCTCTGCTTCCACCAACCACTGAGACTTACACGGCGTTTCACCACCCACCCAATCCATTGGGCACCAAAACCAAAACCACACTTCACTACCACAAGCCGAAGCGGCTTTCCTTGCCCACCATGGTGCAACGAAACTACGTCATCGCCATCATCATCATCGTGCTCTTCGCCGTGCTCGCGGGCGTGTCGTTTGGCATCTGGAAGCTGATACACATGGTCCGCCAGGGCTGGAGCGTCACGTCGGGCTCCAGCTCGAGTTCGGGCAGCAGCCGGGAGATTGTCGACTAGCCCCTCTGCCGCGCACATCACGGGCTTCGATGGAGCCGTGCGGCAGAGGGGGAAATCTTGCCATCCTCACAACCTGCGATCGCTTTTTGGCATACCGGCGCGCCGCTTTGCATCGTAAGAGCGCGTGTGAAATCCGCTCTTGGAGGTGCAAAGTACCGGTTGCTGATGCAGCGAGCTGCAAACACAACAACGAAAAACAACTGAACAAAATGTACAGAACATGTACTTGCATTTGTTGGAAAACAAAAACTGATATGAAAGCGACGTTTCATGGCGATTTGATTGGGCATCGATAATGTTGGATGTTTCTATTTCTTGCGAGAGTTTTATCTACGGATATCTTTTCGAATTTTGGATTATTACTTGATTTGGGATTTGGGATTTGGCGTTTTGACTTTTGATTTTTGAGTATGATTATTTTACTGCACTTGATATTGGCTTGGAAGCCCAGATGCATCATGGTATATAGACTGAACGAGGCCGCGAGACTTGGCCGATGAATGATATGAATTATATATTTCACTCTTCAACTCTGTATTTCTTTGCTCTCTACAGTGTCCCAGTTTTTGTAATCACATGCTATACCGCGATCATCCAAGGCTGTACATCTGAGGCATCCCAGTGTATGCCTTGCCCGCAAAGATGCTGCCCTTCATTTCACAGATGCACACGGGACATTCCCATCTATTCTTCTGTATGCATTTTATTATGTACTCTATATCATGCAATGCTAGCCCGTCTCAGGGAATGCCATGTAGCCCATTTACAAGCCCAACACCAGTCTTTCATGTTTAGACCCCATGCTCGCCGCATGCTTCGTCTCGTGGTAAAAAGAACATGCTCTTTTTCAGTGCCTGCACCATAGCCGTGTGTCTCTTGACATCTATCCGAATACCCCATAACGCCAAACAAGAAACCAGAAAGGAAAACAATGCGCCGCCAATCTTGGCCTTACCAGCTCATCAGTCCCTTGCAGCGATCAAAGCCACCACGTAACTGACTCTCCGGCTTCACCAGCTTTCCTTTGAGAATCGTATACCGAATGATATTCTCACAATCTTCCGGCTTGACGCGCGCCAGCCACATGCACTGGGCGGCACCCATCTCCTCCGTCGCCGCACCATTCGTCTCATGCCCGTTCTTCTCGCCATTCTTCTCGCCATTCTTCTCACCATTCTTCTCTCCATTCACACCATTTTTCACACCATTCGCTTCCCCGTTCTCTTGCACCGGCAGCAACTCATCCTGTCCAAACGCATTCGCCCGGCGGTAAATCATCACGTTCGCCGAGTACTTGTGCCCGCCCACATGATCAATGAAATAAATCCCCACGCCCCCCGGCCTCTCATCGTGCAAGTCGCGCGCCAGCCCCAGCGGACGCAAATGCCTCTCAAACTCCTTGCGCAGCAGCGGCGCGCTCTGCCCGCAGCGGGCGTCGCGCGTCTTTTGGCTGCACAGCAGGATTACGGCCTTGTGCGGGCAGTTGGCGGTGATGAGGTCCGGGATGGTGGCGGGGGACGCGCTGGGGACGGAGGCGGGTAAGGCAAAGGGCGTCATGGGGGAGGTGTTGGTGGGCGCGACGCTGATGATGGACGTGATGAGCTGCGAGACGTTGGCGGGCTGGACGTTGCGGATGAGCGTAAAGGCGGGCAGGAGCAGCACGGTGGTGGGCTCTGAGTAGTCGGTGGTGTCATTGGGCGTGGGCATGTTGGACGCCGAGAGTTTCATTTTCTGCGGCATGTCAGTATGTGACGGTAACATGAGAGGACTCATCTCATCGATGAGAAACCCGATGAGATGAGAAACACAGTGAAAACTTACCCCGTTGGTGGGCTTCGACGCATGTTCAATGGCCTCCATGACGCTGCCCTTTTCGTCGGCGCTGTCGCGCACCCAATCCGACTTGCCCGTCGCCACAATCGCATGCGTCGCCCACTCCTTGACCTGGCCGTACAGCACGTCCTCCGTCTCAATCTTGAAGTTCCTGGGATATTTCACGCTGCACCCGTCGCAGTCGTGCAGGCAGTCGTCGCCGTCGACGGCAGGATCCGTCTTGGTGAAGAGCTCCCCAATCGGCGTGGGCCCTTCACCGGCAGTCTTGCCGCCGCCGAGGACGGACGACATTAAGGATTTGAACGAGACGGCCATTTTCTGCTTGACGGGCATGCGTGGCGTGGTAACGGTGACCATGATGAAGGGGGGAAAGAAAAAAAAGAAGTGGGTGGTGGGCGCTAATATAACGACAACGGGCGTGGACAGGCGTGGACGGGCGTGGCCTCGATTTCCGAAAGTTCCGCACCAACAGAAACACGACTCGCCCCCGGATTTTTTTTTTGCTGGCCTTTTTTTGTTGGAGTGTGGGATGGATTGATAATCTCGGTGTCAAAGGCGGAGAACGGATAAAGTGGGCTGTAGGGGGGATATTGCGACAAGCCAAAGGTAGCAAACGGTATGGACACGAGAGCCTGGTGATGCAGCTGTGGTGGGTGAAAAATTATCAGATCAAAATGCGTCAGCCTATCACGGACGTCGGTGTCAGCGGTTTTTCTGGCTAGGCTCGCTGTCAAGCGGTGGGATGCGCGAGGAGTGGGTTGTTCGGCTCATGAACCCGGGAAAAGCCACAGGGGTACCAACTAACAAAGAAGTCTGTATGAGGGGCGAGAAGCAGGATAAATGGAAAAAGACGGAAATGGTTGAGAGGCAAAGGAGATAGGGTTTCTGGTATATATATACTTCTGACGTCAGGTTTCAAAGTTCGGACCCCGAACATGAGGAAGTATATCGGCCCCAACCTATGCAAACTAATCCGCGTACCTTTTTACCAAAAAGTCTGTCTGACAAGGCGACGACCCGTTGCGCTGAGAGCTAACTCCGAGCTTTCCAGGCTGAAGCCGAACTGGCTGCCGCGAACTAACACAGGCTGGCCCCCACTGGCCAGGTCTCCGGCGCGCGGCATCCAAAGACGGTTGGGGGCCTTGTCCCTCCATCTCGGCCCTCCGCAATTTTTCTCCGCAAACACCTTGTCCGCAGGCCCAACCAACTGGCAGAGCTTACATGTGCGTGCGTCAGTGTATTACGACACGTCTTGATAGGCGGGCAGGCGGTGGGATGAAAATGTAACCCCCCCGCCAAAACAGCCTGTCCAGCAAGGTTGGCAAGGTTAATTACTACAACCGATGCTGCTATTCAATCATAGCAACATCACCGACACATGAAAAGTAACGCCACTTTTGACGAGAAAGAGGAAATTAAGCAAGTGTAAAACATCGAATACTATTATCGGCCGTTACACGCCTCAATGATAAATAAACGCTAAAAACAAAGACAAAAGCCACATTCAGACGCCAAAGCTATCAGTAAAAAAGTACCAAACCAAACCAAACCAAACCAAACCAAACCATTTCAAGCATGTTCAACGTGATTAAAACATTTCAAATATCCTTCTTCCTCGCCTCGTCGTACCCTTCATCATCACTGTCCTCATCCTGATCGTCCGCCGTCATCTTAATCTTGTCCGACTTGCGGCGGCGATCCTTCATCGCCTGCCGAATCTTGCGGCTCGCCTCGTTGAACCCATCGGCCGAGTCGAGCGTCGTGAAGCCGCTGATCGGGAACGCGCTCGACCCTGCCAGCCCGCCGCCCGCACTGCTCGACCGCGAGCGGCTGCGGCTGCGCGAGGGGGGCCGCGTGGAAAAGATGCCGACGTGGCCAATGTTGCTGAAAGAATCGTTGCGCGGCAGCGTGCGCGACGACACGCCGTCGGTGGGCGGGTCGACAAAGATGTCGATGCTGGCCTCGCTGTCGCGGCGACGGCCCTCGCCGCCAGGTGTCGGGGGAGCGCCAGAATCGTGCTTGGTGTCCGGCACGAGGCGCGTCTTTTCGAAATCGGAAAACATGTCCGGGCCGAGCTCGTTGATGAGGTCGGTGACCTGCGCGCTGAGCTTGGCGCGCTGCTCGCGCATGCGGTGGATGTTGTAGCCGGAGGAGGGGAAGACGCAGAGGACGAGCGGGCGCAGCGACTTGAAAATGTCCATGCCGACCTCGCCGAAGCGCAGCGCCGCAAACGTGATGCCGATGATGGTGGGCCAGATGATGAGGTAGACGAGCCAGAGCGGGAGGACGGTCGGGACGAGCCCCCAGAAGCGGTCGTACCAGACGCGGGTGACGATGATGATGGAGTAGATGTGGTAGACGGTGGGCGCGAGGCCGAGGGCGACGAGGATCTTCCAGGTGGCCATGACGTCGCGGCCGCGAATCTTGACCGTGGACCCGGCGAGGGCCGTCTTGGCCTTTTCGCGGCTAATGACCTTGGTCGCGGCAAAGACGGGCGAGAAGAGGATGAGGCCGGGCAGGGAGCAGAAGAAGAGGAGGATGAGCTTGGCGGAGCGGTAGAGCAGCAGGGCGAGGACGACAAACATGTTGAGCTTGGCGTACTGGACCTGGTGGTCCTTGAGGTTGAGGTAGCGGAGGCGGGCGTTGTACTCCTTGACGCTGCGCGAGAGGGCGGTGATGCGCTCGTCGTCCTTGTAGCGCTCGTAGCCCTTGGACAGGCGGCGGTTGAGCTCGACGACGAGGGGGAGGGGCAGCTTCTTGCCGGTGGGGTTGTAGAGGCGGCGAGCGGCCTGGATCATCATGAGGGTGTCGTAGTCGGGCGCCGAGACCGTGACGGCGCTGAGGGCCTGGTGCACCGTGTCGAGCAGCTGGCCGATGGCCTCGCGGCGCTGGTTGTTCTGGTACATGTGCACCAGGCGCGGGGGGATCTCAAAGGGCGTGCCAAACTCGACGACGGCGCGGGAGCGAAACTTGTGCGCGTGGAAGTAGTTCATGCCGACGGGCACAATCTTGAGCCCGCAGTCGGGCGACTCGGCGAGAGCGCCGAGGGCCATGATGGCGACGCCGGCTTTCAGCGGCAGCAGCTCGGTGCGGTCGTGGGAGCCGCCCTCGGGGAAGATGCCGACGCAGCCGCCGTTGCGGAGGCGGTCAAAGACGGCCTCGTAGACGCTCGTCTGGTCCGTGTGCGGCGCCAGCTTGTACTTTGTGCCCTGGTAGCCCGGCGCGGGGCCCTTGAGGCCTTTGTTGGTGAAGTGGCCGTCGTCGTCGATGTCGTCGCGGCCGGTGAGCTGCGTCATGGCGAGGCGACCCTTGAACGGCCGCTTGAGGCGAATCTCCTCGGGGCCGAGAATCTGGTCAATGTTCATGCTCTCGCCGTTGACGCCTTTTGCCGAGGGTAGGAACAGCATGCCCTGGACCTCGCCCTCGCCTTCGCCAAACTTGGTACCGACGCCGCGGATCAGGGTCGGGTCGTTGACAGGGTCGGGCAGGTAGATGGTGCCGGAGCCGGGCGTGGCGGCGTCCTGGGCGCGGCCGACGGGTACCGAGGAGACCTGGCGCGAGGCCCAGCCGATGAAGCCGTGGACGGACTTTTGGGCGATGAGGAGGGAGACGCGGCGGCCGGCTTCCTTGCGGAGGGTTCGTTGGAGGACCAGGCCGTCGACGAACTGCGCAGGCGTTGGTTAGTAGGCTTGCGCTGTGGTGAGCACAGGATATGTGTGAATGCGTACCTGGTTGGCGTGAGGTCCGGCGACGAACAGGACAGGCCCTGACTGCGGCACCTTCCATGATCCGCGCGAGACGACTTCGCGGAAGAAGAGGTCGGCGACGTTGCCCATGATGTGGAGAAAGATGTCATATTTCCAGTTGACCATGGGGTAGAGCTCCTTCTTGTGTTCCTTTTTCTGCTTGGCGAGCTGGGTCGAGGCAGCGCCCGAAGGCTTCTCTGCCGTGGCCTGCGAGGCCATTCTGGGCGTGTGTTGTGCGTGTGTGTTGACGTCGAGGCGCGGGGGAGGTTGTTGGGCGAAGCTGTGGAGATGGTCGCGCAGCTGGTAGCTCAGAGGTAGGCCAGGTACCGTTCAAGCTGTGGAGCGATCACAGACAGCAAATCATGAATAACGACAATATGACCTGCACTGACTAGAAGGCCAGCAACAATACGTTTGTTCGGATAGGTCGGGCGGCGGCGGGGAGAGGTGATGGGACGAGGGACAAGGGGACGGGGAGGTGGTATATATTTTTATCGCGAAGGCCTGGCGCTGGGCCAAGGATTTGGTGAGGGAAGTGGTTGGGCTGCCTGCAGCTGTTTGTTAGCTCATGAAGGCGGAGGGGAAGAAGAAAAAATATATGGACAGCAGCCTATTACAGCGGACAACCGACATGTGGGTGGCGCGCTAGCGAGGGGCGTTTTGGAGAAGCTGGAGGGGCTTGCTGGTGGATGGTTACAGTGGTTCGCCCACTGTACTGCGTCTTTTGCTGGAGATGCTTTGACTGTGTGGCTGATTGAGACAGACAGGAGACATGGTTTGCTGCAGAAATACAATAAATGAAAATAAAAGACGCAAATACAAGCATGTGATATACCGTTTACTGTCATGTCATCAATCTCCAAGTTCTCCTATTCTCCGGCCCGGTCTTCCTGGTTCTGGTCTCACCTTGCCCACCACACACCATCTTCTCACCCTCTTCCACCACATACGCTCACCACCACCACACCAGCAATCCTTCAACCCCCCTTGACGGCGCATAAGCCCGCCCGGATGTGACAACCATTCTAGGATCGGGTTAGGTGAGCGCAAGCCCTGCTATACCCAAAAGAAGCACACCACCATCCTCCACCTGCATATGCAGCCCTCTCCCCTGTAGTCGCCTCGGCACGCTGGAAACGGTCATGACGTCCGGACGAGGCTGCTTGTGAGATTCGATTTTTCATATCGTTCCCCGCGGCACCGAGGCGTTTATAAACGACTTGGCAAGCTTGTGCCAACTCCTAAATATGTCCATGATTTTTGTGCTGCTCTCTTTTACGATATGAGTGAACTCTTAAGTGAACAATCTGTGTACAGCATTCACAATGCCAGACAATCATCAGGAAGAACCACTGCAGTCCCTGCCCAGCTACAATCTGCAAAAGCAATAATGGCACGAGATTAATATCCCAAAATATCCTCCCTCTCTCCACTATCCGCCTTCTCCCCGGACCGAGATTCCAAAATTCGGTTTCTTTGGTTTCTTAAATTTTTTTCCAAGACCAGCATGCAACAAATTTGGCTTGTGACAACGGCAGGGCCCGCCGTGGCCGTGCCGCCCGCCGGGGGTGTGTGGGTTTTCGGACTTCCCGATCGCTTAGTCTCGGCCGTCTCTCGGACGGCTTTGTGGCAGGCCCCCGGTCACGGGCAGTTGGGAAAATCCCCGGACCAGGGAGAAAGACCAGGGGTTTATAGCCTGTATGCGACATGTTCGTATACTTCTAAGAATGGGCCATCGATGGATGTGCAAGCTCGCTATGGGTGATCATACAAACGGTCGATCCGGGCAAGATGGATCGCCAATCTGGGCATGTGCTTTGAATGCGATTCGACAATCTGGCTCGTTACTAAGATATTTTCGAGTCCAAAAACACTTCCAAAACAAAAAGATCAAGATGAAAGAGATACAACCGCAAAAGGGTTAAAGAAAAATAAACTATTAGAGAATGCTGTACACTTCACTTGTCGTTGACAAGTTGGTGGTGCGCGAGCTAACCAAAAAGCAGCTACAAGCCAGGCCACCAGCAAAGCCGCAGTCAAATCAAAACAGTCGGTATCATAATCAATCCAAAAACAAACACATCTGGGGATAACCCTCCTCCTATACCATCTCTCCCTCCGCACAACCCTACCCCTTCCATCTCGACCGCGTCTTCTTCTTCTCTGGCACGCTCGCGCTCCCGCCCTCCAGCTCCCCGCCTTCTATCTGGCCCTGCTTCTCCATCTCCTTCAACTTTTCCTGCCCCGAGATAAACATGCTCAAGTCTCGATTCATCTCCTTTAGCTCCGCCATCTCCTCCTTCAGCGCCGCCAGCTGCTTCTTCGTCTCCGCCGCGTCCGCGCCGATATGCTCGATACGCTTCATCAGCCCTTCATTGACCTTCTTCTCCTCTTGCAGCGATTTGCTCAGATTCCGCGCCAGCTTCTCGCTCTTGGTCGCTTTCGTGCGCTCGCGCTCCAGATCCCGCTCTAGATGCGGGACCGTCTGTACGCTCAGCGACTGAAACTTTTCGTCAAGCGTCTTGTACTGCTCTAGGCGTTGGGCGGCCTGCTGCGCCGTCTTCTCGGCCGCGGCGGACGCCTTGGACGCTTTGCTGGCGGACTTGCTCAGCATCTCCTCGTAGTACGCGCGTTGCGACTCGAGCTGGCTCGTAATCAGGTGCGTGTATTCAAAACCAATGTTGTCCAGCTTGGTGCGCGGCACCATGTCTTCTTCTTCTTCGCTCGTCTCCGACAAGGATTGGTAAACCGCGCCCCGTCCACCGCTCCGCCCAGGCAGTTCCACCACCTTGCCGTCACCCTTGTCCCGGATCAGCCGGTGCACCCAGACGTCGCCCACGTAGTCCCAGACGTGCTGCGTCTCCAGCTCCAGGGCGAAGCTGTGCGCCGTCTTCTTCCAGTGATCTTTCGCGTGCCCGCCCTTGTACCGTCCGCAGCCCACATAGCCGCAGATGAGGCAGATCCATAAATCCTCCGCGCTGTCGCAGATGCTGCACAGGTTCGACACGTCGGAGCCAAAGGGCTGGCGGAACGTGTCCGCCTCGTCGCTGCCGCCTGTGCCTTGCGTCGTGGTGATGGAGCAGCGACACACGGGGCAGCCGCCGCCTGTCCAGCCCCGCAAGCAGGTGCAGTGAAATACGTGCGCGCAGGGAATCGTCATGATGCCGCTCGTCTCGTCCATGCGCTCCAGACACACGGGGCACGTTGGCAGTTCCACCAAATTCGGCGTCGGTGGCGGAAACGGTTTCAGCGTATTTGACACGGCTGCTGCTAATGACGATGATGATGATGCTATCGGTCCGTGTGTCGTTTTTTGCGCGGGCGTGTCAAAGGTTATGCTTTTGACAAACACGACGTGGCAAACTTGCGGCTGCATACAGCGTTAGTAACCAGTTCAGTAAATTTCCCGTTGATGCAGCTGCCCCTAGTGCTCAACTTACCTCCATCGTGTTGAAGACAGTGCCATCAAACATCTTCTTCCACTCACGCGCCACCTTGCCATGCCGAAACTTGAGAAGCACCAGGTAGCGGTTCCTCTGCGACGTCTTGACCATCCGGCAGTGGCTAATGTCATCCCGCCAGCGCTCGCCCATGAACCCCCAGAGATCGCCCGGCGACATGTACGCCGGCACCGCGGGTATGCACAGCGTCGAGCAGTCTTCCTCTTTCTCTACATTTCCACCCGCCGCCGTCGCCGTCGCCGTCGCTGTCGCCGCCTCGGCCGGCCGCAGCGCAGCGCTCTCCTGATCGTCGCGGTAAAAGTGTACGACACCCCAGCCTATATTCGTATGATGTGTTTGCAATCGCAGGCACGTCGCCTTGGTCGCAGTGCCGGGCCCGGAAATCGGGGGTCCCAGCGACGGCGCCGCCTGCGCCTTGGTAACCTTCATGGCCGCAATCGGATCGATCGTCTCGATGCTGACGTGTCCAAAGCGCCAGTCTTGTGTCTTCTCTCTTCGGGCGTCTTCCGTGTTACTCGACTCGAGGTCGTGATTCGGGGGAGGATGCGCTGGTAGGTCGTCAAAGACGCTTGTGTGCGCTGGGGGCAGCCAAACGTCCGTATCGGCGGCGGCGCCTGTCGCTGTCGGATCGCTCGTTGGGTATAGCTCAAATTTGAGGTGGTAAAAGTACGAAGGCATGGCCAGCTCCGTTGTGCGCTCGTTCAAGATGCAAGGCACTGGAGGTGGCCCTTTTTTTTTTCTCACTTAGACGTGGCTGCGGGTGGCGATTTCTGGTACCTTCATCGCCTCTGCAGTAGGATGCGGTCTGTAACTCGTTGCTCCTCCGGCGTGTATTGTCGGCTCATTACTCGCAGCTAATTATGCCGTACGAGGTAGGCGACATTGCACAGGGCCGGGAGTCAGACTTGGTGATGTTTTGGTAAAGTTGAAGCTGGAGCCGCCTGCCCCGCCACGGCAGAAAAGAACTGGATACCCCCACTATGACAGGCAGCCGGTCGGGCAGGATGTCACCGGTGGAGTCATCACGGATTGTTGAGATGAGGCACTGAAGCCAGCGGCGATGCTGGAGTAGATGTTGCAGAGCGATCAAAAAACGATACGAGATACACTCCTTATGGATTTGAACGAAATATAGAAGTTTTAATTTTTATCTAGCAGCTGCCAAGGGGGAGAGCGTACATGCCAGGTTACCGAAGTAGCGCCTGGATAAGAGGTACGAAAGCAGAGCGCCAGTGTTGGCCGTCATTCACGGCAGTATTAGGAGCATGGCACATTCACGTTGTTTAATATGGCACAGAAATATAGTTGGCGCAAATGTCGGTGTTCGCTTTATGCGCTAGCTAGAAAATACATATTTGTCCCAACGCCTCATTTCGGGGGAAATCATTAAGATACAAAAAAGCAGGCGCCTGCGTCGCTTAGTTGCCACCGCGCAGACGGAGAACCAGGTGAAGGGTGCTCTCCTTCTGGATGTTGTAGTCGCTCAGGGTGCGACCGTCTTCCAGCTGCTTACCAGCAAAGATGAGACGCTGCTGGTCAGGAGGGATACCTTCCTTGTCTTGGATCTTCGACTTGACGTTGTCAATCGTGTCGGAAGACTCTACCTCCAGCGTAATCGTCTTTCCAGTGAGGGTCTTGACGAAAATCTGCATACCACCACGGAGACGGAGAACCAGGTGAAGAGTGGATTCCTTCTGAATGTTGTAATCAGACAGGGTACGACCGTCCTCCAGCTGCTTACCAGCAAAGATAAGACGCTGCTGATCAGGGGGGATACCCTCCTTGTCCTGGATCTTCGACTTCACATTGTCAATCGTGTCCGAGGACTCGACTTCGAGAGTGATGGTCTTGCCGGTGAGGGTCTTGACGAAAATCTGCATACCACCACGGAGACGGAGGACAAGGTGGAGGGTAGACTCCTTCTGGATGTTGTAGTCAGAAAGGGTGCGGCCATCCTCAAGCTGCTTGCCGGCGAAAATCAGGCGCTGCTGGTCGGGGGGGATGCCCTCCTTGTCCTGAATCTTCGACTTGACGTTGTCGATGGTGTCGGACGACTCAACCTCGAGGGTGATGGTCTTGCCAGTCAGGGTCTTGACGAAGATTTGCATACCACCGCGAAGGCGGAGGACGAGGTGGAGGGTGGACTCCTTCTGGATGTTGTAGTCGGAGAGGGTACGGCCATCCTCGAGCTGCTTGCCAGCGAAAATCAGGCGCTGCTGGTCAGGAGGAATGCCTTCCTTGTCCTGAATCTTCGACTTCACGTTGTCGATGGTATCGGACGACTCGACCTCAAGGGTGATGGTCTTGCCAGTGACTGGAAGGAAGGCGTTAGCCGAGCGCGTTCACGGAAACAAACGGACAAAGGCGTTGAACTTACGGGTCTTGACGAAGATCTGCATGGTGACGGATGGAAATCTGGTAAACTGTCTGTGGGTATTGTGTGTGCAGATGGATGAAATGCAGAAAAAAAGGGTGGTGGTAAAAGGGGAAGAACTTAGGTTGCGTGATGCGGGAGGGAAATGGTTTAAGTATGAAGGCGAAAGGGAGGAGTTAAGAGGAGAGCGCACCCGGAGAGTGGCGGGGGCGAGCGAGCGAGCGGCGCAGCCTGGGGGATGACGAGACCGTCGGCGCATGATTCATCAGCGAGCAGTTACTTGGCTTCAGCGCCTTGCCCAGGCGGGCAGGCGGTCGGCGGAAGGCTCCAGAACAGCGAGGCTGGAAGGGCAGCGCTATTGTTTGTGTGGCTGTGACGTTTCCGGTACATGCATTCACATACAAGGAAGGGTGAGACAATAGGTATCTTTGACCTGAGCAAACGCCGTTTCCGGTGGGTCCAGCACGGCTTGCCACTGAGCCACGCCTCCAGGCTACGAAGGGGGGAATGGAATGCCGCCTTGTCCCAATGCCGTCGGCCACGAGTGAATCAAAGGCGAAACAGGGGATTTAAAAGACAAAAGAAGGAAAAACATCGCACATGTTTTGTTTCCAGAAATATCTATTCACGCTGCATGTCTCAATGCTGCCGTTTGGATCTGTTGGTTAGCACCGCACCCAGTGGTTGGGCGCCATTCACGCCCGCCTTATCAGCACCTTGCTTGGGTTCGTTAGTAGCGTCGTCCGTCAGCGTTTCTTTGACTCAGAATGCCTGCGCCACAAGCCGTCGTCCGCTTTCCCTCTCTCGCCCAACGCGCTGTGTGGTGCCTGGGAATCCGGTCCGCGCAAGGCACAGAACTCTGATTCGTCCCCTCCTTTCCCCCCATTTCCCGTTTCCCGTTGCACAACATTAAACCCAACGACTTACTTTTCACGGGATTCAAATCTGCAAACCGCCCACGCTGCGGCGTTTCCTTTTCTGCCAGCCACTTCTCGTTTGCTCGCTGCTCGCGCTCGCCGGCGACCGGGTTACAAGGCAAAAAGCACAGGTGCGGGGTTGCCCGATAATAGCGCCGCGATTCCCCAGGCCAATGCGCGAACGCGCACTCTTCGGTGCTAGGCGGTGGTGCTGATAGGCCAGCTCGGAGGAAAAGTGGCTACGTCATCTGATTCGGTGTCCGAGAGAGGGCTTGCGACGCCGGAGCCAAAAGAGTTCAGCGTTGCAGTCTACGCGAGTCGCTGCAGACGTAAAGTGAGACCAGACAAGGCAGACGACATGAATGTCCAACACGCGTGCGTACAGGACTATTGATCAGGACAAGTATTAAATAAGAACAATCGTAGGCGGGCTCGCATCGTAGAATGGGGCGATACAAAGGAAAACTGGCGGGGACGATGCCGTCTATAAAGTGGACACGACAATGGGTCGCAGGTTGGCTATTGAACCTTTTTCTCAATCTGGCCGTGCGACAGCATCGTGCAAATCAAATCCTTTCTCTGTACGGAGTACAGTTCGCGCTCACATGTCACGTAAGCAGGCAGGTCGTCATGCAAGGGAAGCAAAAAGCGTAGTCGTTAGGGCTCTATACAAAATTGAGCTATTCATTTGCCAATAGGCTTCAAAATATACTGCTTCCAATACCGAATGCCTCCCATCCTGTAGAGGGCACAATACCTAGTGCATGCATGACTCCCAATCCAATGTGCACATATCATCTAACATGTAGTATATCCGTTCCCGTCTCTCGTCCTGTAAATGCCTCAACATGCCAAAAATAAAATAGTTCCCAGCCGTGCAGCCGTAGCTGGTTGCATAGATTCGTAATCTCCAAAATGATAAACTTTGATGCAAAAAAAAAATAGAATAAAATGATGTCGTCTTCTTCAAGTCATACAATCGTAGAAAGGGTAAAAAATCGTGTCGAGGCCGTT
Source organism: Paracorniculantispora psalliotae (assembly GCA_002796755.1). NCBI lineage: Eukaryota > Fungi > Ascomycota > Sordariomycetes > Hypocreales > Cordycipitaceae > Paracorniculantispora > Paracorniculantispora psalliotae. The sequence continues at coordinate 671,645 of PHFE01000093.1, forward strand.
ACGTCAACATGTTCGTTCATAACGTCGGAAAAATAACGTAGTGCAACTGTGTCGTCGTGACCGTCTCAGAGAAGAGAAGTAGAGTGGAGCAAATATCAATACTGTCGGTTCTCAAGTAGCCGCGGTTCAAGAAAGTCATAAATCGCTTGGTTGAAGAAAAAGCAACGCTGTCGCTGGAGAGTGGTGTAAGGAATTGACAAAAGAAATTCGTGGCCTAGACGGTGGCATAGCCGCTACGTCTAGTTGGCCTTGATGACGAGCTTGGACAGGAACTTGTTTGACAACGAGTCAAAGTCAGTCGGGTCAAAGCTGGCCTCTTCCTTGCGAGTGCGAAGGTACGCCTCTGCACAGTTGTTAGTAGACAGTTCAAGAGCATTATTAGAGCTGGAAAGTAAACGTACCATGCTTGATGACGTGTTGGCGGACCTCAGTCATGGCCTCGCAGACAGAGACATTGTTGTGAAGCAGCGCGCCGTGCTGGGCAGTGTCCCACTCGGTGAAAGCAGGAAGCTTCTGCGAGATGGCGTGGAACAGTCCCACGATGACTCCAACAGGAGTCGTCTCCATGTCGGTGCAGAACTTGTTCACGGCAGCCGGGTCGGGGACGCGGTAGTGGCAGTCAAACTGCATCTCCTCCCAAACGGCAAGCAGAATGGAGGCGAGCATGAAGATGGTGGGCCAGTTCTTCATCTTTTCGCCGCTGTAGACACCAGAGTAGAGCGAAGAGAGCTCCTCGAGGATGTCCTTTTGCAGCTCGCGCCACATCTCGGCCAGAGCATACTTGATCTGGAAGTTGACCATGACAGGGGCAACGGTGCGGCCGTAGTATTTGGACTCGGCATCCACAATCTGGCTCTCGAGCTGGACCTCGGAGCCCTGGTTCTCGACCATGGTGACGTGCTGGGTAAGGTTGTAAGCGAGAACAAGCTTGAGCGCCTTGCCGATGACGGGCATCTTCTCCTTGGCGTAGTATCGGTGGGCAGTCTTGAGAATCTCGGTGATGAAGGGAGTTCCGTCAAAGTGGTCATCGATAAAGTCCTCAAAGGGACCCTCGATGTGCTTGTCGAGGTACTCGGACAGAGCAGCGCTGTTGACACCCTCGGCGCCGACATCAAGCTTCTCACTGCGGATCTCAAAATCATGAGAGCCCTCGTTAACACTGGGAGCCTCGCGCCACTCGACAGCGAGGTTGCTGTCTTCGGTCACAAAGACCTCGCGGACCATGATGGGCAGGGCAAAGCCGTAGCCGTGGGTGATCCACATGAGGCTCTCCTTGGCGGCGAAGCCCTTGACGCTGTAGATGGACAGACCAGAGGTCATGTGGCTCTCGTGGTCGGCCTTCCAGTCCTTCATGAAGTAACCAATATCCTTGATGTCAATGCGCGTGCAAGGCACTTGCCAGAGACGAGCATGTGAAGGCTGGCATCCGCCGCAAGGCTCGCCCTTGTCGCAAGTCTTCTTGAGGAACTTGCAACGCAGACAGGCGCGAAGCTTTCTGATTTCGCTAGCCTGTTTGCGCTGGTCAGGGCGAAGAGGACCCTTCCTACGACCGACCTTCTTCTCGCCAGTACCGTCCTTCTTGCCAGTAGATATTCTACGGACAACAGGTTTGGGAGGCTTGGCAATGGGGCTCTTACGAGGACCCGAGTTTCTGCGGGAGGAAGAGGCGGACGCGGACGGGGGCGTGGTGGCGCCGGCGCCGCTGCCGGGGCTGTGGCGGGCAGAGCCCTCGGCCTTGACCATGGCGGAGCTCTCGGCCTTGATGGGGACGGCGGCAGCAGCAGCCTTGGGCGAGACGCTCTCGTGAGAGTGACCATGGTGGTCATTGGAAAAGCAGTGACGGTGGTTGGCGGCATCGCCGTGACCGTCAGATTCAGGGGAGAAGGGGGAGTAGGGGAAGGGGGCGATCTCCTCAAAGCTGTTGCTGAAGTCTAACGAGTTGGCACCCTCCGAAGAGTCCGAGTTTGTGCGGAGGTGGAGAGTTTGTGAGGGGTTGAAGATGGCAGCGTTGTGCGGCGAGGGGAACGGCTCAACATTGTGATGTCCCCAGTCGACCATGGCCCAACCTTCGCCGGAAGACGAAGGCAGAGACAGGACTTCGAGATATGTGCCGGTGGGCGAGTTGCTGCCGACACTGTCCATTCTGGGGAGGCCGTCCATCTGCAGAGTATTTTGGAATTCTTGCCAGTTTTCCATTCCTGTGCTACCCCAGTGCATGGCGTGGGTTGTGGCGTCCATTGGAGGCATAGACTGGAAGGTAGATTCGAGCAGGCTGGCTTGTTGAATGGCGGCCTGGGTCGTGGCGGGCAGGTAGTCCATGGGATTTGTGGCAAAGGCCGGAGGAAGACCGGCGAAGTTTATGAGCGACGGGTCCTGGATGAACTGAGTGAGATCGATCTGGCTAAGATCATGGTGATCGTGAGGAGCCGCGGCGGCCATCTGGTGCTGTTGCTGCTGCTGCTGAAGAGCCCAGTCGGTCAAGGGGTTGGCGGCATGCGGGAACGGAGGGCTCTGCATCGGCGAGTGCTGGCTGTTTGGGCTCGAGGCGTGAGAGAGCGGCGAGTGAATCTGAGGGTCCTCGGGCGAGCTGGAGGCGGCACCGGGAGGACTGCTAGAGGAAGCCATCTCGATTGGAATGGGCCAGATGCGCGGGTGCGGGATGAAGGCTGCGGCGGTGGCAGCGGTCGAGGCAGGCTGTGAAGTCGAAGCCGAATAACCGTATGCGTGAGGTTGTACGTGGACGTGGGCTTGAGCCTGGTGGTTTCGCTGGTGCTGATGTTGCGGATGTTGCTGGTGATGTTGCTGTTGCGGGTGTTGCGATTGCTGGTGCTGACTGTGGTGTTCAAAGTTCAAGCCGAGTAAGGCATCTCCCCCACCATTCGAATTGAAGTCGAGGGTCATTGTGAACGGAAGGAAAAAACAGGAACCCGGAGGAGCATATAGGAAAAGCGAGCAAAAAAAATTCAACCTAAGCGGTGTTGAGAGTTTGAGAGAGAACGGATGACACCGCTCTTTCACCCACGATGGACTTGTTGGGTATGGTGTAAGATAGAGATTTCTAGGTGCAGGGCCGGGGAGGGAGAAGGGACCAGGGCCGGGGAGGAGAAGAACGGCGCGAGTGTGGGTTTTGGCGAGAACTTGGTGGCGGCGGTGGGCTATGAGAGCCTCTCTCCTCTGCAAGGCCAGGTGCAGGCTTTTTGGTGCGGGCAGCGGGGGTTGCAGGGACTGATGGGCAGTGGCTTGGGCAAAAATGGTCTGGTGGCCAGCTCTGGTGGCCTGGAGGTGCTAGGCGTGCGACAGTAAACGCTGGCAAATGGCAGTGCACGAGCGTGGGCTCTCCTCTCACGATTTTGATTCCGGCACCAGAGCGAACTGAACTGAACGGAACTGAAAACGCCTGTGGGCCTCAAAGCGCCGCCGCCAGGATGCAGATGGGCATGGACAAAGAAGCGGTGAGCTTCATCCAGCCCCGGCCAGGCCATCCCGGAGCCAATAGGGGCCGTCGGCCTCCGCCAGTGCAGCTGCAGCCGAGTGGGCCGTTGAGGGTTGGCGGCGATCTAGGACTCTCTGCGAGGTACTTTCAAGCCAACTCTCGTGAGTGGCACGCTGCCTGCCGGGCAGTTTGCCGTCAAGTACCAGCGAACCGGCTTGTACCATCTACATCTTCACCACCATCTTCTCCCCCTCATTTCAAGTACCGCTACCCATCTCCTCTCCGACCTACCAGATGCTACAGATCACTTTATCCAGCTCGTCCCCCACTTACCACTACCAGAAGTCAGTACAGACCCTCTGCGTTGCATGTCTGAGCAAAGCCTCAATATTACTACCGCCATCGAGTTAGCCTACTGCTATTCATAACCATCCTCGTTCGGCGGAGCTCCGCGCCCGATACGTTTTGCCAGACACGGGAACACATGCGCTCTTGGCTTCGTCCTCTCAACAAAGCTGGCAAAGCTGGCAAAGCTGGCAAAGCTGGCAAAGCTGGCAAAGCTGGCATCAACCCTGCTCCGTAGTCCCATCCGTCACACCATCTGTCATGCCAGCGCCCACGCACTCGCAGACCCCAGAGACAAGAGGGGGGGGACGACTAAAACGCTCAGACAAAAGCAACGAGCACATTGTCACTGGTCGATCCGCGTGGCCTAAAAAAATATTTGCTTCTTCTCTCCGCCCTGCAGCCAGCATCAATCCGTCAACGGCCGGGGTCCCGTTCTGCAGCCCTCAAACAGAAGCAGCAGCATCCATCTTCCCGTCCACCTGCAGACTGCATAGAGCAGATCCAGCACCCGCAGCGGCCAACCCTCAATAGCCCGTCCCTCCCATTGTTCTAACCGAGATGCTCTGGTGCAATGCTACCTCTTTGCCCATCTTGGGGGCACCCATCGCGGCGGGGCTCTGCACCACACGGAGAACTGGTATTACGAGTGCGCAACGACGTACGTACTGGTATTCACAAGCTGCCATCGCAGATACCAGCACGTAAAAATTGTGTTCCAGTCGCACTGGCCGGTGGACCCTGGTGATCTCTCTGCCATGTACTTGCTTGATTTAGTGCCGTGGCTGCTTTCTCCGACCAGATGCCCAGATATAGCGCGGTCGGTGCTTTTCATCCTACACAGGATTAAATGGAGCAATCCCATCCAGCACCTGGGCCGATTCGATGGCCACCACAACCCTGCAGCCTGCCAGCTGATATTATCCTGGCATTGCAGACTAGACTCTGCGGACGACGACAGACAGTGGTGCTCCGTACTTTGTACTCTGTATACGTTGGCTCCGCATGCTGTACCAAGAAACCCGTGGTACACAGATACAGGATACGACCAGGCCAGGGTGCCCATCTCGTCGGCCACGGCTTTGCCGCCCGGCTACAGCATCAGCGTCCTTGTTCACCTGCAGCAGCTAGTCCTCCGATGCTGCAGGAGACGACGGTCGTCGCGGCACCAGCTGCAGCACGCCAGGAACAGCTAGCCATATGCCGAGCCATCATGAGACGGACCTATTACCCGTATTCAACAGCGGCCAGCCAGACCTGCGTTGCACTCCTCGCGAACCCACATCACGGGCGCCTTGCAAAAATAGCATCTTGTGATGGTCCAGCTTTTTTTTGTGTGCGCTGGCAAAGTCGCCTCAAACCAAGAGCGAACGAACCCTGGTTTCTCTAGTTCATGGCAGTGCCGGGTGCGCACAAGACCCATGTGGTGGTTGTACCAGCCAACCAGCCTGGCCTGTAACGGCCAGCCACTCTATTTCGTCGTCATCCCGGTTCTTTCTCCGACCACGAGGCCGGCGGCCAAGCTCGCGCAAGAACGCCGTGACACCACCCGGCTGTCGTAGTCGTGAAAAGTGAAGCTGGCATCGCATGCGCCGTCTTTGTTGGCGATGCCAGATCTGCGTGCCTCTCGCTGCCTGCATAAAATCGGCCTCGGCAGTCTTATGCATTTCGGCCGTGCCTTGCTTTGGTATATCAACACTTGCGTTAGCCTCATCCACTTGGATGGATGCCAACTTTGCCAGTCACCGCACCATTCGCCGACTAGAGGAATTAGAGCGACTTGCTACGTCAACTAGTGCGCCTCTTTTTTGCCTCAGAAGCTTTGGCTGGCTCAATGTTGAGCATCTCCGCTCACTTGCCAATCGTACCGCGCGTTGGCCAAGCCCGTTCCGTCCAGCCACCTCCCATGACTAACGGTCAGCGCCCGCACCACCGCCCATTCAAAGGAAAAAGAAGCAAAAAATTCGAATGGCTGAGACCTCTGGTGGCCATGTCCTACATAATTTTCCGGCAATCACACGCCAATCCACTTGACTCTGGCCAATGTGCGTACCCGTCAACCAGGGCACTCCTTGATGCGAGCGGCCCTTGGACCATCGTGAGGGCCCTCCAATCCACCGTCTGTAAATGTGTTGTACATGCAGATTTTCTACGGATACCTTTTGACGCAGCAGCGCCCATCTTGATTTTACCCCGTGCCCTCCTTTTACCCAGCGGTATTAATTGGTTGGCGCTGTCTCTTGTCTCTCCAACCGAGCTGAGACATGGAGCCCCCAGCAAATCCACCAAAAGGAAACAAGGCCGCGCATACAGTACAGACGGCCAGAAGTAGAACTGCTGACCGTCTTGTCTTTGCTTTTTTATCCCTCATTTCTGAACACTTCATTCTGAAATGGTTCCAGGTTTCGAATCATTGCTTTTTATTAATTGTGTTCATACCAATTAGCCACAGCAGAAAAGCCGTTATTTCCCTGTATCAAGCACAGAAAACGAAGATCATTCTTTTCTTTTCCTTTCCCACGTGTAGCCCGCTGTGCGCCATCCCAAAATGTGCCCCTTCCCAACCGTACCTCAACGGTTTATTGCCACATTTCTTCTGCCAAAAAAGCAGGCGTGGCAAATCGTCTTAGAATTCCTACATTCTTCTTCTTTTTCTTCCTGCATACCGTGTGTCCCCGTTAGGTGCCACCTCTTACGGCCCACACAATGCTCAATCGTAGCACCTAAACACTTGCTGCCCATTCTCATGCACGCTGCGCCGTGCAGAGAAATCGGGCTGAAATGTACAACATCTACGGCTCTTCCTGTCTGACGCTGGAACGGCGTGGGGGTTGTTCGTGGTTTACCATTAAACGAACCCGAACCTGTTCCTTCCTCACCTTTCACTGCTCCCCCGTCGTCTTCCCCGGATTGGGCCGCCATATCACCAGCCAAAGTAAGCTGGGCCGCTGTTCTTCATCTCAGCTGGCGCCGTCATCCTCACGCTTCGCCAACTCACCATGCATTGCATATTATATTATACCTTGACCGGCCCCTCTTTCTTCCTTCAAACTCTCCTGATTCTCGTTGGCGCCAGCGGCCCGTAATCTAATAATATGCACACTTGCCACCGTTCTAGCTCGCCCGTTGTTTTATCACTAGTTTTACGTCTTTACCGCTCTGCTCAAATCCTGGTGCAGGACATGCAAATGATTTCATGCAGGAGACCTGTCATTGACATGGCAGCGCCCGCCCAGTCCCACCAATACAGACAACGCTACTTATCAGCCATTGACGCTGCCTGAAAGTCCCCTCGTAGCGTCATCACGCACAAACGTCCGACCATTGGGTTGCAATCAGAGAGACGTAATTGGGCTCTTCTGCTTCTCTGGATTGAGCACTCTCTTGTAAAAGCTGCCTAGGCTGATCAATCGTCAGCCAGACTGTTAGCCGCGGTGCTGTGCCCTAGCTGACCTCCAAACGGCTGGGCTGCGCGTTGAGGCAGTGTCGGCGTTCGCCCCGCAACAGCCACGCCAGCCCATCGGCCGCGGAGGTGTAGATGGGGCTACAGGGTAGATGAACGTTCCTGACCGCTCTTGTGCGCTCTTTGTTCTTATGCGAGTTTCCGTGGCTGAATTAATTGTTTCGCGGTGGCAGAAGGGCAATTTCATGCGATCTGTATGGAGCTGTAATTTGGAATTGGCCAGGGGGCGTGGCGCTGGGCGAAATTTTGTGTTGAGGTGTTTGACACCAAAACTGTGAATGAAGTTTCATGGATGGGACTGCCATCGGACCAAAGCTCCATTCGTTTTTGTGGCTAAATATATGCAACACGTCTCTGTGAAACAACCCGGCTGTGGAAACATTCCCGAAACCTTTGATATTACTTTTCAAGAGCTAAAAACCGTCCACTTATGTTAATGCGACTGCGGCTGATAGAGCCCTTACCTAGATGATGTGGATTGCACTGTTAATGACGACGAAAAGCATCAAAGAGCTCGAGAAATATAATTCAATATACTGAAAAAGGTTGTTGACCTAAGACTGTAGGTAGGGATGAATTTTCCAGCTTCATGACTTGCATGTTGCTTGACGCTTGGTGTAGAGCCCGCTCATGCCCATTCGCTCATTGTCAAAGTCAAGAGCGTCTTCACATTTTCGTCAAAGTTCCGTAGAAGTCGCTTTGCCAATCTCAAATGAGAAGGGTTTCAATCAAAAACCCTGTTTAAGCGTGCCTTTTGCCTGCACGGGATAGCCAATGAGGGTAGTGACCATGACACAACTACACCTGGAACAGTAGCATCGTACCTCACGTCTGTTACCTCTTCCTGCTCTGAAAAAGTACTATTTTCAAAGAAGCAGGATAATCGGAATTTAATGGCTTCTAAATATCATTGGGGACTGTCGGAATACCTTTCTGTTATCTACCACCATCGTCTTGTCGCCGAGGCTTGCCTCTCTAAGTCCATGCAACGCTGTCCAAATTCTGCTTCGCCGGGCGAATTCCTAGGAGTCCCTCTATGAAACAGGTTCACTGACTCGACCTTGTGAGTTGCTTTATAAATCTACACTGATCATGGGGCGTATTCGAGGTTAGGATTCTGCAGTGATGAGACGAAGCAGCTTCTTCCTGACACGGCGACTGAGCACCGACATTACGTCTTCCAATCACAGTCTGCACGCTTAATTCAAAGCGTTCCGTTCTTATCCGCTTCGTTGAATGGGGCAAACAAAGCAGCGGACCAGAGTCGTGTACAATAGTGCGAAACGACGCACCTTACCATTCCCTCTATCTATGTGATATCAACGACAACTTTGATTACGGTTTTAGTGGCATGGTAAGCGGTTGTCTTAGGATTTGCAAGCGATTAATCTTATGCGAGCTTTAATATTACCCGCGTATAATTTGGCATACTTGACCGTGCGGTTGAGCGGGAGAACAACCAGCAAAGCTCCGGAAGTTACATCGCAAGCTCATGTGCGTCGTCCTGGCGCGATGTGGCTCCTGAATGATTGAGATAAAACGTCTATAATGGACTGTTGGAATATCCAAGCATGCCGTACTCTCATCGTTTCCGTCTGTGCCTGATGGCGAATCAAAGCCCCCCCCCAGCTCGGACAATAGTGATGCTGCGCTCGAGCATGCCAGACATCAGAACTTGGATGGGACAATGGCGCGCGATGGATGCTACATAGGCAGCTTTCTGCGAGAGACTTCTTCTGCTTGATGCATTACCAAATGATCAGAGATATCTCCTGGAGCAATCTGTGAAGGGACCCGATTCAATCAAAAAGCGGTAACTAGAGATAAAATCTGTGATTCAAAAGTGCTGTGACCTCGGGCAGAAGCGTCGATGTCGGCGGTAGCCATTGTAGAGTTACACAGTGCCTCCTCGCCGTGTATTTAACACGTGGGATAAATGTCCGAGATGCCAATGTATTCGAGAGTAAAATCTTCAACTTCTGATGAAGCAGTAATTTGGAAACAATGATTGGCTTCTACAATTTACAAATGCCGACATGAGGCCACCGGGGATGATCCCGGCCTCTATTACACCTTATGCAGGTGGAGGTGTCAGCACGAGGCTGAGAGCCGGGCCAGCTCCTCCGTTCGGCAACGGAACGTATGCGGACAATGGTTTCATTTGCCTAATGCTTCTTGGGCTCGAGATCCGTCCACGACTCCGACTCCGTGTAGAGCATGTGCAGCGCTCAATCTGCGCCGTCCACGAGCACAATCTATTCTCTACGGAGCCAGGGCAGATAGGAGCTCAACAGCTGGTCGTATTTTTTTTTTATCAATGTGCCTTGGAATTGAAGACTAGGATGGAGTGTCCACTGTGCCAAGAATGATCGGAACATTTCCTAGCCCAATGTTCCCTAGTGCCTCTGAAGAACTGCTGGCAATGCGCCACGTTGGGCAAGAGAGCACGCGATCAGATGAGCAAACAAAGACGCTCCGCCGGCGTAGAAAACTACTGAACCCAGGAGCATATGGTTTGTTCCGCTCTTGGCCCCTCTTCTGGAAGGGCGCGGCTCGCCATTTAAATTCTTTTACAATCACATGGGGGAAAAACTGGCCCTGCGAGTAATGTACTGGGGTTGGCCACGGCCCGAGCAGGCTGTAATCTGGGGATATGAGCACTGATGCAGCGGCCTTGTGGGCAACTCCCCGGTAATTGCTTCCCCTCATTTTGTTGTGTCGGGCCTGCTCGGTATTCGGAGATGATTCAAAATCCCCAGCAGCTATTCGCGGTTACATTTTCAGTATTCAATTTAATCTAATATCGAACGACGTAGCGCGGTAACCTTTGGCTTCCAACCTGGGCTATAATTAACTTGAGCAAAATGCAACAAGCGCTGTTTCGTGCATCATTGTCGATGAGACCTTTGAACACAAGTAGATCTGCTAGCTGTCGAATGTCTTGCATGTTTGTTCAGTCTCGGCTTTAACAGGCTTTGGGAGCTCTAATCGTTCTTCGTCTCCCCACAGCACCGTAGTCCACTATTGGCATACCCCAACGTCTATAGCGAGGATGCAACACTCCAGACAAGACATCCCACAGGATAATAAAATACTCCCGGGGAACTACTCTCAAGGTTGAGAACCCGCAGCAGAATTTGTGGGAGCGGCAGCTTTCCGCCTAACGATGTGTCATTGTAATCGGTTGTCCGGCATTGAAGGCTGCCCACTGGGCTTCTAGCGCTTCCATGGGCTGCCAAATTGGACGTAGTGTCACCCAATGGAGAAGACGATCAACACCTGCTCGGCCGAAGATCCCGAGACATGACGTTGCTGCACCGTTGCAGCTCTGTTTACCCAATAACTCGCGACACTTTAAAGAGCTCATAGCTCCCCCGCATCCCCATGAGCAGTTTTTGGGGTAGCTAACGTTGCCGCTGCACCTTGATTGTCTCATTGCAAAGTACTCCGATTGATACTCTGACAATTCATCATGCGTGCGACTACTCTTTCTATGGCATTGCTGGCCAGCAATGCTTCTGCATATGCCGTGACAGATGCCAAGGATGCCTCTAGATCATGGGGCGAGCTCTCCGTCTATGAGGACAACAACGAGGATGCCTTTGGCGTCGGCTACGTTGGCCTCCCCGATGGCTGCCAAGTTGTAAGTGGTTTTATCGAACTCGTCGGTATTTCAGCGCTAATCCCGCCTTCCATTGAACAGGAGTCTGTGAGCACTCTCCAGCGCCATGCTCAGCGCTTCCCAGACGACACGGATAATGCCACCACGGGTGGCTTTGCTCAGAAGGTTGCCGATTTCCGAAGCTCCCACAAGGATGCCAAATTCACGGGTCCTCTGAAGTTCCTGAACAACTACCAGTATATCATGAATAGCACTGGATTCCTGACAGGCATTGGTGGAAACACAGAGTTTGGCAGAGGCCTCGCCTTCTGGAACAACTACGGTCGCACTCTGTTCGATGCCGAGACTGCGCAGCTCCAGTACAGCAGCCTTTACGGCAACGAGACTGAGCGCCCCAAGATGACTGTCCGCACCACCAGCCAGTCGCGAATCCAGAACACGCAGATTAACTGGTGTCTCGGATTCTTTGGCCCCTCTTTCAACTCGACCCCTGACCGCGATTTCCTGGACTGGCAGGCTCCCTTTAATACGGTCATCATCCCCGAGGGTGGCACCGAGAACAACACTCTGGCTTCCTACGACAGCTGCTTTAACTCCAACAACGATGACAATGCCGCCATTGCCTCTACTCACCAGCAGAGGTACAAGAAGATCTACACACGTGCGACTATCAAGCGTTTCCAGAGCTACGCCCCTTCTGGCTTCAACTTCACTTACAACGACATCTACGCCATGCAAATGACTTGCGCGTACGAGTACGGTTACATCGGCCAGTCTGACTTCTGCCAAATCTTCACAGCCAACGAGTGGGCTGGATTTGAGAACGTCCTTGACCAGCAATACTACTACCTGTACAGTTACGGTAATCCCACTGGCCGTGCTCAGGGTGTCGGCTACGTCCAGGAGCTGATTGCCCGCCTGAACCACCAGTACATTACCGTCTCCAACTCGTCTGTTAACGCCACGTTTGACAACAACGGCAAGAGCTTTCCGGTTGGACAAAAAGTCTACGCTGATTTCTCTCACGACGACATCATCATCTCTGTCCTGACTGCTCTGTCAGTCGAGTACTTCAAGAAGCCTCCCACGCTGGACGAGTTTCCTCCCAGCTCCAACACCCATGTCACCCTCTCCCACATGACTCCTTTCGGCGCCAATCTCATCACTGAACAGATTGGCTGCTCGTCCTCCGACCCCGAGCCTGTCGAAAACCGTCGTGTGGAGTACAGCCCGGGCCAGTACGGCTATGACGCCAAGAATGCCACTCACAAGTTTATCCGCATGCGTTTAAACAACGCGATTGTGCCCCTCAACACTATCAGTGGCGGTAAATGTGGTGACAGCACATCCGGCCGTCTCGATGGTCTCTGTGAGCTGGGATCATTCTTGGAGAGTCAGGCCGACGCCTTTGAGAAGAGCAACTACCAGTACGCCTGCTTCGGCAACTACACCCTCAAGAACTCGACTACCAATGTCGATTACGATGGTGCCATTTTCTCCGGCAAAACTTACAACTAGACGCCCCTTTAGTGGTATGTGAGCGTTGATGCACAGACTTTTGGATCAGAATCTAAATGCAGCCAGTCTGGCGTATAATATTAATGCACATTTTAACTTATACTTAATTCATGTTCCTCTTCCTCGCAGGTGGAATTTTCATAAATTTCCAACTATAAATTTGGAATCTAGCATTTGGAAATTTCCCGCCTTTTCTGTTTCTGGTAATTGTCGTGCTGCCAAGTGACTGCATGTCGCACTAGTGAGGCGGCAGATTGCAGGGAAGTTGCACCGACGCAATTAAACCGAAAGTTATGCTAGTAATGCGAACCAACAAACTAGGCGCACAAGATGAAGAAAATATTAACTGCATTCGAACTCAAGTGCAAAAATCCACGTGCAGAGTCTCCCAACGTCATGGCCTTTAGGTAGCTTGGGCCACAAATTGGTACCCGACCAATTTCCGAGAACAATAGCTAGCGCAGCAGCGCCAACCCCAACATCGCAAATGCAAGACAATATTAAGCAAACAAAGAACATCATCATACACAACAACTAGTGAGAAGAGCTCGCGCAAATTTGACCGTTCTACTACAATAAGTAGAGCGACACTGCGCCTGAGATAATTTCAGCTATTTGAAAGCAATGCGCCAGCCTTGCGCGACGTAATGAGTTTTCGCACTCGTCGCACCAAAACACAACCCAGAGTCCTGTTTCGACACCATATCAAAGCCATGACTGCAGCTGCCGAGTCTCTGCCTTTGCGGGGTCAGAACCGTCCCGGAATGTCTCAAAGTTATGCGGGTGAGCCTACGATCCCGGACCTCTTTACCTCGCAGCCACCCATTATCGACATGCTCGAGACACTTTCGTCACAGCTGCAGCAGGATACTATTGACGAATGCATGCCGTTTCTAAGCGGAGAGGAACATGCAGGCAAATGTAATCAGCATGGGATCCCCCGTCTGGACAAGCAGCGCCACGTCAGGTTTCTGCACAAGCAGCTTGGCAAGCTCCCACCGCAGATGGCAGCTGCAGATCCTAGCCGGCCGTGGTTTTTCTACTGGTGTCTCGCTGCTCTGACTCTTCTGGGCGAGGACGTGAGCAGCTACCGCGAGAGGCTGGTCAAGACGGTTCGTCCCATCCAGAATCCCGGCGGCGGCTTCGGAGGAGGCTTCGGACAGGATTCTCATCTGGCGACTACCTATGCCACGGTGCTTGCGCTGATGCTCGTGGGTGGAGAAGAGGCGTACGACGTAATAGACAGGCGTGCAATGTGGAAATGGCTGTGCTCGCTGAAGCAGGCTGACGGAGGCTTCCAGATGGTCGTGGGAGGCGAGGAGGATGTACGGTACGTACAGCTCATGCCTGCTCGTTCTGTCTCTGCTGCCGTGGGGATTCGGACGGACAGATGCCGAAGGGCTAGGATATTCGACTAACGTCTGCCTTGTTTATTCTGCAGAGGCGCATATTGCGCATCAGTTATCATCTCCCTGCTCGGGATTCCGCTCGAGATGTCACCCGACTCGCCTGCATACGACGCCGGCCACAAAGACCTGTTCAGTGGTCTCGGAGAGTGGGTAGGCAGATGTAAGTACCCTGAGACCCGAATATACTTGCTCTGTCACTGACTCAGACGTCCTGCTGTTGACAGGCCAGACATACGAGGGAGGCGTGGCTGCAATTCCGGGAATCGAGGCGCATGGGGCGTACGCCTTCTGTGCCCTCGGGTGTCTCTCCATTCTGGACTCTCCGCATCGATCCATACCAAAGTACGTGATGAAATACCTCTGTGTTATGACCGCAGTTGGTGTAGCCTGATAGACATGCATAAACTAACCATTATCTACCTGGCAGGTACATGAACGTGCCACAACTAGTCGCGTGGCTGTCTTCTCGTCAATACGCACCAGAGGGAGGGTTTTCTGGTCGCACAAACAAACTCGTGGATGGCTGCTACAGCCACTGGGTTGGCGGATGCTGGCCGCTCATCCAGGCCGCCCTGAGCGGGCCGAGCAGTGGCGAGGCCAGATCCGCAGACCAGCAGGCCGCAGATTCTGGCAGCCTTTTTAGTCGGAACGGGCTAATACGCTACATTTTGAGCTGTTGCCAGGACCAGACCCTTCGGGGTGGCTTGAGAGATAAGCCAAGCAAGTAGGTTGCCCCGATGACGCTCGCTGATGCTAGTTCACGATGCATTAACGTTTGTCCTTACTCTACAGGTACTCAGATGCATACCACACATGCTATGTGTTGTCCGGACTAAGTTCTGCCCAGCACAAATGGACGGTACGAGATGCTCGGCCAACTGGGTCGGCGGGCGGTGCTGACGACTGGGAAGCCATGCCGTATGTGGAAGAAGAACAAGTATTCAACGAAGATGATCGAATTGGCACCACACACCCGGTATATGTAATACCTCAGCACAAAGTTGAAGCAGCATGGAAGTATTATGCATCCAAGACGGGTTTCTAGTGTCTTTCGGCATACAGCAGTACGAATTTTGTTCAATCAGAGGTTGCGCCGGTGCCGGCGCGGGGAACGAATCATGAGAGAGGAAGCCGCGGGCCGATTTACGAGACCACTACTAAATCGCGAAAACCCTAGGGTTTCCCGGCTGGTGGAATCAGGGCTGCATTGACGAACGAGTGGCGAATGGTGGAAATTGAGAATACTAGACCCTGCTTCAAATATTCTATCAATTCACGATACCATTCGCCAGAAGACAGCTCACTTGCAGGGACGCATCTGGGTGGGCGGCTTGCGTTAGCTACATATGGCCAACGCATCAAAACATTGGGGCAAGTTAAAATACTCCCAGGAAGAGAGTGAGAGGATGAGCGGCCGAGGAAGGACTCTGAAAGCCACAAAATCCGACGCACGAATACGTGGCCGAGCTGGAAAAAGGAAACAGATTGAAAAAAAAGTACCAAGTATTTGCATGCAATGAACAGAAGCAGCCCACCATACACAGAATGAGAAGTGACGAGATCGTCTTGGGCCGACCGAGTAGGCTACCTGCACAAAGGAATTACATTTCAGCCCCTCCCGTGAACGAAGCGAGGGAATGAAATGCGAGAATTCACCAAGGAAGGAAAGCAAAATGTTCCTTGTACGTCAAGGGGCGTGTATCTCACCCGGGCTACAGTTGTGGCGGGCGTTGAGTCAGGATCTGCAGGCCGCCGACAACCTGGAGCGGGCGAACTAATAAACATGTCAAATGCATGATGCAGTATGTGCCCCGCCATGAGAGCAGAAGAAAATATCAGAGAAGGAATGCAAGGAGGCGAATTTCCTGTTGCAGAGACAGATGTTGCGCCATCGCGAACATACCCAGCCATGGCCACCCCGCGTCTCCCCGCGGAGGACAGAGGGTGTATGAGTGGCGGCCTGCCTGTGTCTGTTGGGGTGGTCTCATCTGGCAGACCTAACCCAGGAAATGATATCAGGTTAGCTGCCACGCATTACAGACTCGGCTCCTGGTAGAGGAACAGGGCGAATGGAGATGGAGCGGGCTCGGAGCGGGTGTTTTGGGGCTGCAGGCAAGACGGATGATGCAGCGGCCAAGCAAGACGGGGCCTAGCCACCGCATTTAGTGCGGCGAGGCCGAGTCGTTTTGTTGCAGGAGATGATGCGCTGGCAGTTGTGATATGGATTTCTGGGGGGATTATATGGTTGATAGCTTGTTACTAGGAGATTTAGCCTGCTCGTTGTCTGGCGATGAGATGAGCCGAGGCGGTAACTAGGGGCGCTCATCGTCAGGATAGATGAGCGCCAGAATCGAGCCAAATAACCAAGTCGGTATTATGAATGACTCTCTCTTGTACGGGCTGCATATGTTTTAAGTTGTGCAAGTGGACCAGCACATGGCTACTTTTATGGAAGAGCGCCGATTGTTTACTGCAGCAGGCCGAATGTACATGGGCGGGCTGGGCTGGCTGCGGGTGGCGTGGCATCCTGAGCTATCTACCGACATGGGCGCCTCGGATTTGGGGGCACCACCCAGCAACACGGGAAGGGCTAGTAAGCCAAAAACTGTTGTCAAAAGTGAGTGAAGCGCAGTTGATGACGGCGAGATGCATTTTGTGCTACGACGATACGTTGCCATTGCATCGAGAGCGGCCGCACACAAGGACGGCCAAGCAGCCAAAGCAGGGTGGGCGGGCTTGCCTGCTGGTGGCGACGGGTTGTGATTACTGCAGACACCCTCGTTCGTCGAGCAGTTTGATTGTGGCATTGATTATTGTTCTAAACGACGACCCTGTCCTGCGATGGAGACACGACCGGAGAGCAAGTCTGCTCGCGCAATCACTTGCACCGCGCCACCAAGGGTAGTCAAGAACTTTAGGCCGTGTGGCATTGGCGAGAGCCATTGCGGTGAATTCGGCTTCATTCAAAGTTCATGACTGAAGCTGCGAGGCAGAGAATTGCTTGTCGTCGGGATACCGGGCCAAAAGCCAATGACTCAAGTCGTGGAATAATTGTCGCTCAACCTTGGCTGCCCCTCCAGGCCCCTCATCTCATTGTGGTGCCTTTGCATTCGCCATCACCAGGTACTTTGCGCTGTAGCTTCAACGCTGCAGTGGAAGCGAGTTATGTACTTTCCCACCGCAGCCCCTCACCTGCAGCAACCATCGACAGGCTAAAGTAGCTTGTTCCCAGCTGCAAAGACGCACGCCCTTGCATCAAAACCCACGCCCCCCGAGGGCTGGCCTGGCTTCACAAGTCATCATTGCTGGGCTCGTCTTCTATTTTTTACTTTTTCCGCCAACGCCTCGCCAAGCTCCGGATTCCTTATCCACTGACGGGTACGCTACACAGAAAGTATACTGCTGATGGGCCTCGAGGATTGAGCACTAACCAGCGAGACATGACGAATTGGCGCCTCAGGGAACGTCTGGAACAAAAAAGGACTGGTCCTAAAACGAGCATTTTACTAGAGTGAAAGATTATTCTTAGCATCTCCCAAACGTGGGGTTGATGGGATGACGGGCGCCTAGATGAAACATAATGTATCGAGCAGACCCTCCTTTTGTGCAATGCTCCTCCGATGCAAGAACAGCCCCATGCTGGCGCCTATGCCTTTATCTTCTCTCAGAGAAGCCTAAACAAGAAACCAGATATACAGGGAAAAACTACGACTGCACACCAAGAGAATGGCGCGAAACAATACCCAAAAAGGCACCCAAGCCCACCGCCCATTCGGAATTGCCCACAATGGAACTCGTTGTGATGCCTGATTCGCTTGGCAAGCCGAATTAATAACACCGACACATTTGCTGCGCGCCCACCCAGCCATCGGAGAACCGATTCGGTAGAGCTGGTCCTCGCCTGGGGGCCTAAACTTGCCGTCGTCAACCATGTGTCATGGGCCGAAGGCATGTAACAACGACTAAAAAGCAGCACGTCACGTCAGCGCAGAAGCCAAACGGCCCTTCATCAAGCCGTCAACACTGCGAGCATCTAGTGGCATAGTCAGCTTGCAGTGCCCGCCTCCGAACACCGCGCAGCAAGTAGCGGATACATGGATTTTCAGCTTCATTACTCCAGTGCGGCACAAAATCTCAAGCAAGAAATGCCATGCCAATTACCAAACGTGCCATCTTCTTGGCCATCGCAAAAGATGCAGTACAGCTTGCCAATTGCAATTGAGTAAATAAATGTCAAAGTTCATGCCCCTTAGCCGGACCACGCAGATTATACTTTGGGCGTGCATTCTCTGATCGTGACATATACGCTTGCATGTGCATAATTATACAGACACTTGACCTGCACATAGACTTGTACATATCTATCGGTGCCAGACCCATGGGACATGACGATCAGCGCTGGCAGCGCCGCCGACGTCCAAGCGGCCTCGCTCTGTGTTGCTGGCAATTGACCCCGCGCGCCACACGACGCCTTCATTTCCATTGGCACATGGCGAAGTCGCAGCCCTGGAGGTGTGCCCGCACGCGTTTGGCTGTTGATATTATCCCCAGCGGCACTGCCAACACATCATTGCATCGGGGCGGGCGGGGGTTGTGAGGGCTCAAAATGACGAGCAAGGGCCATTTTGACACAAGTGGCCTCGCGACACCCCTCCATTTTGACAGGGCATCCAATCAGCTACGCCTTGCTCACCGGTTTCTTCCAAAAAATTGGACGAGGCGTCGTCGCCGCCGCCTGCTGGCCGCCTGCTGGTGTATCACGACATAACCTCATCGCGACATCCAGCTCGGAAAAGGGCTGGATTTTCGCTTTTGACGTAAAGGGCAAAATAAAACATGGGCTGATGGCAACAGGCTATCAAAACAAAAACAAGAACAGGGTCCAATAACACGGCCACACGCCCGGGGCTGGTACGTAGCAGCGCCGGTGCCAGCGCCAGTGGGCAAGCTAGCGATCCACCTGAATCCACCTCCCAGCCTCTTTCCACGGGCTGTTCATGCACAAGCTTTTGGTTAAACCTGTGGTGGGATGGGGAGGAGGGGAATAGAGGGCCTTTGCCTGTACTGCTCACCGACCTCGACTAGTTCGTGTGTTGCGTATGTACACTCCGGGGGCCTACTTGTACGCTGGCCAGACCCGGCCGCCGCAAGACATGGGTATACAGAACGTCAACCCCGACCCTCGGCAGGCCGCTGCCCGTATGTACGCTGATGCGGAGCCGGGAACCAAGCCATTGATTTGGCGGATTCCTTTTACTGATATTATTGCAGCTCCTGCAATAGTCAACTTGAGCGTTCGGAAAAAGTATGGAGTTTGGCTTGTCCTACCAGGGATCGCTGATGAACCTGGCATTTTGCCAGGCCCCCTGTCAGCGTTCCCCCTCCCCGCTAGATTTGCCAAAGGATCTCTGGCGATACGCCAGTCCAGACAATCCGGCCAGTCGGAAGCATCAATTGGATGGGTGACGACTGACGGTTCCCAGTCCCGTGCATGTTAACAAACTCAACAGTTTGGCGCCCAAATATGTAGTATTACCAGAATAGCACAGCTCAATCGGGAAAGAAATGACAAGACATTGGGCATCCGCCATCTTGCCTCGGGGCGATATACAATGTCGGCAACCGCACATGCACCGAAACTGCGCTTTTCTGGAGAAAAGGCCCGGCGCCAATCCATGTACAGGCAGGCTCCTGCTGTATTAGCGGGCCAGTGGCAGTCAGAGATCTCTCGGGGGTCGGCCTCGCAGCGGCCTAGCAGGAACTGCTTTTGCGGTCGAGCAAAAAGAAGAAGCCTGGCTTTTGCTCGCAGGAATCACCCCAAGCAGGCAAGCACGCCGGGTTTCTGGACCACTTGGTCAACGTTTTTGGTGGCTCTCGGCTCCATGTCGCCACCACCGCACCGCGACAGACAGCACCACAACAACACGCACCGTGCAGCTCAATGGCCGTATTATTCCTGGCAAGCTGCAGTAGAAAGCGGTCTCGGGAGTGGCCAGTTTTTTTTTTATTGCCCAGTTCTTCGCCAGCCGGCGCGGAACCAGCTGTGGCACCGTATGTACCAACGGCCAAAACGGGCCCATTGAAGCGGTGGGCTTTCTTTTTTTTACTTGATCCCAGCAGGTAAACAGATGTAGTTGCCGAGAATCGCTGCAGTCTGTATATTCAGACAGCAAATTGAGGGGCCCTACTTTTTTGCGGTTCGGAAAAGCCCATCTCGTACGAATGGCCAATGTACAATGAGGCATATGGCTCATACATCTCGGCATTAGCCATCTCGCAGTGGTCCGAGTCAAGGCAAATTGCTGACTGCGGCCGCAGTAAAACAGACAACGCCCAATGCCATTCTGAAAACTCCCTGGTGTCTTTTTTTCTGTGCTGGCCGAACGCGACCTGCCCTTGCCATGCGCCGCGGTGGAGCGTCCTAGGCCAAAGTGGCCGTGTATCAACTGGCAACTAGCTACGCCAACACATCAAGATGGGTCACACCCAAATTGAGGAAGAGAGAGAGAGAGACTGAGAGTGAGAGAGCCGCAGTCGCCATTTTTCTCCTCTTGCCTGCCCTGGCAGGCCTTGTTCTTGTCTGGCCTGGCTGCATCTGCGCCGCTGGGCTGCCCATACTTTGCACACCCCCCTTGGAATACGCCCCCGGTGCGCGCTAACATACTCACGATAATTACTGCTGCACCCGATTTGCAAATTAAAATAGCCCTGCGCTACTGCACGTACCGTTGGTTTGTGTGTGCTGTACTTTTTTTCCCTTGCCTCTGCTCTTCCTTGCCAGAACCCTGAATCGCTTACATATATTCACCTCCCCTCCCCCGATCTTCCGCCACACGACCCAGACCACACTACTGAACCTCTCTCTCAACTTCTTCTTCGCTTCTCCTCGCTTTGCCAGTCTTGTAGCTCAGCCTTCTTCACCTTGTTGATACTCTTTTCT
Source organism: Paracorniculantispora psalliotae (assembly GCA_002796755.1). Lineage (NCBI taxonomy): Eukaryota > Fungi > Ascomycota > Sordariomycetes > Hypocreales > Cordycipitaceae > Paracorniculantispora > Paracorniculantispora psalliotae. Next base: position 692,375 of record PHFE01000093.1, read on the forward strand.
TTACTTCGCTCTTCTCTCTTGTTCCTTCGTCGCCATTGAGGTTGATCTTTGCATCAACACCGCCAGCGCATTCTTGCCCCAATTGGTGGAGCAGAACCTAGAACTAGACTACCCACGCCCACGCACACACACGGTCCCCCTCCACCCCAGGGCTGGCCAAGTACACCAGCCTCTGAGGCAACGTTGAGAAATTCTCTGCGGCCGAGTTGTTTTTGTTTCTCTGAGGCATTTCATTCTTTTACATTCGAAGTGGGCAATTGTGCAGTACCATTTCACAATGGGTGGTTTTTACATGCAATACCTGGAAAGTAAGTACACAATTCAACTCTCTACACTGCCCGCCACTGCCCGCCACTGCCCGCCAGGGTACCGGCCGGCTGAGTATGCGGATGCTCGTCCGGTTTACTGGTACATGGTTGCTTTTACGCATGGAAAAGTGTCATTGTACAATTTCAACTCGAACCATTTATACCAATTCCAAATTCCTCTGAAACTAACCAAAGGCTCTTCGCTTTCATAGGTCTCTGCCGTCGCCGTGGATGGATGGACCCTGCTTACGAATGCTACCGCGATCCCAACGGCTTTACCTGCCACGTTCTTGTCAACGGCCGCGAATACCAGACCGACTTGGCGTACGAATCTGACATGCTCGCCCAGGAGAACGCCGCCATGCGCGCCTTCATGGTGTGCCAAAACTTCTCCGTCAACGGCGGCATGCTGGCCCGCAACGGCATCGTCCAGGGCCTCCCGGCCGCGCCGGAGAGCAGCCGTCGACGAAAGAGCCGCCACACCTCCTCGCGCGACAGCTCCGACCACAGCAGCGGAGGCCGACGATCCGGCCACCACTCGAGCAGCAGTTCGACTGCCTCGTTTGACTAGTGGCGACCATTTCCTTGTTTCCATGCACGCAGAGTGCTCATGTTGTGTACATGATGGGGACTGAACGTCTCTGTATACATCATCAGAGGAAAGGCAACGGCCGCCACTTCTCTTGTGCGAACCGGACCCTGGTGAAACGAACTTGGCGAATCATCCCTGGGGAACAGTCAGAGCATGCCTTATATGCGGTTGAAAGACTTCACAGCGTTCCAGTATATGGAATACCCGTGGCTTGCTCTGCTTCCAGCCGGGGATGTATTGGTGCCGAATCTCAAAACGAACTATGGACCTCCTCAAAAAGGACGGATATATGAATCTTTGGACGAAAGCGACGATTTTTTTTTTAAAGAAAAGCAATGAGCGATCCGATTGATTATGCCATCTACGACTTTATGACGAAACGAAACGAACACTTTAGACATGTTTATTTTTCTCTCCTCACTCAATTACGATTACGATATTTATGTTTCCTGAATCTTTATACTTTACGGCCAAAATTTGAATTGACGGTCATCGATGCCACCTTTTTCATTCTTGCACATTGTTCATGTTTTGGTCTTACCCTTCTTTTCTTTTTGCATGTCTCGGCTACTCCCATAAGCAAAATGCTTAGGGGCCTGCTCGGCGCTCTTTTGCGCGGTTGGGGCAGGACTGGGGGGTGCCATTGTCACCCTACCCGGGCGAGAATGCGCACCAGGCTCCTTTTGTTCCGGGATGCAACCTCACCACGGAGGCAAAACAAAGTCTTGGGATGGCAAGACTGAAAGAACAAGAGATTATGCATGGCCTTTTTTGGCTGTGTTTTTCTTCTTCGTCTTTTTTCCCTGCGCATATCTCGGCCATGCTACCAGATGATGTAATGGGGTGTGGGCGAAAATGTGCGACACGACATGTGACGTTTCTCGCGATGGCACGTCAAGACTTGTCCTTTTTCCGCCTTGCATATCTGGGCTGCATTTTTCTCGCCATCGGCACCTGGATTCCGTATCACATTTTTTATTTCCTTTTCTCTTTCCATTCTATCTCGGGTGGATTACTCTTTCCGTGGTACTTCCTAGTTGATCTGCTTTGCCATCTGCTCACGACTCTAGAGGCGAAGCAGTAGCAAGAACGTTCAGTGGATGGAAATTTGGATGATTATTCACGATATTTATGATTACGACTTAGGGAGGCAAATAAAATTGTCCATTTTCTTTTTCCTATCAACATAAGCACCTCTGATTTGGCATGTCTCACTCTTCGGAGAGTAAACAATATATTGTGATACGGACACCGTCGTTCTCGGGAATATCCCACGTTGACAATTTCCTTTCCTTTTTTTGTCTCAAGGCTACAGCTGTCTGGGGAAACCATCCACATCACACCACCTCGTGCATGAGCAGAAGAGGTTCCATCGAAGGCTGCCTGTCTCACAGGGCCACACACACCAGTTCTTGCATGAGCTAGCGCGGTCCCAGGACAGCATGAAACTCCGGCCATTTCATTTGTTACCCATGGTTCGGAAATATAAAAGGGGGGCGTGGTTTATTATCTGGGGTAAGGAAGAAAGATGCACGGCGACGTCAACTGGTAACTAGTGTGTGATGTGTGACACGACGGACAGCGCGGCTAACAAATAGCTGTATCATAAGCCCGTTTAGGAAGCAGACTCCGGGTAGTAGTCTCCCTGCATCCAGTAAGAAACCTGATACTAAAAACAAAAACTGATTGTTTAATTCCGCTAGAGTGGGCGAGTTTTGCTTGTCGACTCCTGTTTTGGTGCCCGTTAGTGCATATGGTGGCCTCAAAGTCGAGCCAGTCGGTGATCAGGAAAGTCCGCCACTGGTTTCCGATGCTCTTGTTTCTTTGTATCCTCTTATCGTCTTTTCTTTTTTGAGGAAAACAGATGAGAGAAATTTCCTCATTCAGCTTCTGCCGTAACTGGCTCAGTGCATGTTACAGCATTAGCGAATGCTACCTACCGGTTCCACATCCACCTCAATTAATTTCCGTAACTTCTACTGCAGTGAGAAATCCGGTGAGTCGTATAGCGGGGGTCGACTTCATGTGACTATTGAAGAGCTCTTGTTGAAATGCAGCGCTGATTTGATTCTGACCGCTTGCTGGATGGCCCTTGAAACCCGGGGATCAAATAGTAGGTAAGCAAATCGCGGGCTGCCTAGTGAGCGCCGTCATAATTAGTGATGCTGCTCTATTTCGATCAAATCTAGCTGTAAAGTGACAGATAAATGATGGATAGTCGACTCATCATCTGCATGTTGTGCTTTTGGTGCCCTGCTCGGGTGGCATCGTTCACTTCGTGAGCCATGGTCTGGTGTGGATGCATGTGCTGTGCTCGTGTAAGTGGGCTCATTTTCGTGTGGGTTATGGCGCAACAAGTCCTCATCCTATAGCAAGGCGCCGGGCAAATCAATGGCAAACGAGCATGAACATTGCGTAGTAGTGATGTACAAGGCGAGATGCGATTTGAGCACTAGCGCAGTTTGCGCAGCAACAGTTCATGATGGTGGTGTGGACGAGGTGGATTCATTGGCCGCCAACCATGGATGCAAGGGAGCTTTGGGAGCAAAAAAATGGCTCGCCGAACAGGAGGGGGCGTGCAAAGCGGGCATGTAGAATTTTCCACGTCCCAGCAAGCTGGTACCAGCTTTGCAGCCATGGCACGCCCGTTTTTGAAGGCAACTCGGAATGCCCACGAGCCGCCCGTTTTCTTGCAGTGTCGAGCTCCGCCTTGGTGGTGTGGCAACGCCATTTCAACATGCGGAGTGCAGAAGGCTGCATCATGTGCCAGCCATGCATGCGTGCATATATGCACAGGACGCATTATCTTGCATTATTCTCGATTGACGATGCCCTCGCGATGTGATGTGCATAACCGTGTACTCGAACTTGACAGTTCCTGATGTCATCTCGCTCGATTTATTGGCTATTCTGAACGCGCGGGCATCAGCAGCTGCGCAGGCCAATCTCCACGGTTTGGCTACTTGACTGCCTCGGCCTTGAAATTGCGTCGCCTCCGACAAAGCTGAGTGGAAGTTGCAACATGTTAGGAGCAATCTTGAGGGCTAGCCTTGGCGTTGAGACAAGACGTGGCCAGGCTAGACTGGATGGGACATAAAAAGAAGGCAAAGCGTCAGCCGTCGGCCACTTTAGTGTGATGCGCAACGTTGAAGCCCCCAAAATGCGCAATCGGGGAGGGGTGTCTGTATTCATTTACCAAACAGCCACCAGCTCATGCCATCCAGCCATGGCGATATGTGCTGGGCAGAGACCGGCTCAAGGCTTGGTACTTGTGGCAAGGCGGGGCTGGGTGACGACGTCGGTTGCCCGAAGCAGCCGACCAGGCTGTGATGGATGCAGCTGTTTGTTCTCCTCGCATTTCGGTTTGCCTTTCAGCTGTGATGAACCAAGCAGAGCTAGCTGGTCCGTCATCTTGAGCCTTCATAGAACTTTCGTGGCGTGCCGCCGAGTAGTCTACGACGCGCAGGTGACTGAGCCAAGGCGGTGGCTGCATGTAATCGTATCAGAGTATCCCAAAAAGCGCCATCAAATTAGTACCAGCAAGTCATGAAGCAAGCTTGGGTGAGACAGATCTGATGTACTCAACCGCCCAGCTATGCAGGTTCCAGATCCAGTGCCTAACCCTGCCTGTTGCTAGTGGATAGCGAGTGCACGGAGCTTACTGGAGCGGCGCATCGTTTGAGTAGAGAGACTGCTTATCGGAAAAGACATTTCAAATTCATTGAAGGCAAAAATAGCTCTCTAGCCTTTTATTGGTTTCAATGAGTATGCAATGATCCAGGTTAGACTTTTCTAGGATTTCGTGGAAACTTTTGTTTCCTCTTCACATCTGGCGGGAGAGACGTCATGGTCAAGGCGTTCGCCTATTTCAGCGAATCAGCGATTGCTCCAGCCCAGAGCGGGCAATCTTCAGTTGACAGTGCGAATTATACCAAATGAAATGGCCACATTTTGAAAAGAACTCTTGAGGAGCATACAACATTCTACAGCTTACGATTTATTCCTCGGAGCGTATTTGCGACAGGAGCTTTGGCGCAAACGACCAACGTCGCAACCGACCTCGATATCGAACTACCAACAGGAAAGCATTGCCACGGATGCCAGTAGCAGGCAAACGACAAATTCTAAAAGTCCGATCCAGTACCTAGATATGTCCCTCAAAGAACGGAATAAACCACTTCATGGAGGATCTTTGAATTCTCTCCAGCACCTACCGTCGGGATCGGGTAGCTACCCAGCAGCAAACACGTGGTGTGCAACAAACGAGGCACATGGAACCGAGCCGGTTAGCCTGTACGGTTTCTCTGGAGATGAATATGACAGTGCAGACTTCGAGTTGGATTTATTAGCGGCCGATAGAGCAACCGTACCTCTACAGTGTCCAGGCCTCAGCGACGAAGCCCCATGGCAGTTTACAGAGACACAAACGAACGAAATGCCACCGCCGAGCGTGCTTCGCGAGTTCGACAACGCTTCCACATCGACAAACGAAACAAAATTTGACCCAAGCTTACAGTTTTCTCCGCCAAATTCCATCTCTCCTACAATTGAAGAGAGCCTCAGCTGGGGCAATGATGCTGGTCACGAAATCAGCTGGGACTACGTCAACAACCAGCTGCAGCCATATATCGAACCGCAGTCAACCACCAATGGCAATCATGCTGCCGAAACGCAATGCAGTGAGATGTATAACCTACAGCAGCTGACGCCTCCGTCAACGGCGGTTTGCGCTCCTGCTGGAATGCTACTCAGACCCTACAAAACCTGGTTTCACATTTGCGAAATGCTCGAAGCCAAAGGAACCATGTACAAAAACCAGCCCGGTGTGAAATTTGAGCTTTTCGCAAGAGTGGTGCACTCGCATCGGCAAAATCTGGAAAAGAAGCAGCTGTTCCAGCTACGCGACCTCTTCAAGATCAACCGGCCCTGTCTCCCTGGAGTGTTACTGAATTAGGAGCACGGAGACTCCAACGACATCACGGCAAGGGCACTTTTGAGTAGAAAAGACCCCGCTGTCAAGTGTTACTGTCAATGCACGCTACTCGAGGACCCTCGCACGGAATTGGGCTACTCACTCGTCTTGCAAACGATACGTGAAGTAAAATGGAAGGATATCATGGCAGCGATGGATTTCATGGGACGAAAAGATCTCGATGACCTGCAACTATGCTCGCCATACTAATGGGATATATGCAAAATGTGCTTATTGCTGATTGCTCGGCCGTTGTTCCGTCTTAGCTCTGGTCTATCTTGTCCAAAGTCTACCTATCTTGTTCAAAGTCTATCCTGTTCAAAGCCTCTACGGTCTAATATAGTCCCCGTCTACATGTTCTATTCAAAATTGTTATCGTTGCTTAAAGATTTGCGCTGGCCTTGAGTCTAGGAACAATGCGACTTTGAGCAACCGTTCGCAGCTCGTCAAGATCGTGCTGCGACAGACGGGGCTTGTCGCCCTGACGGCGCCGCCAGCTCTCATCCGTCTCGACAATGGCAGCGCCGTCATCGGCACCTGTGGGATCCGCGAAATGGTAAGAGCGATATTCGCAGTTCCTCCAGCTCGTAGCTGAAAAAAAAGAAATGTTAGCCGCACGCTTCTATAGCTCGTGTTTTATTCATCTGAGAAACGTACCATTTTGCATGGGGATGTCTTGGAACTCATCCGTCAAAAAGTGCAGAAAAGCACCATGCGTAACCACCACAATATGATTATCCGTGTTCAATCCCGCCATATCCCTCAGCACCCGTCTCGCATCACGCGCACGCGCGTCAATCTTGGCCTTTGTCGGCTCAAACGGCGTATCGCTCATCTTATCCGTCCACACACCGTCCCGCACCCGCGACAAGTCCGCTTTGCTCCCAAACTCCTCGGTCAGCGCCGCCACCGACGAGCCCGTGTCCGAGGGCTGGTCCGACAGCTCCTGCAGCGTGTCGAGCGCCGTGATGGGGTACCCGGCCGGGCCAGGCCCGTCGCCGAAGCCCATGATGCAGGTGTACAGCGTACGGCGCATGGGCGAGGCGACGAGCCGCGTGAGCTTGTCGTGGTAGGGGAACGCGGCGCGCAGGTCGCGGCACTGCTGCTCGCCGAGCGGCGTCAGGTCCGGGTCGCGCATCATCTCATTCTCGACGCTGAGGTTGTGGTAGCCCTGGGCGTGGCGGACGAGGTGAATGGTGGGGGTCATGATGGGTGATATGGGTGTAAGGGAGGGGTGGTGTTGCACTGTCTTCTGGGGATGAGGCGGGGAGACGGGGAGGAGAAGGGCCGCGCTTGAAGTTTGGATAGTATATGCAATGGCAAGTTTAAAGCATATTATGAAGAAATAATAAAAAGAGAAAATAAAAAGACTCGCAATGGCGAAACTTGCTCGGAAACCACTGACCGACCACCTCGTAAATTTTAATGCGGGTCGCCGGGCACAATGCCGAACGCCTATTCTAAGCATGATTTAGCAGCAACCAAGGCCGAACACGGCGATGTAAGTGACTCGATTTCGACGAGCTAAATCGCGACCCCTGCTGCACAGAGAACCGACAATTGCTCGCGACAAGAAGCACTGCCTGCCCTATTTTAACCGGCAGAGCCCTGGGATGTTCACAACATAGTGCCTCTGTAGCTGGGCTGTCTTGTGCGGCTAGATGGGCTGTCTAGAAGGTTGGATGATTGGAGGGACCCTGCAGGATGGAAGATGCCGTCGACCTCTCAAATGGCCCACGTTGCGCGGGTGTATGCCACGCCGGTCAACGGTGCTCAACGACGACGAATACGAAGAACAACCCACAAGACACAGTGATAGGCGTCACTGGTGAATCTTGCAGCGAGTTTAGTAGTAAGGAAGTATTCGAGTTTTGAGTTATTATGGCAATCTATTTGTGCAGGATATTCCGTCTCTAAGCTTGCACGCATATCAGGATACCTGGCAAGCATACAACTGCTGAACAACTCCAACTTATTTCATTGTATAAATAAATAGAAACACTCCTTAAGAACGCCGTCCATGATTTGCACTATCGTACCTTCAACAGTCCAAATTGATTATCAAAACAGGCCGGCGGCAGGCCCATCCGTCTGCAACACCTCCATCGTCAACGTATGCTACAGCTCAATCAGCGCTTCTTCCTGTACAGGCTGCTGCTTCACAGGCTCATGCTGTGGAACTGAGGGCAGCTGTCCAGCATAACCCCAGTTCTGAGGTGATTGCTGCGGGGGCGCAGGCATTTGGTTTTGCTGCCAGTACGGCTGCTGGTGAGTTCGAGGCACAGCCTGTGGAGGAGGTTGTTGTGCCTGGGGAGGGGGTTGCGACGGCTGCGATGGCGCTTGCACGGGTGTGCTCTGCGTCTGTGACGAGACTGATCCTCGGTGATATTGCATCTGCTGCAAGTTGGGGTATGGTGAATGCGCGGTGTCAGCTACAGGCCCGGGGGCTGAAGGGCCGGAAGGAGACTGCACCGGCGGTGGTGCGCTAGGATTGGCGTAGTATGCCATATTCGGGTCGGCAGATGGCGACATGGGAGGCTGGTGAGGTGCTTGCATATGACCGGGAGGTTCGGTTTGCTGTGGCATCGGCGGGTAGTGGCCCTGAGCGGATTCATGGCCAGCGCCGTAGGCAAACTGAGGTTGGCTCGGTTGGGCTGGCTGAAAGTTGGGACTGCGCATAGCAGGATATCCTAGCTGCTGTCCCGTGTAAAATGATTCTCCGTGGGCGTTGCCGGTGTTCTGTGCTGAGATTGAGGGATACGGAGACGCATGCTGGCGGACAGGAGCCGGGTTGAACCCGAGATTTTGTTGGCTGTATGCTTTGGAGAGTCTCTCCTCGAGCATTCGATCGTAGTATCGGACGACGGTGGATAGTTTGGCATGTAAATCGAGCAGCGTATCTATGATGGCAAGTCAGTCAGCATTTTGAATCAGCGCGTGGTGGGCTGTGTACGTACCATGCTTGCTCATGGTCTCACCGTAGGTACGAGCGAGTTTCGGCCGCAGCGTGCCAATACTGTCGTAGAGTTCTTGAATTTGTGGTTCTCGGAGGATTGTTCCGGGGGGTTGTGTTTGCAGACGGTCGACTAAGGTAGCAAATAGGTTGATGTTTTCAGCTTCGACGGGCGTCAATTCGTAATCGTTCTTAGGCATCGCGAATGAGCTGGTGGCGTTACCGGAGGGTACCGCGGTCTGCTCTTTCAACGCAGCACTGTGTTTCTGCTTCTGCTCCTCCATGTCGGCCAATGACGCAGCGATGGCGGCACGCAAATCAGCGTCTTCCTCTTCGACCTGCTTCGCAGCGGCGGAGTCGCTGGTTTTGTTGCCATTCACTGGAGACGAGACCTTGCCCTTGGTTGAGCTGTTGACCTCCTCCAGGCTCATGGCCAACGCCTTTTTGATATCTTCGTCGAAGTCGTCTTCCACGCGAGCATTGCGCGGCTGCATAGCGGTGGTGCTCTTCGTCTTGTGGGGGTATGTAGGCGATCGATCCTGCAGAGGACCGAGTTCTTTGTAGCCCTTGCCCGTAATTTTGGCATAGCAGCCGTCGTCGACTCGTACCGGCGTGTGTATTCCGAGATGAGGGAGCGCAACAGTTTTGCTTGAGCACTGTTGGTCGAAGCAGTTGCCGCAATTGCGACAGTGATGCTTTCGGTTCGTAAAGGTGAAGGCGGTGCGGCATCTCATGCAGACGTCGGAGTCAGCCCATTCCGGCGGCTATTAGTATGTCAGTATGTTCCAATACAGAGAAACGTGTGAACCTGTCACGTACCGCATTGCTATCAATCATGCTGCTAGCAACCACCGTCTTGGGCGGAAAATGATAGCCTTCGCGCTGCAGTGTCCGGTATACCTCGCCAATGTACGAGAGCTCATACCGGCCTTCTGTGGCTCCAGCCCAAGACTGAACCAGTTCGAGAATTTTGGTTTTGACGTCGGCATTGACTGCGCCTACACCAACGGCTTGAAGAAGCGACACCATGTTGTCCATGAATTCGCGTGAGGCAATCTCGGCAAGGAAATGGGAGCCGCCGTTCTTGACGCATGTGTCGGTAAGCTATATACCAGTTAGCGGCATGTCGACTGGCCGTTTCAATAGCGCTCGTATTCATACATTCAGCGCGCTGAGCTGCATATTCGGATTTTTGTTGCCAATGCGACGCTTGAGGCTGCGCATAGCCTCTTTAGGCGCGACCGTTTTGGATCGAATCACATCGGAGATTTCGAGGTTTAGGGCGATGTCTTCTCTGCAGGGAACGTTAGAAGTTGCGTCGTTTCGGAGGGCCAGGGATTCTCGTACAGGCTGCTGCTGGTGGCCTTTTCGATCTGTTCGTCCAACGCCGTATTGGCCGAGGACGACAACCAGGACATCATCTTGAAATGAGCGTGCGGGCGGCTCGTGCGGGAGCGCGATAAATGCAGGCGGCAGTCGCTGGACAAAGGTTAAAACGAAATCCGATGCAAATTCAGCGCTGACGATGGGAAATGCAGTTCAAGGGCGAGGGCTGCGGAGGTGAAGATGAGAGCTCGAGTCAAGGCCAATGTTCCAGGTCTAGGCACACACGTTAGCTTGCCTCCGCGCGGTGACGACGTATGTTGCGGCGAGACCCACAAGTGGTGGCGTTGCGTCAGAGCCCAGCCTCGCAGGCTGAGGCACTGAGATGGGCGGAAGCTGAAGGCGGCAGAGATGCACAATATATATGAAATCAGATTTAGAGTAAAGATGAAGACCTTTTACTCTTTTCAATATTTGTTGTGAAATTTTGAGCAGTCGGAGAAAGTGATGGCTGTGTCACTTCCATCACTACTGGCCAAAGAGCTGTAGCTTGGCGCATTGTAGGGGGCGAGCCGCTGTGGTTGACCTGCTGAGCACCCGAATTTAGCTGCCTGCAGTGGGTCATGTACTGAGATGCGTCCAAAGTGGTCGTTGATAGGTATGGCGAAGGTGGTTGGCGACGTCGAGCAACATGTAAATACCAGAGCGAAAGAAATATAGAAAAAAATCAAGTAAAAGTAACAAGACGCCTTTAAGAATAACTATGAATATAACTGAATTAATACTGCGAGAAAGAGGGAGCAAAAGCAGCCAAGACAATGCAAGAACCACGCTCACAACTGCTGCGCCCACTCCGCGCCACGCGTACCTCCTCTGGCCACAACTAAGCTTCCCGGCCTCGAAAAGTTACCCCACACTGCCGTCAGCTATTACCTCCAAGTGGCCGTACCACATGTTTGTTGATGGTCCTCCATCCATTCTCTGTATTCTTGTATATTGGCATAGCGCGAGCGAATTTTTCTTCTTCAACGATCCGACAATCTGAAACGCGGAACCGCAACCAGAACAGTCATCCGCTTTCTAACCGCGCGACCTCCACAGCCACCCCCAGTTGTGCCACTGCGCCGATTCCCCGACTCGGACCCTGACGATTTCCAACTGCTCTCGCCACAGATAGCAGCGTCCGAAAGCGAAGCATGAGATGACCATTCCGCGCTGCAGATAAGCCCAATACACAAGTCTGTGCCCAAAAGCCCCTGTTCGACACCTTCTGGGAGTCGGCAAGGGGACGCGGACGGACTGTCCATGGCCGCCAACGCCAGATACAGTCTCCCAGCAGGCTACAACAGCCATGCTACCAACGGCGGCGGGAAGCCGCCCCTACCGCATATCGACGATGTTGTCGCACTGCCTACAGATGTCGACAGCAACAAGCCGCTTAAGTGGCTGCTTGAGCAGGCCGAGATGTCACTACGCCAGTCCGAGATGAGCCGCGACTTCAACAGACCAGCTCTGGCCTTGAAAGACTTCATTCGAGCCTCGATCATCACCGTCCAGCTGGTATCACATCACAAAGACTACCTTATGTTAAAAGAAGGGCGTGGTGACTTGGCCAGAAAACATACAGCTCTCATGACGCGGATCAAGCAGCAAAACGACGTATACGACCAGATCAAGAAAGATATCATTGCCGACAACAAGAGAACCGGCGTGCTTCCGAAATCGCAAAAGGCTGGACAAACCCAGTCCAACGGAAACCATTCAACAACGGCGCCAACAACAAGCAACGGCGTCGCGGTGACGGCTTCGGGCAAGGTCAAGCCTAAGGTGCACCCCAAACCACAATCCCTTCAAGGAAAGGCCGTAGCTGGCCACGGACGATCATCTTCGACCAATACAGTCAATATAGACCTGGCAGCACGATTCGCCAACCTACGAGGGCCACAGACGACACCTGGACAAGACCCGCGCATCAAAACGCACCCAATCCCACCTCTGAAACCCGCCGGCCCGCGAGAGATGCCCCCGTCGCCTCAAAAGTCAGAACCGAGCATAGCACCCAGTGTGCCGTCGTTACCAAAGATTCCAGATGCTATATATCATCCGGCCCGTGGCAGCGTCTCTGGTGACGTTGGACGGCCGCCAGCGACGACACCACGAGGCTCTTACAGCCGCGCAACACCCACTCCGTCCCTTAGCAATATGCCGAGTCCTGTGTCTGGGCGGCAAAGCATGGAATACTTCCCACCCGTTAATGCGAATTCGACAGGCAACAAATCATTGCTGCAAAATTCCGTCTCCGACAGCGAAAACGACTCGATCACGGCCGAGGAGCTCTTCCAAGCAATGAAGCAGAGAGGCTCTGTACTTATAATCGATATTCGTTCACGAGCCGAGTTTGACGAAGGTCATATCATGTCCTCTTCCACAATTTGCGTGGAGGCAAGCATTTTGCTTCGAGACAATATATCAGCAGCAGAAATCTCAGAGAGCCTGGTCCTGTCACCCAACCAGGAGCAGTCCCAGTTTGATCGACGCAACGAGTACCAACTCGTCGTATTCTATGACCAAGACTCTGAAGAGATCCCGCGCTCGCCGCGCAGCTCCGATGACATGGTCATTGTCTCTTTACACCGCGCTCTAGTACATTTTAACTATGATCGTGAGTTGAAACAACCACCTCGCATCCTGAGAGGTGGCTTAGACGCATGGGTTGACTTGATGGGCTCTGCTTCATTACAATCTACAAACCTCAGTAGCAACTCTCATGTTTCGACTTCGCGGGCTCGAAGCGGGACGTTCCAGCGCAGACGATCCAAATACATCAGGCCACTGCGGGCAGACGAGGTCAAGGTTTGGCAACAGACTCTGGAGAACGAAGAGCTCGAGGCCAATCAACCTCCGGAGTATCATCGATCAACAGAGTCTTTCTTACGGCGCTATCCTCCAGTTTTGACAGAGCAGGAATCTATGACATCGTCCCCCACAAGCGAACAGCCGCCACGCTATGGTTCACTGCATAAGATTGACCCTTATACAGACCTTCCGTCGCCGCCAACGCGCCCCGCACCTTCAGTACCCCGGTTGAGCTACAGCAGCCTATCTCACACCTCGGAAGAGGCCGACCGCTTCGATGAACCAGTTACGCCGCGGCAGATGGTGCGAACGACTAAGGTCGCCGAGCAAATGACAGGAGATGGCCACAAGCTATACACAGGTCTCAATAACCCACACAACTGGTGCTACGCGAACAGTACGCTGCAGTCGCTACTCGCATCACCAGATTTTGGCAAAGAACTTTCAGACTCGACTTGGTCTACAGACTACCGCGCACCAAAGAAAGACAATGAGAAGATAGAACATCCCCAGCTCATGATTCGAATTATATCCAACTTGTTCCACTGGATGGCAACGGGCAATCTGCAAGTCATGAAAGCTCAAACTCTAATGGTAAGGGCACCGATATGTCTTGTTACACGATCATACGCTGACAATTTGAAGGACTATTCCCAGCATATTTGCAAGCAAAGTCGGTCGAATGCGCAATTTGGCGGAACACAGCAGCAAGATGCACAAGAGTTCATGTCGTTCCTCATGGAGCATCTGCATGATGAGACCAACTCCCGTCGAAACTTGAAGGGCAACGCGATGCAGCCAAATACCAAGTCACAGCCGTTACTCTACTCCGCCGTTCAATACTGGTACAACCACCTCCAGTACAACGATTCAATTGTTGACAGACACTGGCGCGGGCTAGAACTATCCACCGTCAAATGCCTGGATTGCCACACCAAGACTTATACATTTTCTCCGTTTGAATGGATTCCCGCACCCGTCGCGCTGGGAAGCACCAGGCAAACTTTGGAGCAGTCCCTGCATCAGCACATTGCCAACAACACCCTCGACGACTTCTCCTGCGACAAGTGCCGCCGCAATACGCGCGCGATGCAGTCCATCTCCTTTGCGCGCCTGCCCCCGCTGCTGTGCGTCTGCTTCCGCCGCTTCAACTACAACCAGGCCACCGGCGACATCAAGAAGTCGACAGCGCCCGTGACCTGGGACTTCAACGACTTTGATTTTTCGCCGTACTTTTTCGAGAACGGCAACGGCCACCCGCCGCCCGGCACCAACGACCACGCGTTCCAGGGCCCCTTTCGCTACGAGTGCTACGCCGTCATCGTGCACGCTGGCAGTCGCACCGACAACGGCCATTACTTTGCGTACGTCCGCGACCAGAGCACGCACGATCCCTACGCCTGGTTCTGCTGCAACGACAGCCGCGTCACGCGTGTGCGCATCGGCAGCGGCGACCGCGACGACATCCAGAACGAGGTCTTCAAGTCGGGCCAGGATCGCGTGCCGTACTTGGTGTTTTTCCGGCGCAAGGGGTAGTAGCAGCGTGACAGTGGCATCTTTGTCTCTTTTTAACTGCGTATAATGACATATTTCGGCGCTTCACAGCCGCCTCTAGCATCTTTTTTTATTTTCGTAATTTATTCATTTCTTCTACTTTTGTGCATGAATATTTGCCGTACCTTTGTTTATGCGTGAACGTCTTTGCCAGAGGGCTGACTCTCAGCCTGCGCCGGGGGCCGGTAATGCTGCTCGACGTCCTCCAGCGCCTCGCTCGCAAACGCAGCGGCGATGTCGCCGCCATTGCTGCCCAGCTCCTCCAGGAAGCACCGCACCCGCGCGACATGGATCGGCGGCCCATTGCGATCACTATCCCCGCCTAGTAATCTGTGCAAGGGCTTCAGAAACCGCACGGTGCCGGTCGTCTGCATCTGCAGGCCCTTGCTGCTGCCGCTGTCGTGGATGAGCTTGTACGCGGTCGTAATCTTGAGCGCGAACATTTCGTGCACGACCTCCACGCCGTCTTCCAGCGCCGTCAGCGTCTTGGTCATTCTCTGTGACTCGGCAGAAGAAAAGGGAAAGACAACGGAGGTGAGCGCCTCGCTCCATGTCGGCGGCGCTGGAGGGTCTTGCGCCGCCTCCGACGGTCCGTCTTCGAAGCCGGGCAGCCAGACCAGCCGCCTCATGATGGATTCATCATGAAGAATCAGGAGGATGAATGTGCGGTCGAGGCTCGTGGGCAGCGGAAACGTGGGCAAGTTGTCTTGCGGGTGTGTGCTGTAGAAGACTGCGCGGGAGCGTTAGCTGGTCGTCTGTTGAGGCATGAGCCAGCGTCGTGCAGTTACAGGATGACATGTCGTGGGAATTCAATCTGCAGATATTAAAAACCACAGCGGTGATCGTTGAGCCATCAGATCTGTTGGGAAAATCATCATCTCCTCCGGAGAATGATCTCCCGGCGACATATGGTGACGAAGAAGGCTAGCAATGACATCACTGGTGGGATCTCACAGGGACGGCTTATTATTCGGCCAATCTGCTGGTAACTATTCCGTAGTTTGTATGAATAAGAAAGATAAGACAAATAAGAAAAATAAGAAAAATAACAAATGAGAATAGACACGAGAATAAAAAGTAAGTAAAATAGGAAAATATACAAAGCATGATCGAAATACCACACTTCAGCGGGGAGAGTGGTGTAGATCAACCGCGGAGCTAACCGATCGTAATAACAGAAGATCAAGACATTTTTCATATTAATTGATTGACCGTTTGGCCAGTCCGCTACCACAGCCTCAATTTATCATAAGTTTCTTTATACCAGAAACTACCACGCCTCGCTGAGCACTCCGGCGCAGCATCATCCTCCGTAGCTAATGGTTGGCTTACAAACAAATTTTGGTCGACCATCAACTCAGCCAGTCCAAGAAATGCGGTGTAAAGTAGCTAACCACCACATCTGCACCTGCACGGAAAATTCCCTCTGTCGATTCGAATGCCAATTCCTTCAGATCCACCACACCAGCCTGCGCCGCCGCCTGAATGATGGCGTACTCGCCCGACACCTGCATCGCCACGATCGGAACATTGGCCATGTTCCGCGCGTCGCGGATAATGTCATTGTACGCCGGCTTCACCATGAGCATGTCCGCGCCTTCCTGCATGTCGCGGGCCAGCGCCTTGTGGGCCAGTCGCCGTGCCGGCGGCGGAAGCAGGTAGCGACGGCGGTCTCCAATCGCGGGCGTGGACGAGACGGCGCCGAAGTAGGGCTGGTACAGGCAGCTTGCGAACTTGGCCGAGTAGGACATGAGAGACACCTTGCTTTCGAGTTGCGCGGCAATCAATTTGAGCTTGATGGCGCGGATGCGCCCGTCGCTCATATCAGAGGGCGCAACGCAGTGGGCGCCCGCACGCGCAAAAGCGAGCGCAATGTCCGAAACGCGCGCAACCGAGGCTTCGTTATCAACGGTTCCATCCTCAAATAAAATGACATGGCCATGGTGCGTGTATTGGCTGAGGCTGATGTCGGCAATGATGTACAGCTCTGGGAAGGCCTCGCGAATGCGGGGGATCACGGGGATAATAGGTCCGGTAGGGCTATCTGCCATGCTCCCAGTGGCATCTTTCATGTCGCTATCTGGCAGTGAGCCGAATAAGATGATTGAGTGCAAGCCCTTGTCTACCAGGCCTTTGAGGAATGGCAGGAGCTTGTTCACACCGCGCGTAAACTGGCCCGGCATGCCGTTTATGGGCTCTTCCATATCTGGATCGGCAGATATGAACAGGGGGTATATAAACATTGCCTATAGACGCCACCATTAATCGGTCTTATTCCGGTGATAAAGGAGAGCGAAATATAAAGCAAACGAACCTTGTGTAGTTGCCGGTCGGCCTGCCACATAGCTGATACGGCATGATTAAAGCCACTTTTCAGCTGACTGGCAATAATCGCTGTACCATCTCGAGATGAAGGACCAGCATTGCTATCAATAGATAGAAATTGAGTAGGTGTGTGAAGTTCTGGGGCTGTCATGGTCATAAAGCGTACATCAATGGTATCGACGACAACAGCGGCTCAGATAAGAAATAAATCCGACAAAAATACACCCTAGGTAATTATTTCGGGGAGGAAAACTCTTAAGGTCTGCAAAAGCTGTGAGATATTCGTCAATTGCGTTTTCAGTGGTCTGTTGAGGGCTTTGCGTGCCGGGGAGAGTCATCCGGTTGGGAAAACAAGAAGTCAGGTGGGTAGAGGAATTTGCATGCTGGAACAGTTCGGCCGCTGATCAACACAATATGGAACTTTTACAAAGAGCCTCCGAGTCTAGAATTGACGGGACTCTCTATTACTCTATAATGCGTCTGCACTTCGGCCCATAATTCATGACGATACAGCTAACATCTGCAAAGTGCTGCAGCTTGTCTCAGTTCAGCTGGTAACAGACCCGCCACAGCTGTAGGCACTCATCTGCAGGCGCACACATGACCGCTGCGCTCCCTTACCGTTATTAAAAGACCTTGCGCGATAGCCCAAGGTAGTTATTGTTTGATTCGGATCTCGTAATGTTTGTGGGGCATCCTCCCGCCGTGCATGGCCGACAACGCACACTGCATATGTCGGTGCTACACTCGAAGGATCAAATTTTAAGCTCCGCAAATTGGAACAGTCTTGAAAATTTTATATATGGCCTACTTGAGTGCATACATGCAGAGTAATGCTACAATAGAAACGACTTTGAGTCGTCAATACGCAATGGTTGTATGAATCCCGACAACAGCGTAGCCATACTAGCCACTTGCTACATGTTTCACAACGCCTCTAGGATCTTTGGATTTAAATAGCAATATATAAATCAGGAGTATTTGATAGGAGTACGAGCCTGTTTTTCTGTCTGCCCAAGAACTATCCATTATCGGAGGCAAGTGTGGGTGCGCCAGTTACCCATTCACTGCATCATGTTCAAGACAGCTTGGGTGCGTGCCGCTGGTCGGCAAATCTCGAATCAATATAGAACTCCAAATCTCATTTGCAGCGCCGAGTTTGCAGTGGACAGTTCAAGAATACCTGCCCCCCACACAAAACGCAGATTTTCAGACTCTCAGAGCAATGGGCACGGTATGATCTGTGTTCTCATTTTCGACACACCAGAATGAGCGTTAATAATTTCGCTTGCGTCTTACAGAGAAAACCACTTTGGCGTTTGACTACAATGATTGGTTCCGGTCTGAATTGCAAAAGAAACACGACGACAAGTCATACAGATACTTCAACAACGTCAATCGTCTGGCGAAGGATTTCCCTCGCGCCCACCTGTCGGACCCGGAAAATCACGTTACAGTGTGGTGCTCCAATGACTATTTAGGCATGAGCAGAAACAAGCAAGTTCTCAAAATCATGAAAGAGGTTTTGGATGAGTATGGTTCAAGCTCTGGCGGCACGCGGAATATTTCGGGTCACAATAAACATGTGATCGAGCTTGAGGCTACTCTGTCGAAGCTTCATGCCAAAGAAGCTGCTGTGGTATTCAGTTCGTGCTATATGGCCAACGACGCGACACTGGCGAGCCTGGGTGCAAAGTTGCCCGAGTGCGTTATGTTTTCCGACAGTCTGAATCATGCGTCGCTTATTCAAGGCATCCGCCACTCCGGAGCAAAGAAAGTTATTTTCAAGCACAATGATGCTGCTGATTTGGAGGCGAAGCTTGCAGCGGTTCCGTTGCACGTACCCAAGATCATTGTCTTTGAGTCAGTATACAGCATGTGTGGCTCTGTTGCGCCAATCGAAGCGTTTTGCGACTTGGCCGAGAAGTATGGTGCCATCACCTTTCTCGATGAAGTACACGCAGTTGGCATGTATGGACCGCACGGCGCTGGCGTGGCTGAGCATCTTGACTGGAAAAGACACGAAAGCGGCGAATTCAAAGGTACAGTAATGGACCGGATTGATATCATCACCGGCACGCTTGGCAAAGCGTATGGCTGTGTCGGAGGCTACATTGCAGGCAACGCTGAATTGGTCGACCTAGTTCGATCAATTGCCCCTGGTTTCATTTTCACCACATCTTTACCGCCTTCTATCCTTGCTGGCGCCAAAACATCCATTGAACATCAAATGTTCTACTCTGGCGACCGTGCACTTCAGCAGCGACACACTCAAATGATCAAAGACGAGCTGAGCGGCCGAGATATTCCCATCATCGCCAACCCAACCCAGATCATACCTCTGCTGGTAGGAGATGCCGAACTTGCGAAAACTGCATCCGACGTTTTACTTCGAAAATACAAAATTTATGTGCAGTCTATAAATTATCCTACCGTGCCGGTGGGACAGGAGAGGCTTCGCATTACACCTACGCCGGGACATACAGAACGATACCAAAAAGAGCTCATTGAGGCAATTGACCAGACTTGGACTCATCTTGGAATCAAACGAACTTCAGAATGGGTATTTGATGGAGATGATTCCATAGTTTTTGAGACAAAAACCGGCGTCCAGTCTCTCTGGACGAATGAACAGCTAAATGCGGCGACTACCGACAATTAATTCCACAGCATTTTCGACTTTAGATTCAGAATGGCTCAATTTTGCACCATTGTGCGATCCCAAATCAACCCTAAATTCTCTGTAAGCACGCTCGATGTTTGTTTTTGCCTGGCATCGGTTCCTACTACATGCCTCCCACTTGTTTCTGTTTCCCTCCTGTGGAACTGCGCCCGTGGCGTATATCCTACACCACAACAGCAATCCAACAATCATGATATCAGCGCATTTTTTTCTTGTCACGCATGTTGTGGCAGAAAGTACACGTCATGTGTGTATCCACAGATGCATTACAATGCAGCAGCCACAGTTGAGAGCCTGCAGGAGCTGAAATGACATGCAATTTAATAAAGAAGAAATATGACATGTATGACCATCAGTGCAGATGTTCTGAGTTGTCAAAATGATGTTGAAGGTATTCTGATCTACAGAGCAGGATCATCAGTGCTACGTCGGCGCCGATGGCGGCACATTAATTCTCGGCTGCATGCCGGCTGACAAACCCTTCCTTCATTGCATCTGTGTCCTTTTCGAGGCATTATAGTGCCTTGGAAAACACAGTTTGGAGATCCATCAATCATCAAACTTCTTATTCTACGTTATTGACTTAGGATCTGCGCGGTTCTTGGTAGCCTCGTGCGGAATTATCGATATGGCCAGTTTCATACACCACGGTTACAACCTTGAGATTGATCCAGAAATCAAAGAAATTGACAATGCAGCGCTATCAGTTCAAATTCCGGCGTAAGTGGTTATATCTGGCTCGAGGCTTCTTGAATTAACTTGAAGTGATGCGCCAGAATCAAGTCGACAATCGCCAAGGAATCGATTTTAGACGAAAACGGCCGAACCTACGCTGGGTACAAAGCTGACAGTGAGTGTGATGATGCATTAGAACTCCGGGAAAATGCTGAATTTAGAAGCGTATTTTATGCCAAATGATGCGGTGAGTCGGAATGTCTGTAACGCTGAGCTATGATACTGACCATGGTCCAGGAAGAGCAGGCTCGCCTAGGTTCGTGCAATGAACCTAGCTACAGCTTCGATGACTTCTAACTCCGAAAGAAGAATTCCAACATGCGTTATACCTTTTGGTCACTGGTGGTCGTCTTGGAATCGCGCCAGTGGAATCACCCAAGTACTGTCTTGATGCGGCCACCGGCACCGGCATTTGGGCGCTCCAATACGGTACGTAGAAAGTTCAATGCGGGCTGAAAAGGGTAAAATGCATACTGACTGCAAATTTGTTACAGCGAAAGTCAATACAAACTGCCAAGTGATTGGCTCCGATCTCAGCCTCATCCAAGGAGAGCAGTTGATCCCGAACTGCCGCTTCATCCAGCAGGACTTGGAGAAGGAGGAATGGAAGTTCGCGCACCAATTTGACCATATTCATTTTCGCTACGTCGTTACCTGTTTTGATGACATGCCAGCCATCATCAAGAAAGCCTACGATTGCTTGAAGCCAGGAGGGTGGATCGAGTTCTACGACACTGTGCCCGTCATCATTCCCCTCGATGGCACTTCTCACGGCACGGCTGTAGAGCGATGGTGCAAATTGATCGTCGACGGCGCCAAGGCTACAGGCAGAGATGTTTTGAAGCCTGAGAAGTACGCCAAGTGGTGCAAGCAGATTGGTTTTGTCAACGTGACAGAAAAACGATTTCCTCTGCCCAATAACGGCTTTTGGCCAAAAGATCCCTTCATGAAGAAGATTGGCCAGCATTCAATGAAGAACCAGACCGGCTTGGTTGATAGTTTGACGAAATTTATTCGCTTAGCTGGGCTTTCGGCGGAAGAGACGACCACTTTCCAGGCCAAGGTCAAGGAGAACCTGCGCGACCCAAAGATTCACTACTTCAAAGAAGTGTAAGTACCCCACAACCAGTGTTCAGTACTTAATTCTGACTAGTTCAGATACATGATCTACGGCCAGAAGCCATTGAGCATTGAGCGTGTGATGCCGAAGCTTTGAGACGATTTGCCACATGCATGCTTTCAGCGCATGGACTTTGGAAGCGGCATATCCCCAAGACAATGAACAGTAGCAAATTGGTACCTTGCGAAACTAATACATAGATAAAGACTATCCTGTAGCCTCTAGTGGTCGAATCATGTTACCACTATCGTGAATATTGTGGCTATTTCAGTGGTCTCTGCCTTGTTGATCAACAATCTTTTCTCTGTTTGTGCTATGGCTGACTATCTAAATGCATTGATCAACGACGGACTTATCAATTTGCCGAACGATGAGGAAATCATCGAAAATACTCAAGTGCCTATATGTTGTATAACTAGAAGATGGGTCTATAGCGTCGCGGATCATATTCATGTAACGCAGCAGGCCCTAATTCGTCCCACACCCGTTTCCTGTGTCGTGATCGCACCACAATTTGTGCTTTGATTCAGTATCGAATTGCAGCCCGAAACTTTTGGGGTTTATGTGCGAGAGCCATTGCCAATCGCAGCATCGCTTCGAGCAATGCAGGGGGAGCCAGACCCTACGCACGCCCCGCAGGCGCAGTACCGTGCGACATTGTGGAAGGCAGAAACCTTGATCGCGAGGATTTCGCCAAGAAGCTGGAAGACCTGACCAAGGCAGTGGAAGACTTGGACCGAAACTGGCAGAGAAGATTGCTGAAACCGACACCAAGATCCAGACCCAAACTCGGATCCTTGACGAGTTGAGTGCTTCCTTGAACGCGTAAGTGCCCAGCGAAAGGCTTCTTCCTCACGGCAAAAATTTAACATGTTGCAGGCTGCAAGCCCGCTTTGAGGCTAAGCAAGCTGCTGATGCTGCCGCCGCCGCCGCCACCGACGCGAGAATCAGAGAACTCGAGGCCGAAGTGGAGAGACGGGGTCGAATTATTGAAGACCTAGCAGCGGAGACTGGCTACCCTCTCACCATCGTCGACGGGCTTTGAATCCATGGCCACAACAATGCTGGTATCAGCAACAACGATCGCTGAGAGCCTCGCGACCGTCACGTTCTCTCGGCCAGCTCTAGAGACCTTCGTCCTTTGCTTTCCCTGTTTCCTCTATTTTGCCTGTTTTTCTTGTTTATCTTGTTTTTCTTTTTTTTGTTTATTTTCCCTATTTTGTGTCGCAGAAGGATGGAGCCCGGAAGCTCGTGGACAATTGTGTGCGCGTGGCAAGAGCCAAAGATTACTTGCTGAACGACAGCAGTCAGAACTGCAGGGTGGTACACAACAGAGAAAGGGTCATTGGTCAAACAGAAGGGTCATTGGTCAAACAGATTGATTTGTTAATACATTGCTCTCGCCTGGCAAGCAACAGAGCAGAGATTACCTACAATACAAAACATTAAGCTACGCAAGAAATGTCCAGCCATAAGAAATTAAAAGCACGAGACGTTACAAAAACCAGAAACAGAAAAAAAAACACGCTGCAGGCTCATGCAACGGGCGGTATCATCTTCCCCTCGTCCCTCCTTGTAAAAAGTTCCATAGACTCCCGTGGAAAAAGATGCATGCATTTTCCCATAGTCTCGCCGTGTCTCGTTGGAGAGGTATCATGTCGTCGTTTAAATGCCCTTGAGGCACTCCTTGATCTCCTTGTCGTAGCGCTCGCGGATAGCCTTGCGGTTGAGCTTCTGGGTAGCGGTGACCAGGCCCTGAAAGCTTGTTAGTGTTGAATGGGAATGCGGCAGTGCGGTAAACTTACAGTAGGAGGCAGCCACTCTTCGTCGGTAATGACAACGCCAGCAACAATCTCCATGGGCGAGAGACCGCTGCGGCGACCAGTAGCCTGAAGATCCTTGAGAACCAGGGCGTTGATCTTGGGGTCCGTGTGCATGTGGTGGGCATCGACGCCGAGCTCCTTAGCCTTGCCAACGAGAACGGCGTGGTTGGGCATAATAACGGCAATAGGGCGGTTCTTCTCGGGGTCGGCATGGATCATGATGTTGGCGACAGTCTGGGTGCCGCGGTAGACGGACTCAACCTTTTCCAGGGCAATATATTCACCACCAGCCATCTTGACAAGGTTCTTGACACGGTCAATGACCTTGAGATGGCCGTTGTCGTCAAACTCGCCAATGTCACCAGTCTTGAACCAGCCATCCTCAGTGAGGGCCTTGGCAGTCTCCTCAGGGTTGTTGAAGTACTCCTTCATGACGGGAAGACCGCGAATATAGATCTCACCCTGGGGGACCTTGGCGTCGGCATCGTAGTTGAGTTCGGGAATGGAAACGAGCTTGATCTCGACGGAGGCGGGGATTGGGCCGATGGCGGTGGGCGAGTACTCGAGAGGGCAGCCCAGAGAGCCGGTGGCGCAAGTCTCAGTGAGACCGTAGCCGACCAGCATGGGGCCGAGGACGAGTGAGAGGAAGTGCTTGGTGGTCTCGGAAATACCGCTGGCACCGTTCATGGTGAAACGGAGACGGCCACCGGTGAGGGTGCGGACCTTGGAGAAGACAATGCTGTCAAAGATGCTAGCAAAGGGCAGCTTGTTTCTAGACATGAAGGTCTTGTAGTTGAAGGCACCCCAGAAGAGGCTCTGCTGGATGGAGCTGGCCTCCTCGAGCTTGGCCATGACACCCTTCTTGACGGTCTCCCAAACCTGGGGGACACCAACCATGACGGTAGGGCGGAGTTCGCGCATATCACCAGCGCAGTTCTTGACGGAGGAGTCGGAGAGGGTGCGGGGGTTGCCGTAGCCGACGGTTCCGCCGATGAACATGAGGAGGTTTTCGAGGGCCATTTCGAGAATGTGGGCGAGGGGGAGGTAGGCGAGAACAACTTCCTTGTCGCTAACGCACTCATCGACGCAAGTGAGGAGACCGGTGACTGGGAAAGAAATGTTAGCTGGAAAAAGCGCGAAGTAACAAGGACAGGCGCAAACTTACCACCGGCAACCAGAGACTCGTGAGTGATGCAGGCGCCCTTGGGCAGGCCAGTAGAGCCAGAGGTGTACATGATGCAGAAGACATCCTTGTCGTTGGCAGGGTTGGGCTCAACCATGTTATTCTTGCCGGCCTCGCGGAGCTCCTCGAAGGTGATGACGGTGAGGTCAGGGTTGTCGGCCTTGAAAGCTTCGAGCTCGCCACCCTCGGCAAAGTTGCATTCCTCGTTGATGATTACGACCTTGACCTTGGACTCCTTGATGGGCTTGGAGGCGGTCTTGAGCAGGTGAGGGTCGACGTACATGGCCTTGGCGTCAGTCTGGTTGAGGGAGTGGGAGACGCCGCTCTCGCCAAGGGTGTCGTAGGCGGTGACGATGGAGATGGACTGGGAAGCGCAGGCATGGGCGATGGAGGCCCAGTTGGCGCTGGTGGTGGCGAAGAGGTGCAGTCTGTCCTCGGAGCTGAGGCCGTAGTGGCGCAGACCGGCGCCAACCTCGAGGACGAGCTGCTCGTACTCCTTGTAGGTGAGGAAAGAGTACTTGGAGAGCTCAAAGAACTGCCACTCCTTGTCGACCTCCTTGATCTGGCCGTCGACGTTCTTCTTGACCTTTTTCGTCTCCTTGTGGAGCTTGATCAGCTTGCGGGTGCCGACGGCATTGTTGTTGGGGTAGAGACGAGCGCTGCGACGGACGATGTCCCAGACGGTGTGGACTTCCTTGGCCGGGCGGTTGAGCAGGCCGTTCTTCGCGCGGGGGTGACGGCGAGGGATGGTCTCGCCGGGGACCTTTTCGAAGCCGGCAGCCTGGACGGTGAAGGGGGGGCGATGAACCTGGGTCAGGGGCATGATGCCCGTAGTGTAGTCCGTCATGATGGCGAGGGTGTTGGACGGTTGAGCCGTCTGTGGAGGGAGAGCTGTGAGAGGTGCAGCTGGAAGGACAGAGAGGGATGAGGGAGGAGGAGGAGAAGAAGATGGAGCCGGCGATGACGCTGGTAGAAAAAGAAATTGGAGAGCGACGGGGTTATTAGGCGAGCCGGCGGGATCAAAGAGGAGCAGCAAGGTGGAAGACAAACAAGAGAAAGAGGTGGGTGGAGAGGCCGGGAAGTCAAGGCAAGCCGGGGTGGTCTCAACAACGGGTTAGCGTGGATGGAGTTGAGGAGGAGCTGTACCTTTGGTGGGCAAGGCAAGCTTGTGGGAGCCGTCTTGTGCCGCGGCGTTGCCTCGCCAGGGCCAAGCTATGGCGGCCTTGAGCGCTGTGCCAACCTGTGCTACCTTACCTAGTAACTAGTGGCTGATGCTACCTGGAAGAGCTGGTCTGTAGCCAGAATTAGTGGATGCGCCCCTGTGTGTCTGGGGGAAAATGGCGCTAACGCAGCTGTGGTGGAGGCGCTGCGGGGAGTTGCCCCTGTCTGGATGCATTGCAGGCTCTTGCTGCAGCCTCTGGCTGACTTTAGCAGCTCCGTCGACGTAGAAGACGCTTCCCACCTACACGGCTTGATGGTCCAGCTCCACCTCGGATCAAAAGCTCTGCATCCATGGCGTGCCATGGTCGATGTGTTCGTCGTCGAATCAAGCTTTCCCTCTCGAGCTATTACGAATAATTGGTTCGTTTTTACTACGCATTTACGTGCCAGATCGTCTCTTGTCATCCGCTCTCCCTCGGCTCTACTCTAGCCTCCATCTCCGTCCACTGCAATCAATATGCGCACACCAAAGATCCGCAGAGGGGTCGGTGACAGTGTCATGCAGCTCCTGCCCGAGGCAAATCGGCAAGTCGCTCATGCAAAGATAGCCAGCGAGCAACTAACAACAACTGGTGGCGTGTCGTATGTTGCCATTGTCCTCGGTCATGTTCTGGCTGCCTGCACCTCATATTGTACCTCTGCACGCGCGGACTCTACCAGTGCCGCCACGCTGCCACGCAGCCACAGTGGCCTCCCAACGAAAAAGCTGATAGCCGAACTTTGTCCAGCTTCCCCACGCTTCGCCAGCCGCTCGGCTTCAACAAAAATCAGCTTCGCAAACACGATTCCGCATCGCTCTTCTATTCCCCCGGCTGCCATCGCCACGTCATCTCGTTGCCTTCCTCACTGTCGTCATTCCTACCACACCTCCAAACCATCTCATAAAAAAAATTCATCGAACCCGCAGCTCAACCCGCCCAGGCGACCCCGTACTGTAGTAGTCCCCTTCAATGCCTCCGCCAACTCGGCTCAACTAGACACAATCGGGAAGAGACTGGTCGCCGCCAGCTCCACTGCTCGACGCCGTCGGCCCAAGCTAATGACCAAATGGTTCGCTGCTCCGGTCTGGTTACGATAAATGGCCTTGCTGGTCATGGTTAACATGTGCACCAGCAGGCATCTTCAAGACACGTCTCTATTCCTCCGAGGCGCACGCCGGCGCTCGCGACCACCTTCGGACGTCCACTCCGTACTCTCGGTCTCTTTCTAAGCGCCTGCCCGACCAGCCGGCTGCTTTGTTTCCTTCCCATGCCCGCCAGCAAATGCTACTAAACTCAGACTTCGGCAGCCCTCTCGGCCGTCATAACCTTGTACATCGGACCACGGTCCCAACTGAGCAACTCTCCGCGCTGCGCCAGAATCTACATTTTAACCTCTTTCTCGTTCTCCAGCTGTCGCCAGTCACCGTCCGCAAGCAGATGATGCCTCGACCGCGCCACCACGACTCTTGCCAAGCTGCCTGGACCCCTCACGGCGCCAACGGTGAGCCAGCTTGTCCCAGTACCTCATCACCCAAACCATACTCAATCGGTACCACACGCCCGTCACAATGGCCGCTACCAAGACTTGGTGGCGCAAAGCTTTATATTTCGTAGAAGCGGCATGATCCTCCCGGTCTGCTCTTTGTCCAATTATACCCAGAGCTCCCTTTTAGTGGCTGTCGCCAAAGGAACTGTGGCGCACCGCTAATAAAAAAGCGCATACAGCTGGGTCTTGCCAAAGAGACTATTCAAAGCCCTCTTGTTCACTGCCTCAAGCCACGCTTCAAACCTTTCACGTACGGTCGGTTGCTTTTTAAAGCCATTTCTTCTAATGCGCTTGGACTCGTGCCCACGGTGATAGCATTGGACGCGAATCCACCAGCCATGGCTATCACCTTGTATCCTCTGGCCAATAGTTACTAATACAATAACCTACTCCAGATTTCAACACACGTTTCTCATTCGTCCCGGCAGCCTCCGCACCGTTGCCCGCCGAGATCAGACCAGACTGGTGGCAGCCATCCAGTCATATGACGGCAGGCCAATGTCCCCTTACCCTCGTTCAAGGCCCCTGCAACCGAAAAAAAAAATCTGCCCACACGAGCAAACCAGAATCCTTCGCGCTCACGAACTTTGCTGTTAGCGTCTTTCTACCGTGGCTGGCTGCAGTTCTCTGTTGGCTCTTTCACATGCTACCGTTGTTATCATCCATCGGCTACTTCGATCCGCGCTGGCCAGCCCACACATGTGCCTGTCAATATCAATATGCGCCAATCTGCAGGGCAGGGTTCGTGCATATAACCGTTCCAAACTGCGGCTTTTCAGCTGCAGCAGTCGGTGGATATCTAAATCCGCAACTAGACGATTGCACAAATTGCAGGCTTTGCAAGATCTCTCATGCCCACCTTTTGTCGCACAGAGGATCAAGGCTCATCTCCTGCAGCCGACGAGGTGGACCGCGACGCCAGCGCCGGCCACACCATCCTAGCCTCGACAGGGGTCGAGCAACAAAAAATAGAACCACTAGTTCCTGCCTGTCAGATCGTTTTGGATATTCTTCCGACGAGCTCAAATTTTCGTGATCCACCCTTGCCCATCGCCGAGGTTCACGAGCATGCATATGTGCTTCTGTGCATCACATTCCCAGCTTTTTTCCTCGGCGCTCCATACCAATGTCCACGGCGTCTCCGACGGCGTTTTACGAGATGGGAATTGCAGGTCGGTAAGCCGTTTCAACCCACCAGAGCCCGTATCTGCAATAACCTGCAGTCCGCCTGGCTTTCCGGTCTGGCTTCAATCAGCAGCAGTCTTGCTCGGCCCCTCTCCACCAGATAGGCTCGAGAGGGCTATCCGCTTCGGCCACGGAGTGGCCCGTCTTAGCCATATTGCCCCAGTCAGATGCCAATCTCGCCAGTATGCAGGCAACGGCCGTGCAGTGTGGATATGGCATGTGTAAGCTCTCGGCCGAGATAATGCGCTTTGTCAATGAATTTTATGCACTCTCACTTGGGTACAGCAATCGTTCGTCTGATGTCGCGTACAGCTTTCTTGCTTGCAATGCTGCTCAAGATGAGACATCGCGGCTCATATTGCTCATGTAGACACGTATATTCCCTCTCGCCCAGCCCTCTGCGCTACCCCTCATTCTGCTAATCCAAGGGTCGTTATTCCATCTGATAATAGAGCAAGGATGGGATAGCCAAAGCATTAGTGTCCAGGCCAAGACGCTACGGTTGTGTGCGTAGCAGCTGGAGTGGGAGCCTCAATCCTATAGTCGGGGATCAACCTACCACGCTGCCTAAGGCTAAGATTTAGGAATAAAGAGTGTCCCGAGGTAGGATAATTGAATTATGAAAATCTCTCACTCACTTCGAGGACGTATCCTCCTAAGCTTTTAAAATTGCCGTTATGCGGCGAATCACCACCATCGATGAATTGAGACGCAGCCCGATACCCTACATCACGATGCCCGTTACAAGCACGTACTCTGCGCATTTCATCTTTTTCGGACGCAAATTGCAATTGCAGGGATGCAATTTATTTCCTTGGTCTCAAGTTGAGACAAAATCCAATCGCGCTTCTATGCGCAGTCCATGTTCCCAGTAAGACTTATACCCTCTCGAGCAACACCACTCTGCTATCATAGTCACCCACAAATTGAAACTGCAAACCAACATTCATCAACACCGCACCCGTGTACTCATCCCCTCCATCGAGCCTATACGTCGACCCCTCCTCCAATCCCTCCAACCGCACCGTCGACTGCGCATGCACCGTCGTTCCGCGCATCTGAAACGCAAACAGCACCGCCTCTGTCCCGTCCTCGCTCACGAACAGCGCCGCCGGATGCTCCGACTCCCCCGGCAGCCGCAACTTCCACATGTCGCCGTTCACCACGATCGGGTTAATCCTCTCCGCGAGTTGAATAATACCCGGAATCTGCGTCCGGTCGGCCGCCGGAATGTCGTCGCCGCGCGGATCCAGCTCGAAACCAAACGAACCGCCCATCATGGCGACGTGCGCGCGGAACGAGAGGGATATGACGCGGTGCGTCGTCTCGTTGGGTACTTTTGCCACGTGCGCGCCCATGCTGCACGCCGGGTACGCGACGGCGGTGCCGAACTGGATCGCGATGCGGTCGACGGGACAGGTGTTGTCCGATGTCCACGACTGCGGAAAGTACGGCAGCATGCCGGCGTCGAAGCGCCCGCCACCCGACGCGCAGCCCTCCCAGAGGATATCGGGGAAAGTGGTTGTGAGCGTACCGAGGACACGGTATAAACCCAGCATGTAGGCGTGGAATATGGCGGGCGAGGCGGTTTCGTGGATGCCACGGTTGTTATCCCACTTCACGTAGGAGATGGGCGCGCTGCGCAACAGCGTCGTCATGCTGGAAATAATGAAATCCTGTACGGCCGGCAGTGCCAGGTTGAGGACGAGCTGGTTTCGCGTTTCGGTGAGCGGGTAGCCGTCGGCCTGCAGCGCCCAGTCGGGGTGCGCTTCGAACAGCTCAGATTTCGGGTTGACCATCTCTGGCTCGACCCAGATGCCAAACTTCAACATCTCCTCTGACCCGGCCACCTTCAACGCCGTCGCACGATCAACCACGCTCTTTAAACCGTCCGGGAAGCGCGCCGGATTCGGCGTCCAGTCGCCTAGCCCAGCGTGATCGCTCGTCCTGGGATGTTTCCCGCCAAACCACCCATCATCCATGACAAACAGCTTCACGCCCAGCTCCGCCGTCGCGGCCGCCATGTCCACGATCGCCTCACCGTCGAAATCAAAATACACGCCCTCCCAGCTATTCAGCAGCACGGGCCGCGGCCGGTCCACCCAGGCGCTGCGGATGAGGTGGTCGCGGTACAGCCGGTGCAGCGCGCGCGACATGCCGCCGACGCCGGCGGTGGAGGAATACACCGCCACGCACTCGGGGGACGTGAGGGCGGCGCCGGGGGCGAGCGGCCAGGACAGCTGCGCGTCGTGCAGGCCGATTTGTGTTCGGACGAGGCCTTGCGGGTTCTTCTCGATCTCGGCGCGGAAAGACCCCGAGTAGAGCAGGGTGAACCCCCAGGCCTCGCCGCGTGACTCGGTGGTCGTTGGCGGCGCGAGCGCAACGAAGGGGTTGTGAAAGTGGGAGGAGTAGCCAGTAGTGCTGCCAAATCTGCCGCAAAGTGTTAGTCTTGTAACGATTCTGACCGTCTTTGAGAAAACTTACCCCTGCGAGCCGTAGTCGACTGCTCGACGAGAGCGGCTGCATTCTCTCGTCCACTCACCTCGTAGGCTGATCATGTCATACTCGCCATATGGCAAGTCCACGCTCATACTCGCCAGCTTCTCCACCACCACCTCTTCCTCTCCCTCATTCACAATCTTCACACTCCTCACCACCGCATCGCGAGTCGGAAACACCGTATACGACAGCTCCGCCGCCAACTTACTCGTCTCATCGACCAGACGCAGCACCAGCGTCTCCGCCTCGCCCTCGACCGCCCGTGTGCTCGGTAGGCCGTCGAGCTCCGGCTTGCCGGGCAGCACCCGATGAGAGTGGTACTTTAGCGCCGTGACGGTGCTGCCGCCGGACGAAGCGCGGCGGATGCGGAACGCGGGCGTGCGAAAGTCGCCGCGGCCCAGGTCGGGGAACTCGCGGCGCAGCGTGCCCATGGTAGACCAGCCGCCGTTGCGGGCGGGCGGCTCGCGCGAGGTGATGCTCGCAGAGGCCAAGCCGCCGAAATGATCAGAGATGAGGTCGCCGGTGGTCTCATCGACATGGAAGCGGTAAGAGAGGTTGTGGCCGTTGAGGGCAAAGGACCTGCCGTCCACCACGATTGCTATGCCCCATGGTCAGCATTATGTCGTCTTAAAATTGGCTCCCTTGCATAAAACTCCTCTTGACTTACGCGCAAGCTTCGCCATGTTGCCCGTTTTCGCCTCGTCAATGTGAATTCTCATGGTGTGATCTGTGTGCACGCCACCCGTGTTAGTCGCTGTTGCCGGGACTTCAGCTGTACGCAAACATACACTGTATATGCCGATTTATATCGCATTCAGCGTCGCCGGCATATCTCCCCGTGCTGCCGGGGAATAATTTGGGGAAATGGAATCGGCAAGTGAGCGGCGTGGCGTGAGGCTGGCCCATTCTCCGAATATTTCCCCGGAGTGGCGCGGCGTTCTCGGCTTCCCCGCACGGGGCGCCCGCCGTTGTAACTGAATGACAGCCTCGACAACCCTTGGCAATTGAATTCATGGCATTGAGCAATTTGAACTCAGGATAGGTGCCGGCTGATTCAAGTCAGTACGTAAATGTACATCTGAGTTATTGCTAAATGTACATGCGTGATATCTAGTCATGGCTCGCTTTCCTTCTGGAGCCGTGTAAGTCAGATCAAGAACTAATCTCAGCACATCAGAGAAGTCGGACGGTCCTGGCTTTGCAGAATCAAGGCCGTAATTTTTCTTCTTTAATTTTAACTTGAACATTACGTATCGATGCACAAATACCGCCGTAAACTCTCTCCTCACGGTTCGGCAACACATGTACATCTGACGCCACTGTCTCAACATAACAAGCCTGCGACGCGCCACTCGTACGGATATGCATGTTAGTCGACAGAGGTCATTATGGACAGATCGCTCAGCGAAATCGAGCTACGAGATTGCCGCTTGGCAGTCGGCTGACTCAAGCACACGGTCTACTTGCCGTAGACCTGGCTTGGGCATTATTGGCACTGGGGTGGAGAGACAACAGCCGATTGTCATTAGCGCATGCAATATGCAGCCCTCTCGTCACTTTGTCACATTTTCTCCAGACCTGTCCACTCGTCGATTGCCACTTGCCGGGCCGCTCACTCGCCCCAACGATGTCGTATTTCCCCAACTTGCTGTGTCTATTTCCCCGGACCCCGCTTCGTCGCCCTTCGCTCCAACGCCACCGCGCCGTCTTAGCTCCTCCTGCTTTGTTGGTCTGGCCACTGAACGCGCCCAGCCCACCAGTCAACTTATCGGACCGAGAAGGCTTGCTCACCTTGGTCAGGACCCCCCTGCTAGAGGCGGCTGCCACACCACGCTTCCCCCAGCACGGTCTCGACCCTCCTTTTAACCGCTTTGCCTACAAGCATAGATCAGCTTTCATCCTGGGGTCTGGGGTAAAATGGGACGCTGATGCGTGAATTTACCTCTTGGGCGTGTTTGTATAAAGCCCATGCTTGCCGCCTGTTGATTTTGTTGTGGGATTTTTCTGGAGACTGTATCAACGGCTGTCAATTGCCTTTTTGAGACTATTTCAGAATGAGCCAAAGCGCAGAGAAGAAATACGACGTTGCCGTCCAGGCAGAACACGTCGACGATGCTGTCGTGACCGACAAGGTTGAAGCCGCGGCCAAGGCGGCCACGGAAGTGGCCCACGAGCTATCGGCCTGGGACGCCATCAAGGCATTCCCGATGGCCATCTTCTGGTGTTTGATGGTCTCCATGTGTGTCATCATGGAAGGTAACTATCCCCGTGTCTCTTCTAACCCATTGCCGCGAGTGCTGATACCACGCCAGGCTACGACACGATTCTCATTGGCAACTTTTACGCCTACCCCGAATTCGCCAAAAAATACGGCCAGTTCGTCGACCAAAAGGGCCGTCACCAGCTCTCCGCCTCCTGGCAGGCCGGTCTCGGCAACGCCAGCCAAGTCGGCTGCTTCCTCGGCGTCGTCGCCGCCGGCTACCTCGTCACCAAGTTTGGCCAGAAGCGCATCATCATCGCCGCGCTCGTCGTGCTCTCCTGCTTCGTCTTCATCACCTTCTTCGCGCAGAGCATCGCCATGCTGCTCGTCGGCCAGTTCCTCTGCGGCCTGCCGTGGGGCATCTTCGTCGCCTGTGCGCCCGCCTACGCCTCCGAGGTGCTGCCCATGCGCCTCCGCGTCTTCTTCACCAGCTGGACCAACATGTGCTTCATCATCGGCCAGCTCATCGCCGCCGGCGTCCTCGCCGGCCTGGTCACGCGCCCTGACGAATGGGGCTACCGCATTCCGTTTGCTCTGCAGTGGATGTGGCCTGTGTTTTTGATCCCAGCCCTGTGCTTCGCACCCGAGTCGCCTTGGCACTTGGTGCGCGTGGGCAGGATTGACGAGGCCCGCGAGTCGCTTACACGCCTTCAGAGACCGTCCTCCGTATCGGAGAAGTTGAACCCCGAGACAACGCTCGCCGAGATTAT
This sequence comes from Paracorniculantispora psalliotae, assembly GCA_002796755.1. Lineage (NCBI taxonomy): Eukaryota > Fungi > Ascomycota > Sordariomycetes > Hypocreales > Cordycipitaceae > Paracorniculantispora > Paracorniculantispora psalliotae. Next base: position 726,204 of record PHFE01000093.1, read on the forward strand.
CCATACCAATGACATCGAGCTGCAGCTCAGTGCGGGAACGAGCTACCTTGATTGCTTCCGAGGAACGGAACTGCGGCGTACTGAAATTGCTTGCGTCGTCTTTGGCGGCCAGGTTCTTTCTGGATCTTCTTTCGCATATAACTCTACAGTGAGTTGATTCTCTACCTCATCGAGTTCAGCCTACTAACCAATTGCAGTATTTCTTTCAGCAAGTTGGCCTCAACACATCGCAAACCTACTACCTCAACACCGGCGGCACAGCCATGGCCCTTGTCGGTACGCTTGTCAGCTGGTTTGCTCTCATGCCCTTCTTCGGTCGCCGCACCATCTACCTCTTTGGAATGGCGGCCATGTCTACCACTCTATTCATCATTGGCATTCTCAACGTGTGGAACTCTCAACAGGCTGTGGGCTACGTACAGGCAGTGCTGACTCTCGTTTGGACCTTTATCTTCCAGCTCTCCGCTGGCCAGCTTGGCTTTGCCATTCCTGCTGAGATTGGCTCTACTCGTCTTCGCCAGAAGACCATTTGCCTGGCTCGCAATTCTTACTATGTGGTGTCTATCATCTCGCAGGTGCTGCAACCGTACTTTATGAACCCGAGCGAGTTGAATCTCAAGGGATATACGGGCTTCATCTGGGGATCGACCGCTTTCCTCGTGTTTGTCTGGGCATTTTTCCGTCTTCCCGAATCCCGAGGCCGCACCTACGAAGAACTTGATATCTTGTTCGCGAAAGGCACTCCTACTCGCAAGTTTGCTACTGCCAAGGTTGATGAGAGTGACGAATATGCCACAGCGTAAATGCGGATTATTTTTCAAGACGAATGTTCGACAGTATATTTTAAACAATAGCGCTAGCCAGTCAAATTATTATTTAACCCAAACCGACTGTTACTGATTCATATTCTCGACGACTGCACGAGATTTGGTGCAGACTAGACAAGTGAGCGAGGCGTTGCAACACCATTAGATGCACTCTGCAAATGCCTTTCAGCAGAATGAGCTTGGTATAAAGATTTTCTCGCATGTGCAATTCATACCGTGTATGACATAAAATGACGGACTTTTAAACCGCAAGCCGTGTACAGCCTTGTCCGGCTCGGAGATTATTCAGCCTTGTTTGTGTGCCGATCCTCGGTTGCCTCTGAAGTTCGTGCAATAAAGAGACAGTAAGTTGTATCCATTACCACTTGAACAATTTATCGACTAATTTCTCATTCTGCGAATTGCAAATGCTTGAAACAACAATGGGCTTCTTTTACGAAGCAGTGGGTGAAGTAGCCAAGCCAGAAGACAGGAGCTGGACTACATGGGCCGACCACAACTGGGGCGCGCTGATCATTGCATATATGATTATTTCCAATGCCTTGAGCTTTTACTATCTGAAGAGGAAGCATAGGCTACAGAGAACGAATATAACTCCTTGCGCGGCTGAGATACGACCTGCTGTGGTACGGCGATACGTGGCAGCCGCTTTGGCGCAGAGCTGCGGCACGTCGGAGAAGGAGGCTGCAGACTTGGCGGAGAATAGGGCTGTAAAGACCATGAAAGAGGTAGAAGAGGCTCAGGAAGTCAATGTTGAATCGCATTTCGGTTTCAAGCGGGGTGCCCTTCTCTATCAGCGTGTGCGCCAAGACGTGGCATGTAGGAACCGTCAGCAGAATTGGAACGGTACGTTGGCCAGCCGCTGCTTTTGTCATTCTTACGATCCGCACATGCTAACTGATTTTAATAAAGTGGTTTATGTAAATTTGCTTTACGCTGGAACTGGGTCTCTGATTGTAGAATGCGTCTACAAGTACGTTGGTAAGGGCGGCAACGCCTTTATCGACATGGGGTTCTTGGCTTGTCGAGCCTTAGTCTTGACAGGGCAAGCCGTATGTAGTATTTGGACGTGATAGCAATAAATACACCATTCAATAGTTTGTTTCGTTCAAACTAACTTGACTTTTGCTCTGGTACGGCCGCTTTCGTGGCACCACGAAAACAAGAATATATCTGCAACCTGCCTGGGCATACTAGCAAGTCGTCGGCTCATAAAAGCACTCCTCCCATTCCGTCTCCTCAGTGAGCCAAAATCGTCGCAGCTTCTCTATGCAGTAGAACGGATCGCCCATAGAAGCCGGCTGCCACCAAATCTTGTTCAGGCACTCGTCCACAAACGTCTGGTCTGCAGCTGCCTCGGCGTCGGACGCACCGGCCGCGACGCCCGCGACCACCACGGGCCACAGCAACCCAGGGCTGTACTTAACCCTGGAGAACATCTTGCGCAATAGCTTCATCAGCTCACGACGCTGCTGCAGACGCAGTTCTTGATGGGAGCCCGGTCGCGGATAGACGTCCAGGACAGCCTGGCCAGGAAGCGTCATCACGGCATGGAGGCGGACCGCGATTTGGAACACGCGGCCGAGAGTGGGCAGCATATCCGTGGCCATCAAATGGCAATTTTTAGCCCATTCATCCGCGTCGAAGCCGTCGATCTCCGCAAAGAGACTTTTTATGCCCGCCTCAAAAGTGGCGGCCGCAGCTGGTCTCGCAGCAGCGCGTTGCCGGATATTCGTGATATGCAAGAGACTGCCCAACAAGTCGGCTGGACACGGCATGTCTTTGGACGGTGATCCTTTGACCAGGTATTTGAGATCATCCACAGCATAGTCTCGGTATCCCAGCAATTGCTGATTAGCAGGAGTGAAGGAGTTTGACTTGATGACTCGACTGGATTATGTAGAGAACCGCGGTGGTTAGCAATCTTCTCATAGATTCGACCGCTCAATCTTACACAATAAAGTCAGCAAACTGCCACTGCAGCCTGTCGTGTTGCAAAATCGTCGCCATGCCGCCAATTTGAGTCATGTATGCCAAGTAGCCCTTCAAGTGCGCTTGCCATGGTGCACCCCTGACCTTGAGGTCCGCTGATAATAGGATGAGGACGGGATACAGGACCCTTGTGTTCCAGCGGCACTTTACAACCACGGTATTCTCCAAGCTCTTTTTCATAGCCTCGTTGATCGTCCTCAGCATACGCCCCATATACCGGCTATAGCTTGTCCAGAGGCCGGATAGAACCTGTTGCCTCTCGCCAAACCAGAGGAGTTCACCCTGGGTTCTGTTGAGCTCTGAGATGCGGCCGGCAATCGTCAGGCAGGTGAATGCGTCCCGTGAATAGCCAGTAACGTATCGAAAGTCGACCTGCTGCCAAGGTTCGAATTCGGAGCTTTCCCATGGTGCAATAACCGTCTGGTCTGCCAAGCGTTAATTCTCCGCACGAGGAATGAAGCAGTTGTTCGCTAAAGAGGGATACGCCGGTAACAAAAAAATCTTTGGGAGCAGGGGAGTTCACACACAGTATCGAATGGTCTGCAAAAAGTCCCAGTCGAAAGGCTCAGCCTCGTGCACCACCTGAAGGGCGGTGACAGCTTCCACCTGCGTTGTCGCTCGTGGGGGGAGCCGCGCTGTGAGCGGATACTCGCAAATTTTACGGGCGGTCAAACACCTTTTGCAGGAGGGCTTGGCCTCATCGCACTTGACGCGACGGATCCTATTCGGGAGGAGAGAGTGAGGGGTCAGTACAGGCAACCATGTAATGGAGGGGGGGGTTTTCCAAGGCTCACCTGCAGGTAGCGCAACCTGTGCGTCTTCGAGTGTGAGGCCCGTGTCTAATACGTTTGGTAAGCTGCTGTTCCGACATTGTGCACTGATTCAAGTGCGCTTCTTTGATGAAAAGCGTGATGCGAGGAAGATGAAGCTGGTGAGGGTCCTGGGTCACATAAACATCGCAATTACGCTATTGCGGGCCTGTCAGCCGCGCTCACAGGGGTCGCGATGCATTCGAACGGGTCTATGGCACAAAGTAATTCTCTAAAATAAATTGAAATAGAGTATTGAGTAGAAATAATAACTGCTGCCTCGTACCAAGTTTTACTGTCCACTCCAGAATGTTGCTGAACGTATAAGCCATGGCGTCTGGCAGGTAGATCTCGGCTCGTTCGCCCAGCGATGCGGGGAAAGCATTGCCCTACTGGGGGCCAAGGCTCGTATATCCGATTCGGGGGCGGATATTCCCACATGCCAATTGCTCGTGTCTCTGCAGACTGTCTGAACCTGTGCAGCGCCATGCGGTCTCCCAAAGCGAGTCGTGCGGTGCAATTCGGCACGAGTGGCGCACATTACGCAGCGCCTGTCGAGGCTTTTTATGGCATGATGCACCTATATTGTGGCTCAAGAAACTTGACGAGGGAGATGATCAAATATGTTTTGAAAATGTATTCCTTGCAAGCAGTTCTCAACATGGGAACGTAGAAGGAGAATCAAGGTTCTTCTCCGTGGCTACATGAACATACACCCGCAGAACTCAGTTTTGGGCCAGGCACATCACAGCAGGGGACAATAAAGAGACTGCATTGGTAACTGCATTCGTATTTCCTCCAAAATGGACCATTTTTGAGCATGCCATTATGCCTTTTTATATAATCCGAAACAGGCCTGCTTTTGGTGCTTTGTGAACTATCTCAGGTGCTACTCTGGCGCAGCTACTATTAATGTCGTATGTGAGACTCAGGCCGACACCTGCTGACCAAATTTCGCGGTCCTCTCGATGCGAAAACATTTGTCTCTCTCAAGCGTTTGATGTGATGAGATCAGAGTATTGCGCTCGTATCCCAGTTGTGTCAAGATGATCACAACCCACTGATAGATGCAGCGTAACACCTTCAACACAATGTTTCTGTCAACTTTCAACATCCAAATTAAGCGAGTTCTATGTTCAGGTCCTAGGACACATTCAACAATTCATTCTAAAACGTATCAATGACAGATTGGGGCATTAAAGTGCACGAAAACGTGTACGCGTCTTTAATGTTGGACGACGTCGTGAAGTTCGGATCCGAAGGGACAACCAGCAACAGCCAGTCAAGTTAAATATTGATTTGAATTCTATCTACTTCTATATTTAGAACCATCTTAGTGTCTTGCGCAGGTGGTTCGGCTGACACTAAAAAGCCGTTGGTCGATGCCGATGTATTCGTCATCACTGGCTCGCGCCGGCTGATCAAGTCGCTACTGCCGGGTGTCCATACTTTGAGCAGGTAGTTATCCGCAGCCGCTGGTGTTTTAGCTGAGTAGTTAGCACAACAAATGAATCACCACAGCCAGCCACTGCAGACGGTGGCATTGCTGTTTCAAGGCGATGCGCGTGGCAAGAGCCCTATGCGCAGGGCGAGTCTCAAACTGTCCATCGCAAAGACGATCCGTACTCTTTGATTTCTTTGACTTTTCTCCATTATCGCCCTTTTTTTTCGTTTCCTTTCTGAGTCGAGAATGTGCAGCGAACTGTGCGGTCGCATCTCCCACACCACATCACTGTACCGTAATAAACGTTGGGCTTGCAGATGGAGCGCTCACCAGCAATTTACCGAACCTCGAACCGGTCTCGAATCTGAGTAACAGAAACTCAGTTTCTGCCTCAACGAATCATTAGCTGGTTGAAATTCCATTATTTTATTCGGATTTTATTTTAATTCTTTTTATTCTAATGTACTTCTCCGCAAACACATCTCAAGAGTCAGGGTCCATCGTGGGGAAACAGGCTACGTTACGGGCGGCCGGAACGACCATTATCTTGGCTCGCCTTCGGGTGTCTTCCCAGACCTTCCAGATCAGGGAAAGAATCGTAGAAGGTCATCAAATAGAGAGGCCAAGCAGAGCCGCCGTGGGGAATATGAGGCGGCACTGGAGCAAGGTGTGACTAAAATCGGGGAACGTCTTACGAGTCGTCCACAGGCGTAACACCGTAAATTCACAACTCGCATTCTCGAAGCGGATACGAAATGTGCGTGTTTCTATCCGTTTAGTTGAATCAAATATCCTTTATTTGGATTTTCAATTCACACGTGCACACAGGCCGGTGTCGCTTCAAATGCTTTTCAGCTTTGGGTTCGACGTCGAGAGCAGTTCCGTATCCTTCCGTCCGCTTTTTGACTGTGCGCTCTTTTGCCCCGCGGCGCCGCGGCCCGCCGTGGTGGACTGGTGGGCAGCGGCGTCGAAGAAAAGGAAAAGGCGACAAGTTTCCCCCGCACTTGACTGCCATCACATGAGAGGCAGAAAAAAAAGAAGACCGGTGCGAGTCGCCGAGGGCCGATGTGCTCAGGCGGCCAATAGAGGGGACTGGAATTCAAAACCTCGTGGGGTTGAATATTAAATTCATTAATTATTGTTTTGTTAATTGATTAATTAATTCCATTCAGTATTTATTAATTGTTTACAAAATATTCATTTCTCCCTTACTTTTATTATTTAATTGGATTGAATATGTTTTAGTTTGAGGTTGCGTCGTGTTACAGCACATGGAATCGGCCAGAACAACAACGTCGTCATTGTTCAGGCGGCCAGACGACCAGACACAATAAGGGGGATGCATTCGTCAATACGACAGTCGTAGCAGGCTGAAATGGAGTTCTCCGGTGCAGAACGCGACGCTGGATACGCGTGAGGTCTTTCCGCGGCAGGTTGATCCTCAGGGCCAACTGACTACTTTCACACTGGTCCTGCATGAGACAAAAAGCTTGGCTCTGCGTCGCGCGCAGCAGCCAGGCCCCGGCAGTCTGGGTAGGCTAACAGCAATGGTAGGCTACAAAGCGGATAGGCAGCGTCGCATCTTGGGGGGCGATAGTGCAGAACGATGGCGATGGGTGGGTGGTTCGCGCTCGTCGTGCCTCGTTCGTGAGCCTTGTCAACAAAGTAAAAAGAAGTTATTGACTATTGGGAAATGTGTCCGCGTGTGCGTCGCATTCAATTGTTTTGCGCTACGTTGTTCAGCTTGATGCTGAGCGCGCCGCCATCACAACGAATGAATGACCTTTTTTTCCCTTTGTTTTTCGTATACCCACCAACACAACACCCGTGATTCTACATGCAAATGACTAGGGATTACATCTTGGCCGACAATTGTTTTGAGTCGAGTTTAGTTTTGCCAATTCCTTCTCAACGTTGCCACTCGGGGAATCTTGCAGCACTTGCCGAGTTGGGTTGGCGTCATGTACCAAGTTCAATTGCCGCGCCGAGCAAGTCACGACACGGTTTATCTTTCTCGGCCGCGCCACACCGAGGGCTCTTTTTGGCGGGTGTTCAAGTCATTGTTTGGGTGTGTGTGTGTGGGCAGCAAGACGAGCCAGAACAAGACTAGAAAGCCTGAGAACCGAAAAACTGGTTGCGGTCACCAGGCCGTATCCCCAATGGGCTTAGCGCGGTGACATGAGCCAATGGCACCATGGCTGATGGTTGCATTGAAGAAAATAAAATAATGACTAGCCCCACTTTTCATTCTTTTTATTATTCTTTATTTTAATTCCTTTTAATTCTTTTTGGTCATTCTTTGGCCCCGGCTTCCGAATCCCACCAAACAGCTTCAGGGTTCATTCATTTCAGCACTAACCTGTTCCCAGTAAACGCAAGTGCTCACTGCCTTTACCTTGTTCCGCTCCAGTCAAACCCAGCGTGACACACACCCGGCCAACTACGGCCGGTTGAAGCTATTCCGCCTGTCCGTTCTTGCCCGACCATGCCCAGCCTGGCAGGTCTTCAGCTTTGCCTCAATCGTTACCCAACAGAAACTCGGTACCATGATCAAAAGCCGCACTAACTTGCCCGCGGGTCACCGGGAGAAACTAGTTGGTCCTGGACTTTGCCAAATTTTTCCGTTAATTATTATATTATTATTGTTTTATATTCTACCCCAGCTCATCAGACCAGGCCAACCCAGCCAACCCCAGCCCCGTTGGTGTTCATGGCGCAGGCATGTAACCATGGAGCCCAGATGCGATACCCGTCGTTACCAAAAATGAACAAGGGAATACGCTCGCGTGGCTAACAATGATTACATACGCTCATCTCTGACAACAAAGGAAACCCCAGGTCATTTTGTACCAGTAGTTTGACCTTTCTCCAGACAGGCCTGAAACCGGCCCAAGCTCTCTCATCAACGTAGCATTCGCCCTGCCTTGGCCGCCCGCAAAACACAAGCGACGGACGGTTCAGCCTGCATTTCGTTGTCCTAGTGGCAGGTGTTCCTTTTTGTCTGGGATTTCATGCAATTGGTTCGCTGATCTGACACTTGGCCCTGCCTAAAGAGCAAGTTCCGGCGCCGACTGCTGTTCCCGGCCTTCATGTCGATCGCGGGCGGGCATGAACGGCCAGTTTGGCGCATCTGCGACACCCACACATCACCCACACAGTTCTGTTCCAAGTTCATCACATGAGGAACGAGAGGACCCTGCATCTGGAAAGCAGACTAATTCCTGGAACAATATTTCTTTTTCCTTTGGCTTGTCAATAACATATTCCGTTTCGGGATGCTTTTATGTGTTGCCAGTTACGTTAATACCAAACCCGGGCTTACTGGTACGTGCGGCGCCGAGTGACCTCTCGTTTGGTACACCTCATCTCCCCCAGGCCGAGCCTCCCCAGCCGTTTTCTTTATCAACACGTGAAAAATAAATAGTAATATTAAAAAATCTGCCGCGCTATCTGCCCCCAAAGCCTGACGCAGAGTCCCAGCCACTTGACCGCTGCCATGAGGAGGAGGCGCCGCCTCCTTACTCAAACTCGCCGGCAGAATGACCGAGGCGATAGCCGGTCCTAGGCACCCCCGAGCAGTCAGCGCGAGGCGGCGCCAACTACGCACAGGGCTCGCAGCGTTAGCGGCATACCTGTAAAATGACATTTTTGTCTGGGGTAATGATGAATGGAAACGTGTCTGCCAACTGGCACACCACACGGCGGGGCGTGCGTACATGCGCCAGCCGTGATATTGCAGGTTAAAGATATTCTTAATTTTAATTAGAATATTATCCATGGACCACGAAATGAACCGGTTTGTCACTGTGCTTCACTTGGCAGGCATGGACTGCACCCTTTCGGGGCGCGCCACAGTTACATGGCGACGTCGCGCGCCATGCCCACCCTCTTCTGACGCCTGTCCTGCACGACCCACGTGTCTCTCCCAACTTTTTTCATCCTTCTAGAAGAAATATTCTGGGGTAATGAGGCCACCCGACAAGACCCTTCCACAGACCTTCCGTTTCGGGCCTTTGCAGCGCCACCACCAATTTGGACAGGGACCTTTTGGCAGTCATGCTCACGCCTTCATGATTCATGTTGACGGCCCGGTTTCAAGCCAAGCGATGATACTTTTAAATAAAATAAAAACTACAATAAAATGGATTGACATGGTGGCACTAAAATAATATGAATAAATCGAAAATTAATAAAGACGGGAGGAATAAAGGAATAGTCATGACGGATGGAACAAGGCTTGTGACTTGCCAACGAGGCCAGCAAGCCTGCTTTCGCAACAGCCCTGTTTTACAAAGGTTCCTGGATGGGCAGCAATAACGGGAGGGAATAAGCGAACGAAACCCGCAGGTCAATTACGAAAAAGCGACAATCGCTGCGGGAGCGTTGATCCCCCAACGCTCACGCGCACCCCCCTCAGGCCAGGGTCTCGTCGCAAGGCTCGACATGGTGCAGGCGGCAATAACCGTGAGGAGGCGGGAGCAGTAACCGATGGCTGCGCCTGGTGATGCAAAAGGAATCCTTGCCATTGCATTAAATAATTGAATTAAAAGAAATACAGTATTAAAAAGAAAGAAATAAAATTAAATGGTTTAAATTATCTGATGGGATTGACGCCCAACACCTCACACGCTAAAAGAGCATGGCTTGCTACCAACAACGCCAACCGCGCAACACATGGCTCGTTCGGCCGCTGATGATACATTAAGAGCCAAAACTAACCAGGGGGTCTGCCTGCTCTCGCTCTGGCCCCCAAAAACGTGCAGAGTGAGAGAAAAAATTCGCAGAGCCAACTGCAGCCTTTTTAATTTCGCGGAAGCCCGCCCGGGCCGCCGAACGGAACCAGGCTGGGTCAAAAGCTGACCGCCCCGATGCTTGACCGGTGTATTTTTTATGTATCAATTTGAAACAAGGCCAGCTGGTTCATAAGTAGTATCTACCAACAAAAACAGGCCGAGCCGAAGGGGGAAGAGTTACCAAAAGAGAACGAGCCGTGTGCACGTTTCTTTTGTCGGGCTCGGTGGACGGAACGAGCACAACCACACACACACACACACACACACACACCATTTTTTGACAACGTGATGTCAGCCGCTGCACGCCACTTGACAAGGAACACAGCAGAGCAGAACAAGTGAAGAAAAAACACGCCGCGCTCCGTTCCGCCGCTCCTCTCCCAGCTGGTAAAAACAGTTCCGCCGCGGAAAATGTTGATCCCAAGCCTCTATGTCTTATCCTGTTGCACGCCTCGGCGAACGCCTTGATCTCACAGCCCAAGTCTCGCATCTTCAGGTACACCTACGTAGAAGGCACTTCAATAGTTTCGTTTCTTTTTTTTTTCGGTCAGCCGTTATACCCCGGCTTGTTCCCCCGCGGATTTTTTACTTATTACTCTCTTTACCTCTATTACCATGTGCAAATTCTTCACGGCTAAGCAAGCCCGTATAATGTTTGTTTTTGGGGGCCAGAGAGCGCCTCCATCCGGTAGTTGTTACATGCCCGCCCCGCGTTTTGACTGAAGCGGAAGAATAACGAGAATCATCAACAAAAGAAGCAAACTAGTGGATTTCGCAACAAGGAAACAAAAACAGTTGAAACAGGCAAAAGGCCAAGCCCTGTCGTGCTCTTTCGGGCGATGGACGCCGGACCCGGCCAACGTCTTGTGTGGTCACAGGTTCGGCATGCTATGACGTCGTCCATGTCAACCACCCAGTTCGTTCGCGTCCACACCATCTTTCTCTGGTCTGCGATCGAACGCTTGAAAATGTCATGGACATGTTTTAGTCTATTCGCTAGTTTTATCCTTTAATAAAAATAAATGTTTTAAAAATCAATTGATTTTAATTGTTTTATTTTATTTTATTTTCATTTTCCGCGCTCCCCCTTCCCCAGCTTTTTTACATTGGGCCACCCCAGGGTTACATCAATTGAACCGCCACGCGCAGCTGATGAGGCCCAACTCGGGAATGCTCAGTTTTTTGCTCGATTACGTCGACAGTCTCCCGATTTGGACTTTTGATAGCTGTTCGTTTGGCATCAACTGCTCTCTTTCGTCACGGTAGTGAAGAGTAGCGGGATTGATCTTCCTTGTCATCTGCGGCTCGTTTAATACTCTTCAGGTCATGCCATCCAGAGTCATGAAATCATTGCTTGCAAGATGAAATCATGCTTATTCAATTCGTTTTTATTTAATTAAGAAATTAATTATTATAATCTTTAATCATTTTCTTTTTAATTAAAAAAAAACATATCGTCCCTGGCAAGTGCGTCACTTAGTGACATGCATCAAAATGGAGTCTGCGGCTTCGTGTTATGCATCACCGCCTGCAAAGTCGGTGAACTCAAGGCACCGTTGCGGCCCCTTGTCATGCAAAACGCTCATGTCTCTCAAATCTACCGTCCGCGAGCGATTAATCTGCATATTCACCGCTTCCCGCAACCTGAATCGTTACCCGGGGTCGTCGGCGCCGTGCTCGACGTTCGTAATCAATTGCGCCGCCGCCGTGCATGCATTGCAAAAAAGTGAAATAGGCCGTCCGCCGATATCCGTTGCTACTGCTGCACGTAAACCCTGCATGGCAAGGCCGACCAAAAATATTAGTCCGTCGCACCAGCAGTCATCCATCCCGCAGGCTTGTCATGAGCCGATCCTAGCTGGGCCTCTTCCCCAGAAATAAGGAACCCGGCCTCCATCGCGAGACCCTCTACGGAGAAATTCCCATTATAGCCGAATTCCCCAGCACTCCAGCGCCCAGAGGAGTCAACAGCTTCTCTCTGTCTGCCGGCCGGCCGATGTCCGTACTTCAACGTAACATTAAGCACGGGCTTTGCATTTTTGCTTATGCAAAAAAAGACAAGCATCGCCAAACTTGGTTTTGAGCCTTGGTGGTGGACCCCCGCGGTCTCCTCTTTGACAACGCAGCAGAAATGGCGTCACGTGAGCACGTACAATATAGGCAACGGGCGGCCGCCTTTCGCCCGTTCCTGCAAAGCGGCGGCCGCAACGGCTTGATCCCGCGGTCCCAACAAAAAGCCAATGTCTTAAAAATGCAGGGCGACATCGTACGAGGCAACATTGGCCGTAAAGGGGAAAGAAGAAAAGACCATGGGACCTCATGACGGTATTCTTATCGAAATGTTGCACCTCTCATAGGCTAAAGTGTCACTGGGGCAAAAGAGCAGAGAGCACCGGACAAGCGAGCACCAATCAAAAAGGGCTGGCGCGCTGGAAAATGGTGCACCGGACCAGAGAATCGAGCAAAATCGATTGGCTGGTTGGTGGTGGTGGTGAGCGTGACCCTGCGGGAGAATGCCAGGGCTAGGAACTGAGACAGCGCCGCCTTGTGTGAGGGAGGGGTGTGTAGGCAGCAGCTTGATTGGGAACGGTTTCCTGATTGGAATATATTTGAGAAAATTAAGAAAAGAATGGCTGAATTATGATTCTTCTTATTTAGGGGCGCGAAAGAAGCGTCGCATCACGGGTCAGTTGCCCGATTGATCTGAGACTAGACGTCCGTCTCGAAGCGAGGCTTGGGACTTTGACTGCTCTTGTGACAATATTTGCAAAGCATGATGTAATTCAACAGCTGTTGTATTTTTTTTTTCTGTTGAGCGTTGCAAAGAGATGTCTTGATATCCGTTTTAAACAGTCAATATTTATACATGACAAGAGTATGCAAGCGATCAGTAAGTATATGTTTGTATATTAAATTGGCCTCTGCCCATGGCGTAAAACTTGTTCAAGGTGTTCAGCAGTTAGCAATCTGCTGCAACACATCCAATGTATTCCAATGCGCCTGTCAATGCTCAAATTTTAGTTAATGTCAATCCATCGTCCCTGTTCTTGCAGCTTTTTCTTTGCCTGCTGCCACGTCTCGTCGTTCCACCGCCACTGCAGCACCTTTTTGGCCGCATCGTAGCTCGCCGCCTCCGCGCTCACGCACTCGCCCAGCTGCGCGCGCCGCATCAGCGCCTGCCACTCCTCATTCTCCAGATCCGTCTCCGTGCGGAACACGGTCGCGCCCATCTCGCGCCGCGCCCACGCCACCAACCCGATGAAAATCTCCAGGCCGTAGCCCGCGCCCCAGAAGCGGTGGTCCAGCATGATGCCCATGTCCGCCAGCACGTCGTCCTTCGTCTCACTGTCGGTGGTGGTTGACGATGACGGCCCGGCGAGAAAGGATGCCGCGTCGACGGACGCGAAGCAGTTGTAGCCGCCGTAGCCCATGAATTCGCCGGTCTCGCGCGAAAACATAAAGACCCAGGCGTGCTTGCCCTCGGCGGCCCATTGCGCAAACTTGGCAATGGTGCCCGCGGCCTTGTCGGTCGTCGCGTCGGGCTGGCAGCCGCCGTGGGGGAAATTGGCCGGCGTGCGGTTGTAGCGGGCAAAGGCCTCGGCGTCGGACGGCCGGCCGGTGCGGATGACGACGCGGGGCGTCTTGATCTCAATCGCCTCGCGGGCAAATTGTGAAGCCATGATTGTGATGATGTCTCTGGATGGGGGAATTGGGGAGCGCGTAGCTGAGGGCAAGGGCTAGACTAAATAGACAACAGTCGGTCGCATTCTTTCAAACCCTAAGATGTTCTGGAGTTCAGCTGGTCGTTGACGGCTTGAGCTGCCAGATCGCTCATGATTGATCGTGAGTGGACAGAAGCGCAGCTACTTCCCGCAAGAGGCAAGTGCCGAGCCTGTGAGTCAGTGTAAGAGCCGCAGCCAGGCTCTCTGGCGGCGCCTTGGTGCGCGAGGCTGGGACAATTAGTCAACGGGGACCAATCCTCGCACTGAGATGGCCTTATTCTCCATTATCTCATTGACTCATTTCGAAATTCTGCCAGCCTACTCTATTCGCCAAGGCTGTGTAGAAGGTCGATGCTGGCTGAACTGCAGCCCCGTAGACGCAGACGGCGCTTTGCTTGCATAATGTTGCGGAACCAGCCTCTGCCATTTGAAGAGGATAAATATCCAAATAGCACATCGATCAATTCGGCAAAAATTGTGCAACAGCGTCAATTGGTTTGGAGTAAAGCCTTTGACTCGGCTGCAACTCTGGATCTCGCATATGTAAAGTGCATATTGGCCTATATACTCACCTCCAGTCCCCGCACTCAATTATAAACACAGCCAAGCCAGAAAACGTACGTTTTCTCCACGAGACTCCCGTTCCCCATTACCCCATGTTTCATTAGCTCAAACGTGGCAAATTCCCCAGAGCTGTTTAATTAATTTATTCAATTAAATGAAACAAAAAAATCCAATTTAGCCTTCTGTCTTGTGCTGGCACGGGGAAACCCAAGGCCGGTGTCTTTGGTGTGCACGGTGCGCCTCCGTTTTCGTTTCCGGGTTCTTCCTTTTCGGGAGGCTATCGATATAGCCGTGGGAAGGCAATTAAGTACGGTTAGGCCGCAAACAAAAAAACGCAGGTGTGGCATGGGGTACACCGGAGGCAAGGGAAGCCGACAACTTAGTTGGAAACGAGAGTTTTTGCCGCGTGGCATCGACCCGTATCGGGACAATGAATTCAACTATTTGTTTTTATTGCTTTTAATTAGCTTTTTCTTTTAATTAATTAAGAAATGCAACAACACAAGCATGTACACTGCTCAGCATGTGCATACTAATTTCAGAACACGCAGTTATATACCGGCTGACCATGCGCTCCAGCCAACAAGCGATCGTCGCCCTGGCAGAAATCGTGAAGCGCACTGCATCTTTCCCCCGCCGCCCGTTTCAAGCGGGCGCGCATGACCTCTACGTGACGTCGCTTTGGCGCATTTTCACCTCGGTGCATCACAGCCGCAGGGCCTGTCAACATGTGCGCGCGCATGTGTTATTCCATTGAAGTCTACCTTTTTTTTTTAACAAATATTTCAATTATTCGGAATATACATGAATCACCAGGTCCAGATCAATCCTACTCAGAGTAGCATTGAGGTTAACACAAGTACGACAGCGCAGAGTCCCGCAACTCTTCGGCGCCCCGTCTAAAATAGTTGCTTAGCTCTGCAGAAAAGACAGATACCGAATCGTCCACGCATGACGCCCGCATTCCTGTCTCTGTCGCCGTCTTCCTAAGATGGGAATCTGGTTTCCGAAACTGGACATTTCATCCAGTGGCAAACAAAGAAAAGACAGAAAAGGGACAGAAAAATAAGCTTTCTAACCAGCGCCCATTGCTTCGCGGTACACCAGCAGTACTAGGCAGCCTTGCCTTTTCGTACACATCACAAACTATCGGTCCGGCTATTTGATGAGCAGGAAAATGATGACCAGGATAGCGATTGGCGCAGCGAAAAGCTTTCCGTGTCACACACCATTCTCGTTCAACGAAAGGTACACCAGGCTGGCTGGCTTGGTCTTTCTGCATGTAGCCTCGGCGCGCCACACCCCCCGCCCAAAGTAGTCTATTACGGATACACAGACTGACAGGGCTTGCTCGCGTCCTCGTAAACAACCCCGCAAAGCACAAGCCAAAAATTGCGCTGCCACGCCTGCTCAGGCGACCGCCGGCCAGCCAATGGCAGGGCACCTCCTCCGCTCGTCGGCGGGCCCAACGGCCTCACACGATGGTAGCGTGCTAGTCATTTCGGCAGTCACATTGGCATGAATTGGCAAGAAATTATTATGTAGTCATGGCAAGTTTTATTATGTTTTTGTACGCTTGAGGCTGTCCTTGTCGGTCTCGGAACTGTCGGAAGCTTTTGGTGTTCCATGCGATCTTTTTATCGCTTTTCTTCTTTTCTGCGCTCTCTCGGGGTCACAAGCCATTCAATCCATCCACCTTCCGAATCATTTTCGCCTCCACCACTGCCGGCGTTTTTGCATCATCTCCCATTATGCTTCCTCCGATGACCGGCGCTGTAAGGTTGCCCTTGAATATACTGTCGTTCGTCTCTTTTTTTCTGCAAAACCCCATCGCGCTAGAGTACAAATCCACCATGGGAACGTAAATGGCGGTTGAAAACACAGGCCAAACATGAATGCCCAAAGCCTTCGCAAAGGCTTAAGAAAACAAGAATCCTTGGTATCTTGATAAAAAAAACAACGCCGCGCAAAGTGCCAAATAAAATGTGATAGTAAATATAGCATGTCCAATGTCATGCGTAAGCGTGGTTGGCCACGCTATGATGCTCGCTCCATTATGGTAATTGTGTTTGCTGTGAATGTCGTAGTAATATATGTAAAGAGGTCGCTTTGTAGATGCGCCTGTCGTATTATGTCGGTGGCCCAGTTATTTACCAGCCCTTGGAGTGGTAGCCGTCAAAGGCGTCCTTGTTGAAGTATTGGTTCCAGCTGCTGGCATTGGCGTCCTCGCTCTGCTTCAGGCAGGGCTTCTCGGGGAACTGCTTCAGGTTTGCGACATCATGGGAAGTGTGTCGGCGCTTAAGGACGGCGTTGGCAGTCGATGTCTTCTGCTGACGCTCCCAGAGAAGATGGCGGCGAAGAGACTCGGTAAGCTCGGTAGCAAGCATGTTGCGGCGGGTGGTGCGCGGTGACAGGGCTGCTTGAGCATGGATGTGATTGGCGGGAGCGACGATGGGCTGAGCAGTGGATCGGGGAACCTCAATGATGGGCTTCAGGCCGGAGGGACGCATACCCTTCATCATCAAAGGACCCTCGTCGGAGTCGTTGGGAGAGGCACCAAGAGCAGTAGGGCCGCTGGGTCCAGCGCGTGTTCGCATGATGGCAGAGGCAGAGTGCGAGGCCTGGTTGCTGAGAGCCTTCTGGCGCTCGTTCTGCGCAACCAAGAGAGTGATGAGCGAGGGGCGCGAGGTAAGGTTGGCCTTGGACTCGACGCGCTGGAAGAACTTCTCATCCACGCTCGACTTGCCGCTCTCCTCCATAGAGTCCTCCCAGTCGGAAGAGTCGTCATCATCGTCGATGGCGCTCTCGTCAACATAGTCGTCGTCGGTGTCCGAGTCGATGGCGCTCTCAGCCTCGAGCTGCGAGTTGCGGCTAGTAGGCATGATAGCTTGGCGCATCTTCTCGGAGAGGAGAGGCTTGGTGGGCTGAAGGTCGCTCTTGGAGGCCGAGTCGGAAGAGCCACCCATCTGGAACATGCCCTTCTTGGGCGGGGGCATCAAGCTGGACTTGGACAGCTCGACGCTCATGCCCTGCTCGCTAGAAGAGCAAGAGCCACCAAGAGCAAACTTGGCGGGCGCCTTCTTCTGAGCGACGGGCTGGTGAGCGGGAGCGGCCTCGGGTTCGGGAATAGCGGCCTCGATGGAGCCAGCCTGCGAAGGCTGAGGGAATGAGTCGCGAACGGGAACCTCGGAAGGTGTAAGAGCGGCGGGCTTGCGCTCGACAGCCATGATGGTAGTGGGTTTGGTAGGGGTCGGGGCCGGGGCGATGGGAGCAGTCTGCTTCTTGGCGGCGGCGAGCGGCGAGGTAGCGGTAGGGGCGGAGAGGGGAGCAGTGTCCTTGACAATGGAGACGACCATCTTTTCGAAGTCGTCGGAGCTGATGTGGCGGTCGCGTCTTCCGCGGCTGCTGGTCGAGTCCAGGCGGTGTATCCTGGGACGGAGAATCTCGAGGGGGGCGGACTCGGAAACAAAGTCGGCGGCGTCCTCGTCAAGAAGAGAGTCGACGCTGCCGGAGAGCTGAGGAAGGTCTTGGGGGCGGGCGGTGGCGGCCAGAGGCGAAGAGTTTGTGCTAGTTGTGGTGGCGGCGGCGGCTTCCTCCTGGCGCTTTTCGTTGTCGACAAGCTGTTCTCTCTGCCAGAGTCTCCAGCTGAGGTTTTCTAATCTGCGGCCTTGCTCGAGTGAATCTGCGCAGCGGGAAAAGACTGTGCGTGGTTGGTTAGCCCATGGTGTCGCGCAAACGGGCAAAGAGGTGCTTACCAGTCCACATGCTATACAGGTTGGCAGGGTTGGCGGTGTCAACCTTGTGGATGACGTTGGCGTCCACAGTTAATACGTGCGTATCTAGTCTGTATGGCATTGTTGTGATGGTTGTGTTGGCCCAAGAAGCTTGAGCGAGGTGGTGGTGAGAGGTGGTTGTTGCGGAAAGAGTGCCGAGCGGGAAGTCGCTGGCGGGTTGAATCAGAGAGAGCTGTTCAAGTCGTCACCAGAAGCGAGGAGCATTCGGATCGAGACAAAGGGTCCTGTCGAATCGGTGGTGAAGTTGTTGTTCTAACGCGCAGGCGGTCTGTATGGTAATGGCGGCGGCGAGGATGTTGGCCGGCGCTGTGATGCAGAATTCGTCGAGTACGAGGCGAGGTCGTCGAGGCGAGAGACTGGAAGGGCGATGAAGTAGGCGTTGGAAGTCGTCAGAGTCAATGTGTGGAGAGTCGTGTAGGAAGAAGAGGAGGATGTGTTGCGGTCAAGTCTGGGGAAGCGATGTGGTTTATCAAGTTTGCATGCCGTAAGAATAAGATGACCGGTGAGCATTGGGGCCATGCGTCCCTCTTATTCAGAAGCCCGCCCACGGGCTCCCAGCAGCACGGGCAAGAACCGGGGGTATGGCAGTACCCAAGACGCCCCCCCCTCCCCGGCAGACAGCACACCCAGTCACCCTGTGCGCGCAGTACGGGACCGCCGTCAGTGGGTGTGGACAGGACTCAGGTGTGGGGGGGTACGCCCAAGTGCCCCGTAGCACTCCCCAAACCACCTTGGGACCCCCTGCGAGGCCGCTCCAGTGGTACTTTTGGGCCTTTTCTGGGGGGTACAAGGGAGGGACAACTGGCTGGTCCGGGGAGCTGCCGCTGACGAGTCTAGTCCGTTTGCGGCAGTACTGCTGTTTTGGGTCGAAAAGTGCTGCCTATTATAGTCTAGCCTCTCCAAATTCTGCTAAACCGCTTTCGGCCCGCACCAAATCCCAGGGCCTTGCTTGTCCCAGCAGTCGGGAACCTGCCCACCCACCGACATCCAAGCTCTCGCTCCCAAGCGTTCTCCTCTCTCTTTCGGCTCCCAGCCCAGCCCTGCGTGGCATTGTTACCGCCATCACATGGGCTTTCCGACTGGGCTGCGCTGGGCTGCTGCTGCGCGTTCCGTTTTCTACCTGCGCGCGTTCCCGTGGCCGAGGCCTCCCTTTTGCCCACCCCACCCGCAAAACGGAACCGCTTGCCACGTATGTACAAGTTACGTACCGCAACAGGCAGCTCGCTGCATTTTCTCAAGTCACGCGGCGGCCAGGACCCCGAAACGGTAGCCAGTCACCGTTTTCTATCTCGCCTCTCCTTATGTCTATCTGTTGTCTCGCATTACGGTTCTGTTCATGCTGCGCTCGGTAACAAATGCTTTCCGGCAGCATTATCACTTGGCCACATCCTACAGCCGACTCGATTTATTATACATGGAATATTTGACAAATCATGCCTACGACGGAATTCCTTCTTCCCACGACCCTCCAAATGTTTACCAAGCAATCGACGCCGTTCCGGGCCAGAGTTGTTGCTTAGACACCCAGCGCACTCTAGAACGGAACCCCAGTTTTTGATCACGGTCAAGGGGAGCGGCCTGGTCCGTTTCGACCACGCCGCTGCTTTCGGCAGGGTCCTGATTCGGGACACGCCAATTGGCGAGCGGAGCCTAAACGAATTGGATGTTACGTGCCGTTGGAGGCTTGGGGATTCAAAGAACGAGGCTCCAAAATCGGCCCCCAGCTGACCTGCTATCTGGGGAATGCCTGCGCCGGGATTGACCTCAATTCATTTTTTATTTTATTTTTGCTCGGTATTCCTTTTGACGTGAACGACAAAGGATTGGTGAAGGACAAAGGGAGAATTTGACAAGGGTTGGTCACAGGTTGTTCCTTTCGACCCTGGATATTAGCCCAACGAACTGCGCCTGACCCAAGCCCTACTATATGGACTGTGAATGTGTGCATGTTGCTACGTGCCACGCAGGCAAAAGGCCGGAGAGGTTCGCCATCCTGGCGGTAAAACTTGGATCATGAGGTCAGCGCTTCGGCCAGGGTTTGTCTCGCAATAAGCAGCGCACCATTGGACCAAGCCCGCACTCCATTCCTGAAAGCAGACAGTTTTGGTGTCGCCGTCAGCAAGAGGGCGGTAAAAGGGGACCTATCGACGCATCAGAATAGAGTCATGAGCTCCCTCCCTAACCAGGCCATTGGGTCCAAGAGTGCCAGCAAACAACCCCGAAAGATGTCGCTGCACCGCCGAAGGCTCAGCATGCGACAGTCACCTGTCGCTCCTCCTGCAGCCAGCGCAGCAACTGGGCTCACGCAGTGGCAAAAAAGTACAGTGGATGAGCACCTAGAAGCACTAGAAACAAGGGGTCTGTCTGCAGGGACCTCTCCTTGGCGGCGGCGCTGGCACGCTCGCTTCCAGGCTTTCTGAACCCTGTAGGTGGTTTCTTAGTTGGGCTGCTCTCATTCTGCCCAGTCAAAATTAGCGGTGCTCGCAAGGCTTTCACCCCCTGTGGTCAGCAGGTCATCTGGCCAGACACTGCGTGTCAGAGACCCAAAGATGCCAACTCATCAATTTGCCCGCTTGCCCCCCGCCCACATGACATGCTCCCCAGTTGGCCCAACCACGTTTGGCCAAAAAAAAACCTGGGGGAGGACGGTCGCGCACTGTCCAACCATAGCTGCAGGTTGCTGACTTTACGAGATTGAATATCTGATTTGTCCAAATTATACGGGTTGACGGTTGCCTAGAATTAGAAGGGGGCGGGGGGGTTCGATTGTCTGTGCTGCCCCCCCGTCTGTGGCAGTATTGACTCGTCTCTTTACTTCTAACTTTCAAATATCTGCCGTCAATGATTCAACCTGCCACCACGCATGATACCACTGCCGTGAAAACATCATTTTAGAGAGGCATAGATGCGAGTAATGATGTGCCTTGCGTCGGCAGAAACACCGTGCTCGCCCCTATTGCATTTGCCACTTCCAAGCTGCAGGTCATTGGCAACGTTTCCCCAGCATGCAGCCTCATTATGGATACACAAAATCATAAGATAAAAAGCATGTTGTACAGGCCGGGATAAATTACTCGCAGCGTCGACTGGACCGTTGGGCTTTGCATCGACCCATGCATGTCGTTGCGGCTTCAGCTCAGCAAGGGCCTTGGTCGAAAAGCACGTCGTCTAATGCATATGCAAGGCCCCAGAAAAAAGAAATCTTTGGACCTGCCAGAAGGAGAGGCATCGTGGACTCGAACATCCGTCCTGCACGGCATCCATTTTCGTGCGGGCCTTGGCAACGGCCCATTGGCGAAGTCTCGAAGTGTCAATGCAGGCAAAAACCTGGCAAAAGGCGAGCAAATGATCAGCATGCGGAGGTCTCGGCTGGGCCATTTCATGCATCGTCTTGACGCAGACGACTCCGGTATTCCTGTCATATTTCCTTCTCTCTACATTTCTTTTCCTTGGAGTATCAGACCGAACGGCTCCCGCCCGTCCCCCCTTCCCCTCCTGAAAATTGATCAGGTCACCGGGCTTATTATGAGCCGCACACCAAGTGGCCCGCCCCGGCAGCCCGCTTTCCTGGACCCGGGGAAGGGCAGCCGGCGCTAGGCCCGGTGCCAGCCACAAGCGCCAGAGTCCGATCTTTTGCGGCGAGGAAACAAGCCCTTTGAGCCGTCGTATGCTCGCTCCTCTACGACAATCACAAATCACCGCGGCCTAGCAATTCGTTGTCAGGCGTTTCAATTCCAGCTTTCCCCGTGATTGGTGGCTAATCTAGGATTGTGGCTTGACTTTTAATATCGATGCTTCTGGCCTGTGGCTGAGCGTCCCATCCCGGGCCTGCAGAGTATTTTCCTATTCAGGCGGCTTTGCTAGGCGAGCATATTACCGGCAACAGAGCGTTGGCGTCATATTTCATGCGACAGGGGGTTTGAAATTGCGACCAGGTCATAATGATGACTCCAAGATTGTCGAGTAACGATGTGATCAAAAGATCATCCGATTTACGGCATCATCCACAAGGATGCCAAATCGAAATGCCATCTTCCTCTTTAGACTGCTGCAAGACATTGTTTTGGTTGGAGCAGCGCCAGAGCCCCCTGCAAATGCTTCCCAGCCAGTTGTCTCTCGGCGAATCTGCATTTCATGATTCTAAAACCGTTTTACTCTTTCAACCCAGTCAAGGACGGGAAATGGATTTTATTTTATTTATTTTTTCTTTTCTTCCATGGTGCAAGACACTGTCCAGGAAGGGGGTGTCAAGGCCAGAGAGCAAAGAAACAGGTCATCTTTTCGCAATCGTATAGTCCCAGAATCCTGGGCCAGCCACATGCACCATGATGACGGGAGTGCCCCTGGGCAAAGCCAGCCACAGGGCTCCTTTGGAAGAGGGGGGGATTTTTGGTCGACAACGGGCCGTGCCAGCGCAGCTGCTTGTTGCTTTTTGCCAGGCCGCGCTCAAACACTTGGGAATAAGAGAAAAAGGAAACGGACGGGGATCCGGCGTCCACCTGAAGCAATGCACAGATGTAAATCTGACAGTTATAAAAAGATGATGAATTAGTTAGATTATTTGATTATTTTAATTCATTTTTTTGAGAATTGTAATTTTTTATGAATATTTTGCAAGTGCAGGCACAGATCTTCTCCCGCTGCCGTTGTCTCGGGCACCAGAAATCTTAAATCAGATCGGCAAGTCTTTGGAAGCAGTGAAATCAATGACGACGAGATTTTGGGCCGGCCTGGAATGTACAGTTCAATTTCGGCTATATGCTACTTAACCGTCTTGTTCTGTAGGCAAGGTTGGTGCGCTGCAGCTGTCTAGGCAGTGTGTTGCCTCTGCTCCGGATTGCTGGGACAGGAACACGGGTAGCGCGCATGAGCTGTGCATATCCACAGGGGTATAAAAGGAAAAACGATTAAAATTAAATGAATATGAATTAGTTAAACTAAAGAATAAAAAGAATACTACACGTCAAAAGAAAACAAAGCTCAAGAAATGCAGTAAGCTAAGGAAGACAAGGTCGCATCGACTGGCCAGGGCACGGCCCGACAGCTTGGGATGATGGCCCCCACTTGTTGTCGCCTTCCCATGTTTCTGGAGGGGGGGCGACACATCACGCTGTATTTTAGCGCATTTGTGGTCCCTGTGACAGCCACCAGCCCTGTATCGATGCAGCTTCTAGGGCTCTTGCTGGTCTTTGCAGGGGGGCTTGTCGTCTGTCATCTATGACAGCTTTGCTTTTGCATGTTTTGAGCTCGCAATCAAGGGTGTCTTGTTCACTACTCTATTCCAATCATCCCGTACTTGGCTCCGCCGTTGCAAAATCTCCAGGAGGCGCCCCAGAATCTATCATCTGTCAGAAATCGTACTATACCACGTCCAAAGCTTACAGTTGCATCTCGCCTGCGAGGGAGATAAACCCCTCCCAGAGGACAAGAAAACGGAAGGAGGGAAAAATATGAGAATAACAGGGATCGGGCTCTACTTGTTTTTTTCCCCGTCAATGTGTGTGTGTGGGTGGAAAGAACCAGCTTACCAGCGCACTGGAACGATGGTTGGGTTCTGTCATAAATGATAGCTCCGATACACCCTGCCCTCCCCCCCTCCCACTCTCCCAACTGGGCGGAACGTGACCCGAAGCTCCGGGCTTGTCTTAAATAGACCAAAAGATGAGAGACGAACCAAGAGCTCGGGCACGCGGCGGCCAATCTTTGCTTTTTTGCCTAAAGGAGGGGTTTGGTTTGTTGCCGCGAGAAAACTGCGCCTTTCCCTTTGGGGCGCGTCCAGCTTCAAGCTTCAAGCTGCAAGGACCAGTGCCTCTCACATGCTTTTTTTCAGTGCCTTTTTTGTTTGTTCAATGTGCGGGAGTTTGATTAACTGTGCCTTCATTGGCTGTGCCTAGTATTGACGACTAACAATGCCAGAGTATACTTTAACAAGCTGTACATTGCGCAATCGAATAAAAAAGCATTGTTTCTTGATGCTCTTAAACTTTTAACATCTTTCTTCCATTTCAACGGTCGGCAAGCCAAACGGTACTAGCCAGCGGCCCGCGTTTTGGTGGCCCGTTTCCGTATTCAACGCTTCAACCACTCGACATGAGTCCATCTCTAACGTGCGCGCCGCACGCAGACTACAAGGGAGGATTCTAGCCACGCCCAAAAGGAAAGAAGAAGAAAATTCAACCTCTGGTTATGACTGTTCTGCCCTTTTCCCCGCATGCATCAGCTGGCCACCCAGCCGGTATTCAAGCAGAAACACACATGTCTTAGATCGACGCAACTGGTTCGCATACTTGGCCTACCAAGGTTTAGTTGCGCCGCTACCTTTTTTCGCACCACGCTGAAAATCTGGGGGAGAGTTGCCCTCTGAATGCGCCATTCCAAGACATTCAGGTACCAGGCGCGAGGGGAGGCCAGGTTCGGCCCGTGTAGAGTGCGCACCATTTCAGCACATTGCCATTTTTCTCCCACAATTTGCATTTGCGGCCCCTCCGTTGACAGATCGAGGGAGAGTCAAGGAGCAAGGGGGGGTGTACGAGGTTGCAAAGCAGCTGAACGATCACTTACAGAACCACAAAATGTCAGATCTCACAATGCGATGGATTTCGGTCGCCTAAAAGATCGGCATTTTCAAAAATGATTTAATTAAAAGGTATGATTGTTTGAAGCTAGGGAGAAATGCACTTGTTCATTCTGCCATTGTTGAGATGCGCGCGCGCGCGCGCGTCAGCCATTTTGGCATCCTAATCTCAACATCGCGCTGACGGCAAAATGTTGCGTGCTACGCATCCCAGAAAGATCGTGCCATGTGCGGTTTTTCCCAGGATCGTGGCTAGGAATACCTACGTCACACAAAGACTCTGGGGAAGTTTCCTCATTCCGTGTCACCCGCAACGCCCGTTTGTCTTCGGTCACGGCAGGGCAAATGGAATGGCGGGGTTGGCCCGCGGGGTGTGTAGCTAGCCATAGCAGTGTTGGTATTCTTGATCATGCAATCAATAACTTCGGTTCTCTCAAATAGCCTAATCATCTTTTTCTGGTTGAATGGGAACGAAGTGAGAATAAAGGACTGGCGAATAAGACAATTCGAAGCAGCGCGTGGGGAGCTCTCTTGAGATGCCAGCGCACTACAACGCGTTGCAGGGCTCGATGCTCTACTTAATCGTGAATTGTATTCTCAGTGGCTAGTTGGGATGGGCATTTCGAATGGCCGATCTCATAAATGACAGCATTATCGCAGTCATCGGCCACACAAAACGCGCTGCCAAAGACGCGTTGTGTATAGATGGCGCGCTCGTATATAGCCGAGGGGCTGGAGTTGAGACACGAGGGCAACAATAGGGAGATTTAGCGCTTTTTTATGAGTCTTGCCCCAGAAAACAAGGATGGAAATAAAAAATAAGAATTAAATGAATGGCATTTCTATTAATTTAATTATTTTATCCTTCTTTCTCTGGCGTGCTTCTCTCAATATTCCAATCCATGCCCACTTTATCCCATCCAGACGGTTCGTTGCGTTGAAACTCCGAACGGTAGCGCGATGCAAGACGACTTGGCTGCTTCCCTTTTCAGCCTGCGCTCCTGCTGCCAGCCATTTCATAACATACCCTTGTTACTAAACTCTTTTTTCAGGCTTCAGGGATTAGTTTACTAACACGAGGCGCAGTGAATATATTTTACAAAAATTCTCAGCCGTATTTGCAACCTTGTACGTAACCAGCGTATTAAGCTGGCAGTTGCCTCTTTGGGCAGGAGGGCGGAAGACGTTGCAATCCGCCTGTAGCCGCCCCCAGAAGAGCGGATTTCGCTCATCCAGCAACGCAGAGCAACTGCACGACAAGTACCGAAGCGGTCGGTAAGTGAAACTGAGCTGGGTTTACACTTTGCCTGTTGCATTTTACCCCGACTTTACCACATTTCAACACGAATCGGGTCTTGTAGACCAGAGTCGATCAGAGACCCATAATGTAACCTGTCCAGCACAGCTGCCATGGTCAAGCCAGTACGGAGCGCGGCGGAGCAGTTGACGGTGGCTGATTGAGTGCCCCCAGAGAAGCAACTGATCGGACGCCATTACTCAGAGAATAGTCCCTGGCACCTGGCCATTCGGCCCCCGACAAAAGAACCCTGCGTTTTGTTGCCAATTTCGGTGCCTTTGGTTGGATGGATCACGAGGGGCCGCCGCCGTTGCTTTCCGCGGCAGCCCACAGCCGGTGCAGAATGCAGGCATCTACCTGGTTGCCTGAATTGCACTGTTCCTTGCAATAAGAGACTGAAAAAAGATGCCGCTTTTGGGCGTGGCTGCATTTTTTTCAGCAGTAAGTCGCTCGACGACCCCGAGTTCCGCGTGACTGACTCTGCCGTCTGGAACCGTTGCACTTCGGTCGACACACACACAATAAGCTTCCGGTAGGGTCCAATGTCCTGCAGGGACTTGGCGCTGGGCTTGCTGCATGACACCCTCAGAAAACGCTTGCTTCAGGCAGGTGATCGTCTGTCTTTTACTTTACTGACCGTATTGAACGTCCAGCCATGACCAGCAGAATTTTTTTCCTGCCTGCCGCATCCCGCATCTTTTACCGTACCCTCCTCCAGTGTGGTGGAGTTGGCCGACGCCTTCTAGAACGAAATTCTTTTCATGGATGGCAGGGAAACCACAAAATATGCCGACTCCATTTTGAAATGTCGGCCAAGGGTACCGAGCGGGCACCGACAAGGTTAATGGGGAGCACGGAACAATGAACGGTCCCTTGGGACCTTGCAAAATTTGCTCTTCAAGACACCGAGAAAGGAGCCTATCTTTCATTTTTCCATTCGTCTTATTTTTGTTTTCCCCATTGCGCCCATTGCTATCTACTATGGAGCCGGTCGCCGAACGTAGCGTTGATGGAGACCCGAAAGTCCCGGGCCGACAAGCCACCTTGACCGTAGCAAATGGCAATTGCTTCATTTGCGATCAGCCAATCGGTCGGCAATTGATACCAGAACGATCTTGAAAACTCGCTCTAGCTGATCCAAGGCCACCAAAGTCATTCTGAAATGCAGAGACAAAGACGTACTGCGTTTCTATAACATCCTTACTATTTCCGCAACGTTGCGTGAGGGCTCGTGGGCAGTGGGCGGTGGAGAGTCCGCCTTGCAAGTCACTGGGTCTGCTCGAGTTTTTTCTTCCGTCTTTGACTCCCAGCACTGGGGCAGGGCTTGTTTCCGCCGAGCTCCTTGTTAGCCGACCCAGTGAATCAACGCCCAATCGAACGCTACCAGCAACTAATCATCGAGTGAGCGTGTTGGGGCCCGTAAAATCTCCTTGTTCTTCGCACGATGGTGAGGCGGTGCATCCGGCTATAGACCTGCCAAGCTTCCATGTCAAGATTCTAGAATTAGCATCGGGTTCCCGAAAGAGGCAACCATCGGCCGATGATCATGAGACGACAGGTTGCAGCGAGCCTCCTCGAGTCAAGTATCGAGGCACGCGGCCCATTGAAAAAAAAAAATACGTTCTCCGCGCTTGAGGATACAAGCAGCTGCCAGCGACGGTCAAACCCTGGAAATGTCCTTCAAACTAGACCCGGAGGGTGGAGAGTTTGACAGGAGCTTGTGTTTTATTGCCGCATCGACAGGCTCCGCAGTGTACTTGGGATGTCGATATTGAATTAAAATAAATGTGCCAAAACAAATCAATTTATTTAAATAAATGTTTAATTAATTAACTCGATAGAATTGTTGTTTTTGTTGTTTTTTGGGAGCGTCTTATCAGCCCTGATAATTAGACTCTTCAATCCCCTACTTCCGTGCTGATGGCGGCAGACTGTCCGCAGACTTGGCCCAAATCTCAAGAGACATCTAAGTCGTCATATTCGTGCAATATGTACTGGCATTTCAACTCACCCATGACTATTGCTTTGGAGTTGCCCGTCTACTTAGTCTTTTTTTTCTAATAAAAACGAATTCCCTTCATTTTCGTGGCCAGACAGCATAAGCGCCAGCACAACTCTGTGAGACCACGAGACTGTCGGGTAGCGCGTGACATGCAGCAATCTGTGAGGCGCCAACTCTAGGCCCGCTGCCGGCTTCACGAGTAACGGGAAGCGGAGGTGCATAATATCTTTCAGTGCTACTAAAATTAGATAGGCATAAATCTGGTATTCAAAGCGCAGGCTGGGGCTGTGAAGAGCGTGGGGAAAGATGGTCAAAATAGTCTGCTCAATATAGTGCCATGCATCGTACCCCACGATTCACGCAGCCTGAAGATTATTGTCGTCTCATGACAACTAAGTAAATTCCTCGAATATTATATCGCTTAATCTCACACTTCTTGTGACATATTTTCAAGGCCGTATTTGGATACGAGTAGCGGATGAATTGGCCAGCTTAGAGGCATACATCGAGCCTGGCGGCTTTGGCACACATGGATTTGAATGATGATCTACAGCAATTTCTTGTGAATAATACGTCTGTTATACAATGCTTGCTCCGGCGTGCCACAGTGCCACAGCACTACCCATCCAGTACGATGGACGTGCAACGTCGCGTTCAGCTATAGGTGGCGGTCCTTGTGATGCCCGCGCCGCAATTACATTCACCATCTCCGATTGAAGACCCCCTAAATTGCCGCCACTCGAGGCATCAGGGGCTGCTACTTGCGATAGGTGTGCTTCCAAAAAACCGAGCAGGATTCTGCTTTGTCGCCTATTGGTCGCTGTGCGTGCCGTGTTGCGGCACAGCAGGTCACGATGCTCACCGCAATGAGACATCAAAAGCCTGGCCCTAGCGCTCAGTGTGTCAACGTGCTGCCATTTTCAACCACTTACAGCAAGGCAACGAGGGCCGTGACGACGCACCGCCCTCATCACTTCAGAATTACGCAAAACTGGCGCCTGCAATTTTGAGCGAATCACGGGCGGCGGGCATCGGTACGAAAATGGTGACGAGGGGAGAAGGGGGGATGGCACAACTTGGGAAACGAGGCCCAGACGCGCCCGCTCGTCACACGGGATGGTGCTTCCGGTGCTCAAGTGACCATCCATCTGATACGTGGCGGACGCCCGCAAGGCACAACGCCTGAGCGGGCGGGGGGTGGGCAAGAGTTGTGTGATGGGTGACAACCATCTCGTTGCGGGCGCGCTCGCTGCGACGCTGTCATTTCAGCTCGAGCCTTGGCCCCCAAGGCGGTGCCTCCGTCAGCGAACATTGCTCGACAAAGGTCAGCCAGGGCACAAGGAGATCGACGGAGAAAAACATAATGGCTTAATATGTTTTATTTGTATTTATTTTACTTGATTTTTATTTTTATTTAATTAGGCTTCTTTCGCGTAGGATACCCATTTCAAGACGGTTCGAACATCAGATGACGAGACTCTCGTCCGAGCATGAGCCACCTATTGCTTTTGTGCTGAGCTGCGGTCTAAGAATTTCAGTTGCGTGACTAGCCAGAGAAAAACTGAATGCATATACTATTGTTCAAGATATCATATATCAAAAGGCAATTCAGCCGTCAAGTATGAGACGTGCAGCTGCGGGTATGCAGGTCTGTATTGTAGCAAAACGCCCGTGTCTCTCCGACTGCGTCATATTCGTAGCTGGACGATGGCGGTGAATTGCATTACAGGGGTTTTATAATTAAATAACTCATTTATTTTATTCGAATAAATATAATACGAATTGAAAAACATTTAATCAATAACATTCTACATTAAAGCATGTTTCGTCCGAACGTGTTCTCGCATCGCGCTGCCTATACAAGACGCCGACGGCTTCCCCAAGCCTCTATTAACATCAAGGCTTCAGTCACGTTCTCTCATCGCGAGCCGCATGGCGCGGGGTGAGATATTAATGGTTTCATTTACATTTTACGTCCAGAGTCAGCCAGGCCGTCGGTGACGGTGACGGCATAGCTGTTCCCGTGGTGTCATTTCGCTGCCGTGGTGGGCAGAATCGTCAGATCCATGGCGCTTTCTCAACCCCTGCTGGTGGCGGATCTGGTCCACCACATCACTTGATACTGCTCTTGTAAGTAGAAAAATTAAAAAACAAAGAGCGTTTATTAGTATAATGAGTCGACGTTCATCTGCTTGCGAATGAGACACGCCTGTGTCTGGTTGGCTTACGGTAAAGATAGGTCTGAATTGTATTTTGGACCAATCTGACACAATACAACGCAACGGCTCACCTAATTTCAATGATTCATTGCGTCTGATGCCTAATATCAGATGAATCGACCGGGTTAGAAGATGGTGTCGTCAGATGGGACGGAGGCGAGTGAACTCAAGCTAGCCAAATATGAATATTTTATGATGAGACAGTTCAAGATTAAAGGATGTTTATTTTAATTGATAATATTTATTATTTATAAATAAATTCATTTTAAACTATTACTTTCATGCAGTGTCGCCTTGTCACTCGTTACATGCATGTTCGGGTAGCACGGCCATCACGACCTCGTCAGCGGGGTAAGCTGAATGCAGCCATCCGAAGTCCTTTTGTTGCGCAAGTGAATAATCGTTCAAATTTTCAAGGCTTTGTTAGCTACACCGAATTCTGGAGAGCGCGGGCACGCGCCCGTAGGCTTGTTTCCACTTCGTTTGTTCACCGTCTCAACGCCTCAAACAGAAAAACGCCCGTCACCGTCGGAAGCTGGCAGAGGAATGTATTACCTCTACACCATCAAGCGAGACCCATGGTGCCATGGCCGAACCCGATGCCCAAACATGGCGCCTCCTCCCGACGACAAACTCGGGAGGAGAAGCATTGTTCGGCCAGAACGCAGACCGACTTTTCATTAGAGAATTTGATCAGGCTGTCGCGGCAGCGGTCTGCTGTGTCGCTGTAATTTCCATTGAAATCTAGCAAAGTTACACAACAAAGTTCTACAGCCTCCTTTTGATTACAAGTGTATAGTACTTGTGATTGCTGTGGAGCTTACGCATCATTATAGATCTGTACCACTTGCAAGTTGTATCTCCTTGTTCTCAATAAGGATTTTGAGAACTGGACAGTTGAGCTTCCAGGAGGCAGCATCGTCCAGTCCGAACGCTCAATGGGCAAAGTAACCACGATCATCTCTTTACGAACTGTTTAACGGCTTGCTTCTCGAGTGTTCTCAGCCACCTGTGCTGCTGACCGGCCGTACAACGTCTCTGCGTATGGTGGCAGTGACCTCCGAGCAGCACACCTCAGCACAAGTTCAGCTGCAAGCTTTCGGAGACGCTTCTGCCAAAGGACAATCAGTGTGACGTGCCGGGTACGAAGAGATCTGGAGGCGGCACGGCACGAAATGCGGTGATCACCGTGCTTTGCAGGTTCTGATGCCAAGCGCTGTCAACTGGTGGATGCCCACTCGCACTCGATGCACCCGTTGACCGTTGGCTATCGGACATCGACGATGCCAATACTTTGGATGCGCGTTTTAGCCAGGATCAGTCTGAAGTGCGACGTTGATGATGCTGGTCAGAGACCTGTGCAGTGTCACCCGAAGCAGAGACAGTGCTTGCCTCAGCTACGCCGCTTTTCAGGACCCGAAACCCCCGTGACGAGCGGCCAACTCGTATTACCGCTTCACATAAAAGACATTTGACAATCTTGGCAGCGGCTGTAGACACAAACGACCCTGTGACGAAACGAGTTTGCCATGCCCTTTTTTCCCTACCGAAAACCGGACAGTGTAACCCCAGATAAAAGAGTCACGAGGCAGGTGGCGTGGTGAAACAGACCTCAACTAAGACAATTTGTGGTTTTGGGGCACCTACGTAAAAGCCGTGCCACTGCAATCCGGGAGGGGCTACCGACTCACCCGCTGCGGGCAAACATATCAAGCGAAGGATTCTTGTCTTAGAAGTTATCTCAGTAGAATAATGTCTTGCTCATAATGCCAAGGTCGACGATGATGTCTGCGTTCATTT
Source organism: Paracorniculantispora psalliotae (assembly GCA_002796755.1). Lineage (NCBI taxonomy): Eukaryota > Fungi > Ascomycota > Sordariomycetes > Hypocreales > Cordycipitaceae > Paracorniculantispora > Paracorniculantispora psalliotae. The sequence continues at coordinate 758,041 of PHFE01000093.1, forward strand.
TCGGGCCCGGGCCGGTGCATTTCCACAATACCCGTGAGTCAACAGCTTAAATAAAAAAAAAATCTTTTTTAATATTTATAATTTATATATATATTCACACAACCGTCCATGCAGTATGTGAGACAAGCGCCAAATACCTTGCATATGTCTTGGTGATTTCTGCGATTGCTGGATTTTATAGGAAAGGGTTAACTGCGCCCAATAAGGTGATTTAAAAGCAATTGCTATGACTGGCTGATACTGTGAAGGGTTCCGTTATAAACGGCACAATCTGTAGGAAACTCTTGATGCCCGCAACGTGGCGAATGCCGAGGGCCGAATCGGCATCCACCAGCCCCTGTCGTTGAACGTCTCGACACATGAAAGGTAACAATGGCATTACTGAACCGCCGCCGGAATAGAAAATGGGGGTTAAAAGTATTTTTATTATAATTTATTTAATGATTAAATTTGAATCGTTCGACTCACGCAGAACCAGGTCCCATTGCGGGGGAATATGCCAGGGGCACGGCCCATTATGTGAAATGAATGGGGCTCTGCCACATGGCTGTTTGTTCGTACTGTCGTAGAGTGCACCGGCCAACAGAAATCCCCGTTTCTTCCTTCGAACAATTCGCGACACGGCGGGGTCTCATTTGATTGCTTGAGTCGACGTCGTCGGCAGTCCCGAACGTCGGAAGGACGCTGGAACTGTTTGCTTCCTGTTCCGATAGCCGTTGCACGCTATGTTGCGAGGCTATTTCCAGGCACACTAAAAAGTAAGGGGAACGGCCCGTGGCGGACCACTTAGCTTCCTTGGGTGCTGTGGTGGGAGCTTTGACGTTTGCTTCAGAGACGCGATTCAGGCAGCGGCGCATATAGCACCACGGAGGCTGTAGCATAAATTTGCCACAAGACGAAAATGGAAGGCTTGTCGTGGTCCTTTCAAATGTACAAAACAAGGATCGTAGTGGTTGTGCAATGAATCGGCACTGTTGGATGATCCGGCCTTGTTAGGCCAACTGGACAGGGGTACTGCAGCATCGCCTTCCTCGGCACCCGTTTCACTAAACACGGTACACCAAACACTCGGCCATCGGTCATGTTTTGCCGAATGCTGGCAGATGGTCGGCGATTATGCCCAGCCGCAGGCTAAGAAAGCGAGGCAGATGCATGCATGATGAGGAGAGAGATAATACTGACCCTAAGATCGTGACAATTGTTTTGGTCACGTTTCTGTTAGCGCACGGTCGCCCTGCGCGCACCAAGCTGGTGTTTTGAACACGAGCTGCATTCCCACTTGATCATAGCCTCGGCTAGATCCGGTCAGCATCAGGTCACTGTATTCGATAGAAGTTGTAGTTTTGCTTCGCACAGTATGCTTCTTGTTGGTTTTTACTAGTTAGACGTAAGGCTCTTTAGGCTACTTCATGATAGATAATCGCAGATACTGCCCGCCTCCCCACCGTGTTCATGGCCTTCAATCCGTCTTATCCGGCGCATCTAATTCCTGCATCGCCTGCAGGGCAAGCCCCGCGCCTGCAAATGTTCCTGTGTATAAAGCTTGCATCACCGTCCTCTTTTGGGTCGTTGCGTCACCGGCCGCGAAGCAGCCAGACACACTCGTCTCGTTGAATGGTGCCGATACCGCAACATCACCTTCCGGTGTCAACTTGAGCTCCAACTGTTTGATCAGTTCTGCACCGCATAGCTCTACAATAGGTTGGCCTGCAATAAAGCCTTCTGTCTTGCTCGTGCCGTCGCTAAAGGTGATGACCACGCTTGGGCCGGCACCGTTGTTGCCGAGCTGGAATTTAGAGATGATGCGGTCGTCATAAGTAATGTTGTTGCTATGTGTTATCGCCTCAGTACAAACAGCAAGGTCCGAGTTGCCATTAGTGTACACTGTGACGTGGTGCGAAAGCCGCTCGATCGACCGACACATGATGTTGAGCGCCTCCGGCGTGTTCGCAAGGCCCATACCGAGAGCGCCTGCTGACTCGACACCTCTTTCCTCGTAACCATGGCAGAAAAAGCAGTGAAAACTATATTGAAGTATTAGCAAGCCAGTGTTATATATATTTGAAGAGGTCATCCGTGAATACACTTACATGCCACGACCCCAGCACTCTGCGTAGCCGTCCGCTTCCTTTTCTAGCATATCCCTCGCGCCGGTTGCCAGGCCCAGCTTCTTGCCACGGTACACGGTACCGCGCTCGTCGACGGCTTGAAAGATGCCACTCTCAAGCTTTCGCACCTCCTTCACTGTTGCAGATGCAAAGTCGATGCTGGCGTAACGAGCCTGCAGATCCGCCCTCACTTTGGCCCTGAAGTCTGCTGGATCGACATGGTCGAATCCAGGGACAGAGTGCATATGCTTCGCTACAGCATTGCGATAAGCACCAGAGTCGAGCACCAGTGCTGAGTAAACCTGGCGGGCCAAAGTAGTGGCAATAGAGAGGCCGGCGGGCCCTCCACCAATGATGAGGACGTCGTATGTCTTGGAGTTCATGATGAGCAAAGTTGACGGACTGATTGTGTATCGAAAGATTCAATGCATAATCAAGAATTAATGTAAAGTCTATCTGAATGGGTGAGCGCTGGCCCTTTATATACTAGCAAATGTGCGCGTGTTAGTAGTGACATTTTCAGAAAAGCAAGGCCCGGAGCTCGTGCAGCCGCAACTAGTCTTGGCGCTAGCCTGCCTCCTGACGATAAAGGAGCTAAAAATACTGTTTGGTCGCCCGATGGTATCCTCACGAACAGGCAAGGGCACGATAGACTAAAGTAGCTTGCGCCAGTGAAAGAGTTAACGATGCAACCACCAACTTCGACAGCCGGCCGAGCCCAGGACATTAACCGTAGTTCAAACTGAGGCCGTATGTATCATGATGGTAGATGTATGGCAGAGCGCTTTCGTTCATTCGAACAGTGGCTGTCGGTGGAAGTTCCACCTAGGCTCGTTGTCTTAGTCCCCCAATTTTGAGTTTCGTCTCACTCGGAACGTCAGCCAATCGGAGTGGGCCAATTGATCCGGGCCTCTGAAGAAGTTCCGCGGAAGGATCCAAAGCTAGATTGTACGAGCGCTATTTTGATGCCTCGGCGCAGATAATGCTAAGTAATTTATGCTCTATAGATGTTGCCTTTTGAACCCTGAGAGCCTCTGCTGAGAAATTATTTACGTAGATAAGTTATGGTAAGAAATTTTGTGATTTTAAAAAGCCCAGCTTACCCATATGGAGGTAGGTTGTATAAAAACGGCTGCGAGCTATAACTAGCTTAATCAATGTATTAAGAGTATTGAAGCTATATAAAAACGAACTCAAGACCTTTGCAATAGCCGTGCCTATTGCCTGTAAATGGCGGTATCTTGTAGGTATTGTATGCGTGGTTGATGGTTAAAAATAGGAAGGAGGTAGAGCTTAGCGCGGCTTGACATAAGGTAGCAGCTGCCGGTAAAAAACGGGAAAGAGAAGCTGAAAAGATACGAAAAGCGAATGATAAGAGAAGGGAAGAGATACTACGTCGATTACGCATTCGAAAGCCTAAATAACTATTTTCTATTATTGTTCGTTGTTGAATTAATTCAATTCTTGCTGACAGCCTTTTACAAAGTGGCCGGGAAGCTATGGTGGCCGCGAGCCTCTCCAGCACCCTCTAGTGGAGGGTGCGTGGCACTTATATACTCTTAAAAGCACTGATTGACCAAAGACCGTAGAATAGATTGTATTATATATAATACCTGAATAGTATACTCTGCCGGCCGGTTGAACAACTACCCCCTATGTCATCCTGTTCGTAGAGATTGCCATCTCGAGAATCTTACTTATTCAGCTAAACCAATCATAGCTCGCCTATAGAAGAAAGAGTAGATTTGTATCTATGAGGCTCATTAGTAGCTCGCCGTTATAATAGTTGCTTTTAGCGTACTCAGCGGGTGGCTGCAAGACAGGTTCGCATTCTGATTCGTCTGAGTCGTCATTTCATCGCGCATACTATAGAGAAGCTGAATATAACTCTGCTGAGGATTCTTCTTGAGAGAGGCAATGAAAGCCCGAGAGACAGCGCCACCGGACAGATTGCTTTGATTACATTGTCAGCACAGTAGAAGAGTGAGGTCAAAGAGAAGAACAAATAGCCAACATACGTCATCGGGTTGTCGTCCTTAGTTGCTGACCACATAACAACATCGGCCGGCGAAGACTTGGTTTCGATTGTAGAGCTGTGAGAATGGTCGTCCTTCGTTGCCGCGAGCGCATAACAGCATCGGCCGGCGGAGACTTGGTTGCTGTTGCGCCACCATAAGCGTTCTCCCCTGAGGTTACCTTTTTGTACATCCTTAAGAGGCTGCCGGAAACGTCGCCCAAATCCCCTTGGCTGTAGGAAGAGATGACGCCCGGCAACCCTTGGCCCCCTCCGTGCCCAAGTTGGGTTCCTTGAGAATGCCTTGCGTGAAGTAGATGCACGGCAGATCCAGACCCGTGCCAGATTGGCAAGAGTCGAAAATGGCAGTCAAGCGGACGCCTGCCTGCAACGGCTTTACCATGACGCGGCTCGTTTCGTCTTCAGTGATGTGCCCATTTTGCCGAAAATATACAGGGTAAATGACTTCGTCGTAGCTCTCAATCTCGTCGCCATCAGAATCCTTGGTTTGCTCACACTGTCCTGGGATCATTAGAGAGTGAAAAAACACAAAACAGGGGATTGCGAAGCCTGACTCTTACCAGAGTAATGGAAGAACAAAGAGTCGTTTGGTCCGGCATCGCTGACCAACCAGTGCATGGCTCGAATGATGTTAATTTTCGTGGGCTGGCTCATGGGGTTTTGTTGGCCATCCATAAGGATCGCCATGTCCTTGCGCTTGCAGGCGGGCTCCTCGGCGAGTAGGTCGCCATGTTGCGGACATCGTTGATGCAGTCGCGCAGCTGTCCGCGCTGACCAAAGTAATTGATGTCAACCAACATAGCTTTTTTCCTTCCTGTGCAGTCCGAGTATTTGAAAGTGAGAGCATTGGGGTCTCCGGAATCAAAGTGCTGGGGTGCCGAGGGTGGAGGCTGGCTGAGAGAAGTCATTCGGTAACTGTGCATTAAAAGATTTCAATTAGCAAAGTAGACAACATACCAACAGGCCTTGCAGTACATGGTTGGGCTGCAGCATTCGAGGCAAAGTTGTGCGGTATTGCATGTGGTTGAGCATAGTGTTGAAGGTCTGATGGATCGTAGCGCGGGTACCGGGCTTGTGTCAATCCTGCCACCCCACTTAATAGCCTTCCAAATATGGTACCTCCCCCAAAGCGGTGATGCACGATACTTTGTTCACATTTTCATCATCATCATCATCCCAAAGCCTTATATCGCAAAGCAGCCTGATAAAAATCATGGTTCGAGATCGCGTTAGCTCCGCTTGCGACAATTGTCGCCGTAGAAAGGTCAAGTGCGACGCCATGCGTCCCAGTAGGTCCGATCCATGGCTAGCACCATTGCCGCCCACAGTTGGCTAATTGTTCCGACGTTTTAGCATGCCGTCAATGTATGATGAGAAGCGGTGACTGTTGCCAATACAGTCAAGATCGAGCGCAGAGGCTACATCTGCCGCCGTTGCTTCCTCAGCCTGTCAAGATATGCCGAGCAACCTCGAAATGTGCGAGCTCTGTGTCCTCGTCACGATCGCACACAAAGACACATTTGAATGCCTCAAATATATCGCCAGGTAGCAGTCTTGGACTGAGCACTTCGGGAGGCGCACAGCAATGCGAAGCTGCAGCCCAAGACGGCTTTACCTCTGCGGGTATCCCCACGGACCCTGTTCCAGCAACGGAGTTTTTTGGTAACAGCAGCGTTGCCGTCTTTACTAGACAGCTTGATTCTGCCGCAGATGCCCGAATTCGCCTTTGTCAATCCTCGCCGTTATCCTCGACGACATCCGCGACAAAAACTACAGACCAATGTGGTATTCGCACTAGAGCCATAGAAAGCGAAACTCAAGTGGATCGACTGGTTTACACATTGCCTCCAAAGAGTATTGCTGACGATCTTGTTGAGAAATATCACGACTTGGCTTGGGCTACTTTGCCCATCCATGATTGGTTCCTCTTCCGAGCAGACTACACCTCAGTATGGTCTGGCTCCCCAGCAACTATGCCAGAAAGAACACTGTATTCGTTAATGAACGTTATTTTTGCATTGGGCAGCCAGTTGAACCAAGCTGCAAGTTCAAAGCAGCGGGACGAAATGAGCCGGACCTTCTGGTCTCGGGCGCAGGGGCTCTTCGATCCTCTCCATCCTACCGCTGTTTCTGTTGAAGGAGTGCAGATAATGTTGCTGATGGCTTTGTTTCTCCAGAATACCGGTGAAATGCACCAATGCTGGATGACAGTGGGCATTGCAATCAGAATGGCACAGGCACTTGGCCTACATACATCACCTTCTTCGAACGGCGCCAAAGTGGCCAGGAGAGTGGAGGTTTCACGAAGAGTATGGCATGGATGCGTCTACATGGACCGGTAATACACTTTCTAGATCTTCCAGCAGGCAGATCTCTGTTTGCATTCTAACTTCATGGCTAACTGAGGGCAGATTGATTTCCATGGCTTATGGCCGACCCAGTATTGTTGCCGGCTGGCTATCAGATGCCGTCCCTTTGCCATCGATGATAGATGATGATTTGCTAGACTTGACGGCTGAACCTGGTGCAGTACGACCGGACGGCACACTGATGCTCCATACTTTCTTTGTGAAGACTTTGGAGCTTTCCAGTGTCGCAAACGAATTCCTACTCAAACTGTATCTTGCACCGAGAAAGGGAGGTGCAACAACTATGAGTGACAGCCTTGCATCGGCGCTGCATTACGATGAGAAACTTGAACAATGGGCCGAATCAATACCTCCTCGATTTTCGTATACGGCATTACCGATGGAAGATGATTTTACCGGTCGGAGACTGATAGTCATGTTACAGCTGAGGCACCTTCATACTCGAATATTACTCCATCGACCTGCCTTAGTTGCATCCTGCTCGCTTCGAGCCTCGTCGCATCATCTCGATGTGTGCGCCTCACCCAAGCAAACTGCGGTCGCCAATCTTACTCAACACTGCGCCTCACTATGCTTCGAAGCTGCAGACCAAATAATTGATATTGTTTACGCTAATCTCGACCACCACACTATGTCCGGCCCTCTTCCGCCCTGGTGGTTTGTCGTTCTATGTAATTCACCCAGCCCTTACCCATACTCGAAACATGTTAACAAAGTCCGATCACAGTGACACATACGGCGTCGGCTGTTCTCTTGGCCGACAGCCTCAGACTGGCTGGAAACTCGCCAGTGACTCCCGAATCAGAGCGGGCGAAATTAGCCTGGGGAAGAGCCATGTCAATACTCAATTCATGTTCACAGGTCGAGTCTTCAGCTCAACCGTGCATAGAAGCACTGGAAAGCTTAGCGGCGAAGATTTCAAACGTTTCATCGATTGCACCGACTCAAAGTAACATTGCAGAGCCGAGCCAGCCATTCACTGAACAGTTTATGGCAGATGATGACTCAGTCAATTTATTGGAAGTTTTGATGAGCATGCCAGCAAGGGCCGAACTTGACCACAACTCCAACATGAACCTCTCGTGGCTCAACGGGTCGTCCGTTGCATCATTCTTCGAAGAAACGACTTTTTAACTTGCGATCAATAGAGTTCTCTTCGCTTGATCCAGCTAAGCAACAAGCAGTTCTGGCGCACATGCATACACACTGGGCTGCTAAATCGCACATATTCACCACCACGCATGCATACCTATACATTCACCACTGTAGACCTTCGTTCGCGCCTACAAACTGTAGATCCATTAGTTGTAGATCCACCCATGTACGCAGAAAGTAGACATTTACGAAACATTGTGGAGTAAGGTCGGGCAATCACCTCGTTGCTACAAGCGCGCCGGCTGTCTAAATCATGCGGCGATAGAGCGAAGTTGATTGCGGAGATTCAAAATCCAGGACACACAATTTGGAGCCCGAGAGATCACCCTGAGTGGCTACTGCTGGAGGTGGAGAATGATATTTTAATACGGGAGGTTCAGCATTAATAAATGGCACAGCGCTAGCTCGGTTGCCACTGGAGGCCTGGCCATCATGACATCTTGCTACCTATCCATCCAAGCACCCGCGACACCCACTTCGGTGTACTTTGATACTGCAGAGCCACCGATGCTGCATGAGTGACACCCATATGGCCTCGAAGGCTGGTTTCCTGCTACGTTTTCTCTTTTACCTAATTCACCTTCGAAATGTGTTGAATCTCCCTGCGTTTTGATCGCGTGTCGCCGTGGCTTTACCGCTAACTGGCATTCTAGAGGATTGAGTGCCCCCTTCGCCGTCGCCGTTTCGTAAGCTGCCGGTACTGTCTCGTATAAATTGAACGTCGACATGTGCGCTCGCCACTGGCACGCGTCAGCTCCGAGAAAAGGTATCACGCGTGCGGCTTTCGCTTCCACCGTTGACGATGCGTCGGCCTCCTGGCGTAGGCGTCGCACTCTTGTAGTGCGCTTTACATAGGATTTGGCTTTGGCCGTTATTAGAGCCTCACCTTCCAGTACAGTACTAGCAATGCTATCTGGTGTTTAGTATTGAAGTCGAATTGAAGGAGTTTTTGTGCGCCATGTAGTGGAAATCCTTGGTAGTCATAATTTTACAGTGTTGCGCGAACCTCTATTGGCGTAAATGCTGTAGGCAGCAAATGCTGACCTGGTAAGCGCTCTTCTACATGGAGCCAGGGTCAGCAGAAATACATGGCCGTGCAACAGGATTGTAAATTACATTGCAGTTTACTACGTGAATCTGAGACCCTGTGGCCGATCGGTGCGTGACGTTATGATGAGGCACGCCAATCTGGTCTGGAACGTAGGACCTGTCAACCGCCGATTACTTCATAGCGACTATGGACAAGTGAATACATAATTCACTTGGCCATCGTATTGAGAAGAACTTTAATTTTGTCTAGAGCAAACTTGCTATGCTATCCACGACCTTTTGCGGGCAACTAGTTGCACAAAATTTGCAGATTAAGGTTTGTCGGCACTGATGACGTCGCACAGAATCGCAGGCCCTTGGAAGCCGTTAAACTCAGCGTGACGCCATCCCAAAAAAGGTTCCAGTTTTTGTCAGCTTCGTTCGAGATAGAATTTTGGCCGGGACGAATTTGAGATCGAATGGAGGCTCGTGTGGATGAGATAACAGTATATAAGTAGGGATTCTCTCTTCTGAAATGTTTCACATAGCCTGTTTAAATAAGAATAACTAATTAGCAATGACAGCACATAAAGACGTCCAGAAATTCCTTAATCGCCGTTTCGAGGATTTGACGCTCATTGACGAAGCTCTTGTTGCCGACGGAGCCCATGAGAAGGCTCGAGACAACGCAAGGGAGCACGGCAACAAGGGACTAGCATTGATTGGGGATGCGCTGTTGCGATTGGTTATCGTGGACGATTGTATGACGGCCGGATATAGTACTGGTAAGTATTCTGTCCCTGCAGCCCGAATCTTGAGCTCACGCAGTGGAAGGCGGGTGTCACAATCTTTGCTCAAAGGAGGTCTGCAACGACGCTCTCAAGAAACTTGAAGAGGGTTTGGGTGTGGGAAAGCATATTGAACTTGATGACGCCCAACAAGGCCAAGTTTCTCGAACAACAGGAGCATCCACGATGGAAGCACTAGTCGGCGCCGCTTGGCTTGACTGTCACAGGGACTACCAAACGCTTCATCGTTCCGTCCACGAACTGGGCATTGCACATGAGCTCACTCTTGAAAAAACCCATAAATATGAATAGCTTAGCATTATGTAGCAATCTCATCACCCATCTGATGATCATGGCGTCACCACTCGCCCACGTCTTGTACCAAGCAGCACCTGTACGCAGAACAATACTCAATCCTTTGAGATACTGTACAAGACCGGAGAAACTGTGTTGCCAGGAGGTACTTTGGACGAGGAGCAACAGACCAAAACCTCCGGTGGCACGAGGCTGAACACAGATCGAGGCGCAAAGCCAGAGAAGGCTGTAGAGGTACGTCCCTTGGGGCTCCGACCACGATGAGGACAAATATGATCAGGACTCAGAAGATTGAGCTCCGAGCCGAACCTCGGATGAAATTCATATGGACATGGACCAAGTTGAGGAGGACGACCACATGATCCAAAAGCTGGCCTTGAATGAGACACATTTTATAAACGAGGCTGACTGCAGCCGGCGCTTATACCCCGTCGAAGCGTGTCTTGCAACGAAAGGACGAAATCTTGTGACGTCGACATGACAATATTGATCATTGGTCTTGGAGGCCGCTTCTGACGCCCAGGCCAGCGATGTTTTTTCAAGTTTTCATAAGGATGCCTGTTATTCGGGCCGCTGTATCTTACTCTAAAGGGGTAAATGGACACTTATTAGAACTGCGAAGAAACTCCGCCTTTCTACTCTCGGTTCTTCTCCCGCAGTTGAAGTCACTGTTGTAGGATATTCAGGTTTCAGAGTTGTATGTAGTCATCTACGGACGCCCCACAGCAAAGGGGTCGAGAGTTTAATATTTTGAGCACTATCCGACTGCCACATGACTTCCACTGATGGAGTTCGAGGAAATTTGGCTCGTCAATATATTATCCTGCCGGGCTAGAGATGAGTCAGAATCACAAGACACATAACCCTCATCATCTATTTATATGCTGCCGGAACCTCCGCTCTGTTTACACAATCAAACAACCAAAGAATGGTGGAAATTATTTGTCTACTTGCCCAGATGCCCGGATTATGCCCTGTCCAGGCGGGAATCCAACGAAGACATTTTGCTTCTTCGCGGCATGCTATACTGGTGGTGAAAGTAGCCATTCCGCGTTGTTAGCCGGCCCGATATCCCTCGGTAAGTCAGACGCTGCCTCAGGAAACCGGTCCATATTAACGATTGTAGGGGACGTTTTGAATGTAGATGTCAGCGAACGGTTGCCGAGCCGTCTTGTGGGATACTTGAATCGTGAATGGTACAATTAAATTATTTCAGAATTAAAAAATACTAATAAATAATAATAATAATAATATTTAACGTTCGTTTTCTTTTCTTAAGAGACGAAATCCTGTTCTGGGCATCCATCAAACATATACAGCCACCACGGGCATCCCTTTGCTTCTGTTAACTTGTTTAAGCTCTCTCTGCTCCATTCTTTAGATTCCAGTATTATAATTTAGTATTTCACTCTGCAGTACTAATTCCCCTTTGCACTGGGGCTCCTGATATGACACGCTGCGATTGGAACCTGACCTGTCGCGGGCGTATTGCTCGCTCGGTGTCGTGACACCGATGTGACATGTTGGATCAAGATGTCAGCGCTATTCTTCATTGTATTTTGTATCTCCGGAAGACTTAATTCTCGATTTTTTTTATTCGATTTGAATTAATTTTCCTTTTAATTGGAATTTCTGGAACGCATTAGCTCATCCAGGACGTGAGAATAGCAAACCTGCGGGGGTCGGTCCCCCCTAATTTAGCCTCCGCGTGACGCCATCCAGCTAATTAAAGGAACTTTGATCCTCTGCGATTCCCGATTCGAAGTGTAATCTTACCGTTCCGAAAGCAAGGATAATTTGAAATACCTAATAGTGACATTTATTTGGTGACTACCCCTTCCTCGTGCATGAGTCCGTTATGCAATGGTGCATAACCTCTGCGGTGACTGTGCTTCTCGAAGGCTGGCGTGCAGTAGTGATGCTACTCTACCAACGAGCCCAGTCATTCGGCTATTGACCAAACCCCCATTCATTTGCTACGGAACGCCAATAACACGCAGACAGCTTGGCTGCTAGTTAAATTAAGTGAGGTTAGCTGCCTAACAGGATACGACGCTAATTACCCCTTCTGCAGCAACCGGGTATACCTCCGCCTTGCCATAGGCTGTCGCAACACCGCCGGCCGCGCCGAGACCAGGCCAGGCCATGGATCTGATTCCGCCAAATCAGGCTCGTGATTTAGCTTGCCTGCGGTTTCATCGCGTCAGTACTCCAGTTCCGTGTCACCTAGACCAGGCGCAGATGTGAGTTGCTGCAACCCAAACAGGTCCCATGCTTCTGGTCCAGCCGTCCCAGCAATTGCAGAAAGGCGCCGTGCATGTGTATGAGCTCCAAAACGCATCCTTCCCTTGATCTTCTTTCCGTTTTCTAGTGAGCTATGTATTGCCATGTCCAGTCGCTCTAGTGTGCACAGCAGCTCGCTGATCATTATTCGACTACTGTGCATGTACCCCAGGTGCCTAAAGACATTTCGAGCATGGCGCTCCATAGCAACCTGGGTCACTCCAAGTCGGCCACATGAATATGTGTTTTTTATTAAGACGTATAGCCTCTTTTCAGTAGATTTTTATCTTTTTAAAGGGCCGAAACGAAGCCTGGGCATTACGAGCAAGGTATAGCATGACACCGAATTCTCAGAAGCCTAGACATCTTCTACCAGTTTGTCAAGCGCTTCAAATGGTTTACAATGTGACTGTGAATGTGTTGCAACAAATACAAAATTAAAAAAAAAATAGAATCAATTAATAATGGAATGTTCAAGTATGCTCCTGTGCTAGCTAGCGCCTTGGTTGATGATTCAGATTCCCATGACTTAGTACTTGGGGGCCTCGACGTGGAAAGGCTTGTCGGGAACCTTGCCAGAGTTGACTTCATTGTCGTCGTAGGCGGGGAAGGCGATCAACTTCTTGACATTGTCATACACGGCAAAGGTGGTGAAGCCAACGACGAACTGGCCAGACCATCCGCTGGTGACGGTGTAGCTGCCACACTGGACGGGACCGCCGTTGGCGCGTGAGGCGGGCTGGTTGTTGCTGGCCTTGACAACGTATGTGCACGCGGTGGGGGCAGTCTCCTGGTTGTTGACGGCGAATTTCCAAGTGCAGGTGGTGTCGTTGCTATCGCAGGCGCGAGAGAGGCCCTGAATGATCCAGTCGGGGGTTCTGGACTCGAGGGGAGCGGCAGTGGCGGTCGTGGTCGCCGCGGCGATGGCCAAGAGAGTCTTGGAGAGCTGCATTTTGGAGGGTTTCTTTTAAGCCTGGGGATATGAGTGGATGGCAGTTTCTTAAAAAAGATGACTGTGAATTATGTATGATATGAAAAGCTTGATGAAAGATTTCGAGGGCATGCGCCAGGAGGCACTGGGCTTCTTATACACGACTTGGATGAGATTTACCTTTTTCAATGGAACCAGACATGCAGTGCAATGACCTCATGTCATGCTATACCTAGCTTAACCCATCATCGCTGCCGTGCCTTCAGCCGGAATAGCATTTGGGTACCCCAATTTCGGTGAGACTGCGCCTCTCGGTGGTCCTTTGATCGGCGCCGCCTCTCGTATCCCGATCGTTGCATGTGCAGCTGCTCGTCGTTGAATGCTACGCTACAGCGGGGGTGAGTCGCCATGCACACCTGCCAAAAGTTTACTGCGTAACACGGACAAGGACATTCGCTCAAAAATCCGGTCAAAAAGTCCTTCCAGGAGAAAAGTTGCATTGATTTGTTTATTGGTTGAAACATTGGGTTTTGGGCCGAAGGATCGATTCAGTACATTTTAGAGCTGCATATAAGCTCGAGCGAGGCTGCTGGGCTGCAGTTAGCGGGAACCTATTGTGACCAACTGCAGTCGGTGTACATAGGCACCATCTCCGCCAGGGTGGTGGGCCATCGCATAGCGTTACACATTCTCGGAAGCTAAATCATCTCGTATTCCAATTATAGCACCGGTGTAGATCAGGGTCCAACCTGGCTTAGGGCCCCTTGATCATGAGGACAGTTCTGCATATTGTCAATATTCGGAATCTGATATTTCCCGACGAAGCCATGCGTTCCGTATTGTACTCCCTTCAGCTGTTGTCCAAACCGCAACTTTGTGATCCCGTCCCTGCATGGCATGCAGAGGTCTGCAAAGCAAGGAAAAAGTTGGCGCTGGGGAAGGGCAACCGGCGAAACTCTTATTGTGGAGTCAAACCTTCGCGCCCGTGACACGCGTTGCACCGCATTCCTATAGTATTAATATCGTTTTTTTTTTTGGGCAGGTTTCAGTTAGAGAAAGGCAGTGGTTGTTCTGCCAAGGCATCACCATGATGTCAGTGGGCCTGGCGGCGGAGTCAGTCACAAAGCCTTGGTCATGCGAGATAGTGAAGCAAGGGAGACTGAAATAAACTTTATCTTCCAACTGGTGTACAAGGCTCGCAACTCAATAACCCACAGGGCTCAGCCAAAAGAGTACTCGATCACTAAGAAGCAACATGAATGGGCAGCACGAATACGCTTGTAAAGAGCAGTATCTAATCGCTTTCGTATTGGATCTGGTGGCGATGAAAAAATACACTACACTATCTCATGCGAGCTACGAGGCTCATCTTTAAGATTTCTGAGCGCCGGGCTGAGTGCCAATGCGCTTATACTTGCGAGGATCTTTCCTGCTCATCATACGTTGATCTCGTGTCCCCTTGCCACCTTCCCAGAAACCCCGACCCTTCTTCCCAATAACGCCACGACCGCAGAATTTGCATTCATCAACCGCGTAGTTTTGCTCGCGGCTGCACCAGCCACAAATCATGCGGTTTGCCCACTCGTTGGGGTGATCTTCGGCTTCTTCGTGACAGCGGTCGCACGCGTACACTTTGTTGCAGCACGAGAAGCGGAACCAGCGATACGATTTGCGGTAATGCGTGCAGGAACCTCGGTTAGGCAGCGGCTCGCCCGCGTGTAAGCCGAGTTTCTCAGTCTTGCGCTTAGGGCCTGAAGTGGGCGGCGGAAGCGTGCCTGGCGTGATGAAGAGGAATTTGACATCGGGGATCTTGAAGGTGAATTTGGAATGGCACTCGCGGCACACATTCGTCACGGTTTCGCCGCGTACAGACACTAGGCCATGGCTAGGGGTAGAACATCGTTCGCATGTTGGCACGAACGTGCTCGGCAGCATGTCTGCGACTTTGCAGCCAGAGAGATCGATGAAACCAGCTCTGGAAGAATGCTCGTGGACATACTGTGGGTTGTATTTGGCAGAAAATGCACTGGCGCATTTCTTGCAGCTTCCTGCTTTCTCGACATTGGGTTTGATTCCAGTCAAGTCGTTGAGAGTGCGACAACGGTCGCACTTGATAGTCAGGCTGAGTATTGACACCTGAAGGAGCTCAAGGCCATGAAGCTCAATAGATGGGAATGAAATCATGGTTCCATGCTCAGGCGCATCCAATACAGAAATAGATGACTGATTTTCTCTCTTGTCTAGCTCCACACCGCCATCATCAGAGCTGCTCGTTGCTTCCTCTGAGCTTTCACTGTCATCCCCGATAGTCCATTCAGGAGGTCGTGGAATGTACTGAATATGGCTTTTTTCTGTTTCGGATGCTCCCGTAGTATCAGTTTCTTCTGTTGCGTCTGGATTCGTCTCCTGCGGCTGAGGTGTCTGAGGCTGAGCCGCATTTAGCTGTGCCATCTTGGCCAAGAGGTGGAGGTTCTGCGCAAGATAGTTGACATGGCCCATAAGATTCATCTGCTTTTGATCGGCGGCTCTCTGAACAAATAAATCTTCGACTGGCTCAGCATCCTTGGCGTCGGCTTCGTTGAGCTGGACTCGGATATCTTGAAGCGGGTAGAGGAGAGGAACGATGAGATGGATGTTGTTGACAGAACGGAGACCTTCAGGCAGATCTGTTTTCTTCTTTGGCTCCAGAGGCAGAGTAAAAACGACACCATCTGCAGATCGGCGATATAGCGTCAATCTTCCCATACGGGCCTCGAGCTGACGCACTTCTTGCGCTCTGCGTTCTTTAGCCACAGCAATTTCTTCCCGAGAGTGTTTCTTCTCAGGGACGAAAGGCTTTGCCGGGGGTGGCTTAGGCAGTGTCTCTGCTTTGACTTTGGGCTTAGATACGGCTGCAGCCTGTTGTGCGCGCTCCTGCTCCTGCTGAAGATGTCTTGTGTCTTTGAAAGTCACGAGCTTGACCGTCTCGACTTTCTGCTCAGACAAGAAAATTTCCAAATTCTTATCCAAGGCGTTGATTAAAGAGAGAAGAGTAGCACTTTTCCTCTCCTCGGCGAGCTTGTCCCATCCCTTCTCAACATTGATGCTGAAGCCTCTTGGAATGTCTTTGTTCGTAACTTTGAGCACCGGCCGTTTTGCAGGATATGCCTTGGGCACAATTAAATTGCAATGTAGATGCGCAAGCTCGAAAGGAAAATCCGGATCTGAGGGGGTCATCTTGAAAACCAAAGATGATCCGCCGTCTGAAGTGACGGTCTCTTTGGGTGAAAAGCGCTTCCGGACCTGGGCGAGCTGGTAGCCACGAGGGTCCTCCAGCTGGGCCTTCGGCACTGGCTTCGTGACGATCCGAGAGCCCGAGGGCTCAGCGACGGCCTGCTGCCGAGTCGTCGGAGCGCCATCAGTCGTTTGGTGAAGAGGAATCATGGTGATATGTTGCTGATTAATGACGAGGGAGGTGTTGTTGAACAGGGTTGCGGTAGATCGGTAGAAGCGACGGTAAAACTCTAGGAAACCCAAACGCCTATGCAAATGCAAATGCTAAACAGAAAGGAGAGTCTGCGTGATGCTGAATGTCGATGAGATTAGATGCTTCTCTCGGGCGGCGCATAACCAGATTTATAACTTGCGTCCACGGTGGCAACGATGAGGTTTGCATGGGACGTTTCTCGCGATCCGGCGCACCATGTTGCCCCGCTGTAGTTCCCAATAGGGCAGTGCTGTAGTTTGCGGAGGAGCCACCATGAGTCACCTACGCGAACACTGACATGCACTAAAAGGTTCCCTACTAGCAGAATTAGGTTATATCACCACATGTAACTGTTAGATGAATACTCCGGTGACACGCAAAATTTCCCCATTGCACTCGAAGAGCAGTGACTCGGAGTTGGAGTCACAGATATTACTGAGCTCTGATAGGCTCGCTAGAAATGAATCATTTCATACAGCGACTTGAGAGCATTGTCTTGAAAATCAAATCAAAATAGAATCTAAAATGATTTCCAAAGCTAGTTTTGAGCCAATCTCCAGATTACATGTTCTACAAAAAGAAAGAACAGAGTAATGAGAGTTCCCCATATTGTCCGCCATGGTGCCACGGATGAGCCTTGTCAAGTAGGTATTCTGTTCCTTGGGCAAAGGTTTCAGTCTGCCTTCCAAACAATAGCAGAAAAGCCAATTTTCTCCTGCAGTGCACCCGGGCTTTCCGATGCCAACTTCAAGAAGCCACAGTTTAAAACGGTGCGATTGAATGCATATGCAGCGTGCTCGTCAGCTGTGGCGCCATTGGTAGCAGTTCGGGCCTGCTCTAATGCATGTCTTTCTCTGACGTGACGTGCGCGATCGCCCGTGACAGGAAGGGGACACTGTACCGGTCGAACGGTCGAACTGAAATTGAAAATTAAAAATAGAAAATACAAACAATAGATTATAAAATAAATATAATCATTTTTTCTATATCAAAGCGCCAAGTCATCTCAGGACAGGCAGTACTGCGCATATGGGTGGTAACACGCCGAGATATGGCTCAGGTGAGCATTGAGGTGTCAACTCGACTTTCCTGGGATACGAATAGTTGCTGCCCAATGTACACAGACCCTTAAATCGATTTCAAATGGTCACTCAGCGTGCGTAAGGACAATCTGAACCTGATTGAATCGGCAGATGGACTTTGCGGTTTAGTTCTTCACCGATACGGTTGCGGCTTACTCTCCTCCCGTGTGCAAGTGACTGTTTATTGCCACGTCGAACGTCAGGCAGGCCGCTGGCTCAGTGTGAGATGCAGTGATCACGGCCACATCTGCAGTGGCCACCAGGTCGGCCCTTGCATGGTCATGGCATCACAATACTCTCTGTCTAGCTAGGAGAAGGCGTTTGGGAGACGTCAAAAAACCACCCCCAAACTCCTCCCCCGCGTGCGTGCGTCGTATGATGGGGGTTTGTAGCCAAGCCAAAGAAAAATCGGCCGCTCATCGGGTCGCCAAAACAAAAAGAGTGCCCAAAGAGAAACCATCCATCAAGCCATGGGCCTCGCAAAGTGGCTTGTCGATGGAGGCTGGTGCCCTTGCCGCTTACAAGGTTCTGCCCAGTTCATGGCATCACCGAAACGACGCCCGCAGTGATTCCAATGCATGCGCAGCCAAGGAACGACCGTGCTATGATCACGGCATTTTTTCTTCCCTCTTCGTTTCGTAAAAGCAGCGTCCCGGTCCGCACGCCCAGGATGACCTCGCCGCCAGGCAGAAATGCAGCGCCGAATGGGCGCGGGCTAAAAACAGCGTGACCTGCAAACGCATATCAAGCCTCCCCAGGCAGAGAGGGTGGTATGCCAACTCAGCAAATGTCGGGCAGATGACCTGCCACTCTATGCAGGCTGAGCTTGTCTTTGCCCACACCGCCCCCGCCGTTTCCCCTTTCCGCTACTGTATGCGGCTGCAGGTGCAGGAATTTTTTAATGATTAAAAAATTAGTATTTAATTTCTTGATCAATTTATTTAATGATTATTTTATTTTATTTTGCATTTTCGTAAACCTGATGTATTATTATGTTCCCTGCCGCGTCTGATGGCCTCCGATGCTGTCTGAGACATGCTCCTCCCCGCCGCCGGGGAAGGCGCCCGGGGAAGACTCACTTGACCAAGGAAATGCTCCGTGAATTACGAGTCGCTTCTAACATTTCGACAGAGAGAAAAATGAGCAGTCACAGAGAAGAAGGAAAACCAATGCGATAGAGTATTGTCTTGTCCATTTTCTCTCATTTTTTGCAGAATAAAACCTCTACAGACTGTCACTCCTCAGCCGGGAAACACTCAGTCTTGCTTTCATCAGCAATAAGCGGTGAAAATTGCCCCGACACATGGCCACGCCATGGGATGGGGGGCGGCGTCACAACGTCTCACGGCGCCGCAACTTGCGCGTTTTTGTGTGTCTCTGATCCAACGGGCCTGCTGAATCAGTTGCTGCTACCTTGAATTTTCTGCCCTATGTACTTTGTATATAGCCCCCAGATATTGCCCACCGACTGACGGCGTGCCGCTGGCAGACACCGCCACGTCGCCAGGCCGAGTACAAGTCTGGTGTACCCAAGGCAGCATGGGCAGACTCACATGGAGGCGATTTCCCACCTTCGGGTTGCACGAGTCGAAAAACATTGCCATGTCCGCTCTGGCCGAAGCTCGTCTACATGTAGGCTGCAGAATGCATATGCATGCAGGCCGGCGAGTTCTCTTCGTCAAGGAGAGAATGCTATGGGCTTGGTCTTATAGCCTCGTCAGCCTCGCTCAGCCTGGCCATCCCGTCTCCAAGTGCCGATGTCCGAAATTTGCCACCGTTGTGAAGTAAACAGTGTTCAGGGCCGCTCTTCTCTTAAGAACCTCCGTGTCACGAAATTTGAAATATGACTTATTACAGCAATCATTGCGTAAGCGTTTCCGGCATCCTTCAAAGTCGATGAAGGAGTCACCACGCCCGATTTGGAAAACGCTCGTCGTGCCTATCCTTGCCCAAACTGTGGCTGAGCAGTCGTGCCCTACCATGCCAGTATCGCGATTGTCGGGAACATCATCAGCCCCAGTCTCCTTAGAAACGAGACAGAAGAAAAGAAAACGGGCAGCTGAAGGGCAGGAATCCGACCGATGCGCTTCCAGAGAGCTAAATTTATGTGTAACCCTCCAAGTTCCACCGTAATATTGATGCTCATTGGCGATTTCGCATTTGTCGGATTGGTGGCTTAGCGTTGCCCCTAGTAGGTTTCCTAAATAGGAAAACGACATCACTACCGTGACAGTGGCCCTGCCCGCCCTACATCGTAAATCTCGGATCGTGGAGCGTTTCAGGGCGTTTAATACATGAATCCGACGACGCTGCAAGAATCTGTTTTCAGCTGCCAAAATAATGTGATTACGTCTTCGCTATCGGGTCAGCCTGGTGGCAGAACTGGCCCCAGGCCTTGAAACCGACAAGTACGACCTACGTATATAAATGCTATTCGGTCGCGGACTCTCTTGTATTTCGTATCAGTCCAACACACCAATCAATTCAAATTTTCTCTGTACTTCGATCTCAAAGATACTTCTTCCTCAAGTTCAAAATGGCCGACGACGACAGCTCCATCTGGGTCTACAAGCCCTCCTTCCCATTAGCAGTTGTCGGCTGCGTCGTTTACTGTCTCTTATTTATCGCCACTGTTTACACCACTTGGATCAAACATCGGGCTTGGTTCTTTTCCACCGTTGTTGTCGGCGCTGCGGTTGAAGTGGGCGGATATGTCTGTCGTGTTTACTCGGCAAAGAACCAGACTGTCCTGGTAAGCGCGAGGATGCACGCAAGCCGACATCAAAGACATAGAAACACTAACATCACGATCATAGGTCCCTTATATCTTGACGCTCACGTTAACTGTCCTCGCTCCCGTCTTCATTGCGGCCGGAAATTATCTCCTCATCAGCCGCCTTATCGAGAGCGTGCTCCCAACTTCTCACCATCGAATTCTCGGTATTGCCGGCCGTCTCTTGACACCCATTTTTGTGACCTTCGACATACTCTCATTTTTGGTTCAAGGCAATGGCTCCGCTATTGCCAGCTCTGGCAACTGGACTGGCCCCAAGGAAAAGATTGGACGATATACCCTGATTGGTGGTTTGCTGCTACAGCTTCTGGCCTTTGCGCTTTTCCTCGCCGTTTTCGGCCGCTTTCACTTCTTCGCCAATCGCTTTGCGGTACCTGAAGCGCCAGTCGGATGGCGCAAAGTGGTCCGAGCCGTCTATATTTCGAGCATCGCGATCATGGTGAGTGGGCAGTCTACTCTGGTCCTCTGGGCCGATTCTAATATTTCATAGGTCCGATGCATATACCGAGTCTGTGAGTTTGCCGAGGGCATGCAAGGCTACGCTTTCCGGAACGAATGGCTCTTCTGGGTTTTCGAGACCATCCCCATGATCTTTGCTATTGGAGCATTTTGCGTCTGGCATCCTTCGCAGTATCTGCCCCGCAGCGCTCTGCTCTCCAAGAAGGCACGAGCGAAGAAGCAACTCGCTGTTGAGATGGCTACAAGTACCTCTAACTCTCATGAGCAGATGGTCTAAGTATAGATGAAGTAATGGTAAAGGCAGCTCGTTGACAGGCAAACTGGATATTCTGATCCCCAAGTAGAGAGAATGGTCACCTCATATAGCTTTGACTAAATCATTATATAATACAAATATTATTTTCTTCCATTACAAAACTAATTCTCTCAATGTTTCCCCCACAAGCTTCACAGTGTCTCCACCGCAATCCAGCAGTTTCATCTCCCCAATGTCGATACATTCGCGAGTAAACATGACTGGCCACTGGCCGTACGGTTTGTATTCCTCGGGCAGTTTTTCTTGTATCCTTTGCGTCCATGTCAGGAGCATCATCTTGACATAGTTATACACATTTTGTGGTACTGAAGCCGGAGTCGCATGCCGTCGTTCTTGCAAGATCGTCGTGCCCATCACATAGTCAAGTACAATCATGTGCATGATGAGAAGTCTTCCTGTGTAGTTCGACTCGTCGATAAAAGCCGGAAATTGTTCGGCGTCGAGATCACAGAGCACATCATATATGCGTGTATGCTCATAATATCCTTCGGACGGAGTCAGAAACACTGTTGAGGTGCGCCGAGAGGCCTGGATCAGGACTGGGGACTTACCGTCAACCGGACTCTGCAGAGCCTGGGTAGCAATGCTCCGCATAATTGCTAGATATTGCAGTTCTTCAATGCTGCGGCACAACGGACCGAGAGTTTCGAGACTCCCCATGAACCCTCTAATGGCACCTTCGTCAAAATGAGGAATGGGCCTATCAAGAGGCACCACTTCCATTAATTTTTCCAGATATAGTTCTTTCTCAAATGTTCGAAATCGCGATAGGGAGTACTGCCCCATGGCATGTGTGCCTATGAGATTGCCTGAAAGAGAGTCAGCTGGTGCCGTGATTGGGCCATGGGAGTTGGAAGACGCGTACAGCCGCGAACCATGGTCAAGAAATCATTTAGACCGTCCTTCATCTGAGTCGCTTGAAAAGTCAAAACAAGTGCCGTTGCAAACGCCGCGTCTGCATGTTCCCTGGATTGGCCCGCAGTCGAGATGAATTTTTTGAAGCCTTCCAGGGCAGTGACGCGATGCTTTAGCGCCGCTTGGGTATAAGTATTCGGTGTGATGATCGAGAGATGTGAGGCGCCTAAGCCGAGCATTGCGTGAAGCAGAAAATCGTACTACTCTCGTCAGCATCATTGTGTGAATCCGACGGATAAAGTGCTTCGCTTACCTCGTGGGCCATTTGCGACACCTCGCGCCAAATATCCCAGCCATCCAACGGCAGCGACGGGTATGCGGAAAATATGAAGTGCTGGAAGAACCGCATGTCATTCATGGTAAACCACGACGGCTCCAGGCTGAGCGCTTTCGCAGGTGTCTGGCTAACAACAAGCGCCTTGAAGGACTCCTCTCGTCGCGGCCTGACTTGCATTTTATTCTCGTAATAGAGACAGTCGTAGCCTAATCGGCGGCATGCACCGCAGGCGGGCATGGCTTCATCGCACTTGACCTTGCGCCTCTTGCAATTGGCGCATCCTCCGCGAGATTTAGTGTGGCCTTTGCGAGGGATCGGGCGTCGCTTTACGCGCGGCAGCAGCTCGGGGCTGCCGGAAGATGAAGCAGGCGTTCCTGAGTCGGACATGTCTCGCGGTTTATAAACGGTCGCACTGGTCAAGCTCAAGCTGCAGTCGCTCAAATCGGGGCGTGATTGCAGAAATTGGAGAGATTGGTCAATCGTTCTTTGAGGCACTCTCCACAAGTTCAAGTGTTAATATCTGCTTCCAAACTTGCCGCGCTCGCATAATCTCGGACAAAAAGGCGCAGGAGATAATAATGTAGGATGAATAATTCACGTGAATCGCATTCTTGCAAATGGTCAAGAGAGCCCCTCGTCGGGCGGAGCTATCAAAACGGGCTACGGTGCGGCTGAGTCGTCCCGGGATTCGCGTATACGTAGGGCGCCCAAGCCATCCGGCGATGACGCAGCCTTACGAAACATCAACGTGGACAGCGACCACTAAACGGCACCAATTTCAGCCTTCTGTCAAAAAAAGTAACAATGTGGATCAGTTCAGGGAATTTAGGGCTCCCGCTCATGCAATTATTCGTAATGCCGCTGGCGGCCGGATCGTTGTTCGCCCCACGAAATAAGCAGAACGCGCCGCTGTCAGGATCCATCTCAGTTGCACAGCCTCACTGGCAGGGACTCGTGGTTTCATGGATCAGAGTGGTTATGATTAATAAAACAAGAATAAATCTATTCCACTATTTACTTTTCCGTGGTATATTCCCGTCTAAACTTTTTTTTAAATCTCCAGTCATAACTCTTTTACCATTCGTTGTCTTCCGAGCCGGCGATGATGACATTATTAACCTTGAGCACCATGCGGCACAGCTGCGTAGCCAGCTGCAGCTGCTGCTTCTTGCCGATCAAAGGATCGATAACAAAGGCGTCTTTCATGTCGTTGCTTCCACGACCCATGCAGTCGACACCAAGTCTGCCGCGGGTTCCAGGACCGGCCTTAACCTGCTGGCTCTTGATCTCTGCCAATGTGGAGATGGGGTTGAGACCGCTGTTCTCGGCCAGGGCCATGGGGACGGCATCCAGAGCCTCGGAGAAAGCACGCATGGCATACTGCTCGAGGCCGGCGGTCTTTGTGGCAGCATCCTCAACGGCAAGAGAGCATGCAATCTCAGCAGCACCACCACCGTAGACGACGCGGTTGTCTCTGACGAGGTTGCGGACAACGCAAAGAGCATCGTGTAGAGAGCGCTTGGCCTCATCAATGAGCTTGGGATATGTTAGCGTTTGGATCTCGTAGAAAATGCATGCTTGAGTTAGGCTCAACTTACCATCTTGTTGCTTCCGCGCACGAAGACGGTGACGGCTCTTGTGTTTGCGCACTCCTCGATGACCAGCATCTTCTCTCTCGTAGTACCAAAAGTCATCTCACGAACAACACCGGCTTTGCCCAGCTTCTCAGCCTTGAGATCCTCAAATCGGGGAACAATGCGTCCGTTTGTGGCAATGGCGATAAGCTCCATCTCAGGGCCACCGACCCAACGGACAGCAGGGAGCTTGTTCTGTAGAAGCAAGTGGTTGGCCTCGTCGTCGAAACCCCATTGGCAGATGACGAGGTTGGCGCCAGTATCCTTTATTTGCTGAATCATCTCGATGAACTTCTCCTTCTCGTAGTTCTGGAGCTTCTTGAATTCCTCGACGCTGGTGATGTCGAGGTGATGCTTAGTCTTGGGCTTCGGGGGCTCGAAGGCGCAGGTCAGGATAGCAATCTTGGCATCGTTGACCTCGGAGGGCATCTGGGGGTGCGAAAAGTCCTTGTCGATAATGACACCCTTGACGAGGAGGGAGTCCTCAAGAGAACCACCGACCTTGCCGTCGACCTTGATCAGCTCAAAGTCAACATCCTTGCGCTCGAGGTCGGCAACGGAGAGAACGGCATCGACGGCGATGTTGGCAAACTGGTCGTGAGCCTTGGAAACAATTTTGCTACCCAGACTAGTGCGGGCGACCTTAACCAGGTTGGCAGTCTCGTCTTTCGTGAACTCAATCTTATCGGAGATGTTGTCAAGCTCTGCGACGGCAATGTCACAGGCCTGGTCGTAGCCATCGGCGATTCGGATGGGGTGAATACCCTTGTCGATGAGATCGGCAGCCTGCTCTAGGAGAGCACCGGCGAGGACAACAACACCAGTGGTGCCGTCACCAATTTCATCGTCCTGCGACTTGGAAAGCTCAACCAGCAGCTTGGCGACGTGGTTGCTAACCTCCATCTGTTGCATGATCGTGGCGCCGTCGTTCGTGATCGTAATGTCGCCATCGGGGGAGATGAGAATCTTGTCAAGACCGCGGGGGCCAAGAGAGGTCTTGACAATGTTGGCCACGGTACGTGCGGCGAGAATGTGGGATTTGACGGCCTCGTTGCCGTACTGGCGCTTCTTCCTCCCCTGACTGCGAGGGGTTAGTAATGCAGGCTCAATTTGCGGTTGGAAAAAACATACTCTCTGACGACGATGAAAGGCCGACCCTGCTCGTCCTTCAACATCGTGGCTGCGGGCAAGTTAGTATTCTCATCGCTCGCGCAAAAGGCGGTGGTGGCGCTCACCGTTGTTCATATCCAGATCTAGGCTTGTTAGCTTCAGGGCGTTTGCTTGGGCAGATGGAGAGAAGACTCACTCAACGACATTTTAGCGGCGAATCGTCTTTGCGACGAGGTTTGCTGGTGAAATGGAGTTGAAAAAACCTTGGGACAGCCAAAATATGCACCAAGGGGTCGCAGTTGAGTATAGCTCCAAGCTGTTCCACGCGAATCCGTAATTTTCGAATCTTTGGGGGGGCATGCTGCAGCCTGCAGGTGGCGGGACACGGCGAAATTGATAGTCCGCTAAATTCGTGCACACAACCCCTCGCTAGGCCGATACTTTGCTGGTGTGTGCCCCGCGTCAATAGCGGGACGCCTGGCCCTGCCCCTCCAAAACGCGGCGTGAGCAAACAGGCGGCTTCTGTCCGTGGCAACAAATATAATTTCAACGGCGGCGCCACTCAAACCTTTCTCACTACAAATTTGTATATATAATTTTGGACACTCCTCTCTCCTTACCTGCGATCAAACCTCGAACCACCTCATTACCTATTACCGCCCTTTCTCGATCGACCGATACTGTGACATCATCGCCCAACATGGCCTCGTTTGAAGATGACGATTATTATGATCCTCACGAGGATGACTATGAAGAGGAGGACGATATGAGTCCCGAAGATAAGGTTGCCATGGCCACCGCTACCGAAGAGGTGACAAAAACACTGGGAGCCGACGCCAGCAAGGTGACTCTGGCCCAAATACAAGAAGCTATCTGGCACTACTACTATGACGTGGAAAAGTCGGTGGCCTATCTCCAAAAGACTTTTATTTCTCCATCACCAAAGCCGACTCCGAAGAAGGCGCCAGAAGGTACGTTTTTTACAAATTTTTCTTCCTCGTTAGCTGTGGCGTGCGATGGCACCACTGGAGCAGACCTACGAGGGAGCGAACATGGAGGATATCGAGCTGGGCAAGGTTCCATTCTGCGATCAGCGTTTCCTTTTGTCGAAACCCCAAGCATGCCTATCGAAGCACACTTTGCAGACATGCCGTGGCTTCGGACACCCACAAACCGACACGCCACTTTCATTGCTCCTTATGCACCGCCTGGAGGTTTATTGGGAGGAGGCGAGGGCGCGCCCAAAATGTCCAAACTTCAGGCTCTGGCTGCTGCCAGGAAAAAGAAGACGGAACAAAAAAAGGAACAAGAGAAAGAACTTCAAACAGAGCAAGGCTTGCAAGATCTGTCGATCTCTTCCCAAAAGCCTGCTGAATCCTCGCAAACACCGCCCACCCCAACATCGTCTGTACCCATCCCGATGCGGAAAGGAAAGCCTACCGAATCAGAACCTCTCGCTACACCAGAAGCTACATTATCCGACATACAAGACGAGCCGATGCTTGACATGGAAGCCCAAGTCAATGTAGTTGGTCAGCGGCCGACGCCGTCCGCGTTTGCGCAAACTTTGATTGGGTCTGCTCCAGGGGCGGGCCAAAAACAGCAGCAAGATGTCTTTGCCATGACATATGCATCGTCACCTTCATATCTTGCTTCTGCGTTTTCTGAGCCCAGCCCAGATGACATCGTGTTCGCCGCACAAGCGAAAGGTTCGAATTTTGCAAGGGCAAAATAAAGGGCTAATCTAATATCTTTCAGCGGGCAAAAAGGCTACACCAGCTCCCAAAGCTGCCCCTAAGAAGAAGGCCGATGGAGCAGCCAAGGCCGATAGTAACACGGACGACGTTGCGAAAAACGTCGCTGCCCTTAAAGTCAATGACGTGCCACCACCGAAAACTAAGGGGCTAGATGTCGTCGCGGAATATGAAAAGAGTGGTGTGAAGAAGAGCACTAGCTTTGTGGTTGTCGGTATGTTTACAATTGAGTCCTCGATCTGGAGCACTGCTAATGTGAATATTAGGCCATGTCGATGCCGGCAAGAGTACCCTCATGGGACGTCTTCTTGTGGACTTGAAGTATGTTGACTCAAGAACTGTCGAGAAATACAGGAGACAGGCCGAGAAAAGCGGCAAGCAATCATTTGCTCTGGCTTGGGTCATGGACCAAAGAAGCGAGGAGCGTGAGCGCGGTGTCACCATTGACATTGCCACCAATTACTTTGAGACCGACAAGACAAAGTACACCATTCTCGACGCACCGGGCCATCGCGATTTTGTGCCCAATATGATTGCAGGCGCTAGCCAGGCCGACTTTGCCATCCTAGTCATTGATGCGAATACTGGTGCCTATGAGAAGGGCCTCAAGGGTCAAACTCGAGAGCATATTTTGCTATTGCGAAGCCTTGGGCTGCAGCGTGTTATTGTTGCTGTCAACAAGTTGGACATGGTGGGATGGTCAAAGGATCGTTTTGAGGATATCACTCAGGAAGTCACCGGCTTTTTGACAGGCCTGGGCTTCCAAGACCAGAACGTCGACTTTGTTCCCATTTCTGGATTGGATGGTGAAAATATTGTCAAGAAGATTACTGCCCCTGCTGCCTCTTGGTACGAGGGTGGTACATTGCTCGAGGCTTTGGAGAGATCGGAACCAACGACAGTTCGAGCGCTGAAGAAGCCATTCCGCATGGCCATTTCTGAGATTTTCCGCTCCGCGCAGCAAGGCACAACGACATTGGCCGGTCGTGTCGACTCGGGAACCATTCAGATTGGAGACTCGCTTGCGGTGCAACCCAGCGGCGAGACTGCGTACATCAAGTCCATCATGGTCGACACGGAAACTCAAGATTGGGCCGTTGCAGGACAAAACGTCAGCATCTCGCTCACAGATATTGACCCTATTCACATCCGCGTCGGCGATATTTTGTGTCTTGCGGCGAACCCTATCCCATGCGGCGATACATTTACGATGAGGGCTATGGCGTTTGAGCATCTGATGCCCATGCCCGTTGATCTTCACCGCGGTCGTCTGCACGCTGCAGGCCAAATTCAAACCATCCTCGCTTCGCTGGATAAGGCCACCGGTGAGATAATCAAGAAGAAGCCAAAGGTGGTTCAACCGGGAGGCGTCGCCCGAGTCGTGATCAAGCTAAAGGAAAAAGTGCCATTGGAGGCAGGACAGAGAGTGGTGATTAGAAGTGGTGGCGAAACGATTGCAGCCGGTTTACTAGAATAGACGTAACGAGACAATGAATGTACTTGGACTACGGCTGTCTTCAGAGCCTTGAGTGAGATCGATAATGGTGAGAAGTGGATGTTCCTGGCCACACATGGGCCGTCAACGAGCCTCGTGATCCATGGCTAAATCCAAAAATAGATAAAGCCTTGCGCAGGACCGTTAAAATTGAGGCGCTCCTGCATGGCTGTCGTTTTGCGTGACTAGATGGTGCGCTCAGCTGCTCGTCTCTGTGCCACTTTCAGAGGGCAGCACAGCGATCTTGCTGATCACCTGCGACACGTACAAAGTTGTAGGGCTGAAACAAAGAAGCTTGTAGCCACGCTATCATGTCGGCATAATGGAATTAAGCAGCGGCCATCCCATGTCATGCAGGAACTGCCATCTGTCCCAATTACAGATTGGGTAGCAGGGCGCCACAATCCTTTGGAGCTGAGGGATGACGAGAGACAATGGACTAGCCAATGGCGAAGCAACGAAACTTCATACTGATAGACTCCGAGTCATAATTCAGGGCATCTGCAGCCTTGCAGGAGGAATAGCGTGGCTGCGCCAGGAACTGGACTCGGCATTACTGCCAGGCTGCGTGGTGCTCTCTGCAGCCGGCGTTATTACCAGGTGGCCTTTGCGATTGGTGGCACTTCGCCGCTGCTTACCCAATCCACCAGGCCGGCTGCGACAGAACCCCATGGCAGCTTTTGGAGACGGTTCAGGTTAGGTGGTTGGGGTAGCGGCCAGCTAGCGTGCTGACCAGGGCCATGGTTGCAAAGCTTCCCGCCAGGACAGACGATGTGGCCTCTTGCGATTTAAACAGATTCGTGGCAATCAATTGATGGTGATGGCTTCACGGCGCATAATACGAAGGTTTTTGGACAATGTGAATCATACCATGAGTCACAATAGAGGGGGCAGAAGCTGATAGAATGCGCTGCTGGCCAAGAACAGATTGGCCACGATGGTGGCGGGCGATGAGGTAACTGGGCAAGCGGTGGAGCTTGGAGCTCTGTGCGGTGGGCGTGCAGGAGGGGTACTGGCACTGTACGGGACTGCTGAAAGAGGCTGCTGTAGTGGACACATGGCCTGTCAGTGGCAATTCTCGCAGCGAATTGGGCGGTGGCCTCACAGTGCGAATAGTGTCCAGCCTCCACAGACAACCCCTGTCACGTGGGGGCAGCACCCTGGATGGTTAGCGCTCTTTGTACCTTACAGGTGCAATCTGGCCTTTTTGTGCCATCTGGACACCTCGACATTTTTTGGGACAAGCGCTCTCATAAAGTCAGCCCGGCGTCACCAACTTTCCCTTCTCCAATCTCCATCTCCATCTCCATCACCATTCATTAACCCAGGGTGAAAGTTGCCAGCTTGAGGAACAGGAAGACCTCGCTGCAATTCGGATTGTTTGTACTTTTTTTTGTTCTTTTTTCTTCTTCACACAAACTTCACACCCAGGAGTGAAGCTCGCCTTTGTTTCGCAATGGCTCGCTCCCGCAGTTCGATGGCCCTCGGCCTCGGACTCCTGGCTTGGATCGCGCTTCTCTTTGCGCCCCTTGCCTTTGTTCAGACCGCCCACGCCCAGACGGATGCCAGTGAGCAGACCGACTATGGCACCGTTATTGGTATTGTAAGTAGCTCTTCCAGACGCTCTCCCGCACCTGGCCGCTCGCGCCAATTCTGGTCTCGTGGCCTCATTGGAGCTTCACCGCTAACCTGTTCCCCCAGGATCTGGGTACTACCTACTCCTGCGTCGGTGTGATGCAGCAGGGCAAGGTCGAAATTCTCGTCAACGATCAGGGTAACCGTATCACTCCTTCTTACGTCGCCTTCACCGATGAGGAGCGTCTGGTCGGTGACTCCGCCAAGAACCAGGCCGCCGCCAACCCCTACAACACCATCTACGATGTCAAGTAAGCTTTCCTGGCCGATTGCCGCGCAATTGACTCAATTACTAACCGACTTCCAGGCGTTTCATTGGTCGCAAGTTCAACGAGAAGGATGTCCAGTCCGACATGAAGCACTTCCCCTACAAGGTCGTCTCCAAGGATGGCAAGCCCAACGTCCAGGTCGAGGTCAACGGTCAGAAGAAGCAGTTCACTCCTGAGGAGATTTCTGCCATGATTCTGGGCAAGATGAAGGAGGTCGCCGAGTCTTACCTTGGTAAGAAGGTCACCCACGCCGTCGTCACCGTCCCCGCCTACTTCAACGTAAGTTTTTCCTCGACAAGTTCGCCAATGCTTGCAGATTGCTAACCCCTCCACAGGACAACCAGCGCCAGGCTACCAAGGATGCCGGTATCATTGCCGGTCTCAACGTCCTCCGCATTGTCAACGAGCCCACCGCCGCCGCTATCGCCTACGGTCTTGACCGCAGCGACGGTGAGCGCCAGATCATTGTCTACGATCTTGGTGGTGGTACCTTCGATGTCTCTCTCCTGTCTATTGAGGACGGTACCTTCGAGGTTCTTGCCACCGCCGGTGACACCCATCTTGGTGGTGAGGATTTCGACCAGCGCGTCATCAACTTCTTCGCCAAGTCCTACAACAAGAAGAACAGCGTTGACATCACCAAGGATGCCAAGGCCATGGGTAAGCTCAAGCGTGAGGCCGAAAAGGCCAAGCGTACTCTGTCTTCCCAGATGAGCACCCGTATCGAGATTGAGGCTTTCTTCGAGGGCAACGACTTCTCCGAGACTCTTACCCGCGCCAAGTTCGAGGAGCTTAACATGGATCTCTTCAAGAAGACCATGAAGCCCGTCGAGCAGGTTCTCAAGGATGCCAAGGTCAAGAAGTCCGAGATTGACGACATCGTCCTTGTCGGTGGTTCTACCCGTATCCCCAAGGTTCAGTCCCTTGTTGAGGAGTACTTCGGTAAGAAGGCTTCCAAGGGTATCAACCCCGATGAGGCTGTCGCATTCGGTGCCGCGGTCCAGGGCGGAATCATGTCTGGCGAGGAGGGTACTGATGACCTCGTCCTCATGGATGTCAACCCCCTGACTCTCGGAATCGAGACCACCGGTGGTGTCATGACCAAGCTCATTCCCCGCAACACTCAGATCCCTACCAAGAAGAGCCAGATCTTCTCGACTGCCGCTGACAACCAGCCCGTCGTCCTGATCCAGGTCTTCGAGGGTGAGCGTTCCATGACCAAGGATAACAACATCCTGGGCAAGTTCGAGCTCACTGGCATTCCCCCCGCTCCCCGTGGTGTTCCTCAGATCGAGGTCTCCTTCCAGCTTGACGCCAACGGTATCCTGACCGTCTCTGCCCACGACAAGGGCACTGGCAAGCAGGAGTCCATCACCATCACCAACGACAAGGGCCGTCTCACTCCCGAGGAGATTGAGCGCATGGTTGCCGAGGCTGAGAAGTTCGCCGAGGAGGACAAGGCTACCCGTGAGCGCATCGAGGCCCGTAACGGTCTTGAGAACTACGCCTTCAGCCTGAAGAACCAGGTCAACGACGAGGAGGGTCTTGGTGGCAAGATTGATGATGAGGAGAAGGAGACCATCATGGACGCCGTCAAGGAGACTCAGGAGTGGCTCGAGGAGAACGGTGCTGAGGCCAGCGCCGAGGACTTCGAGGAGCAGAAGGAGAAGCTGTCCAACGTCGCCTACCCCATCACTTCCAAGATGTACGGTGGCGGTGCTCCCGGTGAGGAGCCCGAGGGTGACTTCCACGATGAGCTGTAATTGCATAGACGATTTACCCATGAGCTATTAGAGTGGTGTTTATGTTTTTCGGATTACGGCGTGAAGACGGCACATGATTTTTGAATTGCCTACGTCTTATATTGTAAAAGTAGACACATACCAAAATTGAAATTAAAAAGTACAAAGAATATGTTCCGTGCTGTGCACACATGTGACTGAGGAGAGGGCTAGCCAGCATTTGCGGCCTGCGGAAGCTATCTACGGAAAGAGCTGTGTGGGGTCAAGACCGTCAAAGCAGAGGAATGAAAGAATAAAAACAATAGACAAAACTCACAGGAAATCAACTCTTGCTCTTTGTTCACCTGCAGGACTGCTATGTGAGTTGGCCTGAACATGCTGTTTGTTGCAGCTGGCAGCTGGCAGCCGTTTGCACGCGTGAATACGGTAGTGAACAAGAGCCGCTGCGCCTATCAGCTTCACCACTCCTCACCTCACCTTACCTCTCATTATTCCTGTTTCCTTTAATCCTTCTTCTTTTTCTCTCATCTTACCTTTCTTGTTCAACCATTCTCAATTCCAAATCAAACTTGCGTTCAAATTCACAATGAAGCGACCATCGTCTGTCGATCGCGACATTCCCAAGAAGCGGCGTTCTTCAGTCGAGCGTGACACTCCCAAGAAGCGACGCAAGCCACATGTACCGCGCACCTCCTCTCCGCTATCCCGCCATGGCGGCATCAAGCCTCTCAGCGTGCAGGAAGCCAAGGCGTCCTCGGAACTCTTCAACCAGGTCCTCGGGAAGAACAAGCCGAAAGCCGGCCGAGAGTCGTCTCCCGCTACGCAAGCTACACTCGAATCGGCCGTCTCGCTGCTTGACACCCCACCGACGTCTAGCCCTCCCGAACTGCTCGAGAGCATTGTGCAGAAGCTTCCTCCGTCCTCTGGTTCGGCTGATATGAGCATCAGCGACAGCGATGACACGCAGGCGCGTGACCGAGTTGAAAAGTGTACAGTCGAGGACGAAATGGAAGGGGTCATTGGCGGCCCAGACGCTGTGCTGCAGGCGCTGAATACTGCGGTTGAGAAGGACGAAAGAAACAACGGCGCCAGAGCAGAGACGGTCGATCTCGAAACTATTGCTGAACAGAGCCCTGAACGGGAAAGCGGCCCTGGCCTGGCCAACAAGGACGACGATGTGGAAATTCTACTGCCAAAGCGCCGCGGCTCTGGCGCATCTGCCGACGATGCCATGGAGCTTGACCCAGGCCCATCGGAGCAGCTCGAGCGAGAGTATCAGCTCAGCCAGCAAGTCGACAGCAGCCAGGACTCTACCGCCGACGTGCCCTCCAGCGTCGTGAGCTCCAGATGGCTCCTTAAGAAGCTCGACGGCCTCTCCGTTGACACCCTCGAGACCGGCCGCGCCGCCATCGTACAAGAGCTGCGCGACATGGAAGCCGAGGTGGCGTCCCTCCCGCGCGCCAACATGTTCCCCGCCAACGCCGGGGGTAGTCCTGCGCAGCGCCTGGACATGGTCGAGACGCTGATCGCGCCGCAGCTCGCCCAGCTACCATCGCACGTCTGGCAGGGCTACAAGGCGGCGCTGTTGCGGCTATGCGCGGCATCTAGCAGCGCCAGCGCCAGCTCCAGCGGGAGCGGGAACGCCGTCCAGTTTCTCAACATGGACTACCGGCAGCGTCTGCTCAAAGTCAAGGAGGTCGTGTACCTGCCCGAGGAGATTGAGCTGCTGCACGGAGGCGACGCGCAGCGCATAGAGTGCGCGATTCGCGTGTGCGCCACCGTCACGGAGATTACGGGCCGCGACGAAGAGATCGTGCCCGAGGAGATGGCCGCGTGGGTGGAAGCGGAGCTGAAGGACATGGCGTGGAAGGTCAAGGTCACGTCGGTTTGGCGCAAATACTGGCCTGCGGAAAATGGAACGGCTGAGCATATGGGGTGAGATATTTGGACTGCATGGAATTTGGCGCGCCATGGTTTGCTTTTTATTTTCAGGGGTTTAATTAGACGAACGGTTTCGGGATTACGGAAATAGGCTGTTTGCATTGATTTTGAATTTTCACGTTCAGAAGCTGCACTTAGTAGGGTATGGTTGGCAGCCATTTACATGGAGTGAAAGTGGCGATAGTGCCAACAACACATGGGCTTCATAGCAGCGCCCACAACACAGAAATGCATGAATAAAACTCAGATTTTGCAAGCCAGTCTCCTAAACTAATTATCCATGACATTTATTACTCGAAATTGTTCTATGCGACGGCGATATCTTTGTTCAATGCAAAAATGTAGGGTAGAGATAGTCACGTGCACACGCGTAACAGCCGGCGCGGTCGGCGCGACTTGGATGGCCGAATCACTTTAGCTGGCACGTATGACGACATGAGGCACGACACCCGCCCGCCCCTTTCACACCAGCGGCCGTTATCACGATATAGTTTGAAACGCTGAAACCCGATATTCTTGGATCAATTCTCCTCGCAGAAGTTTGCAATTTTTTTTTAATTCCTCTTTCTTTTTTCCCAACATGCCTGCACGCAAACGCGCAGCAGATGACGGTGCTGTCACACCAGCGGAGACTGGGGGTTCACGGCGCCGATCAGGCCGCATCTCAAGCACCCCGAAACAGAAGAGCTCGTACTGGGAAGGATCCGACGGCGAGGACTCCGGCAGCGACGGTGAGAAGCCGGTGGTAAAGAAAGCCCGCACGGCCAACGGCAGCGGTCGTCGCGTGAGCGCTGCGAAAAAGAAGAAGCAGGAGAGCGACGAGGACGAGTACACGGCAGAGGCGCAGCTGGCTGCGGAGGCGGAGGAGGAGGAGGACGGCGACGAGGAGGCGGATGAGGACGATGAGAGCAGACCGATGAAGGTCACGGTTGTGCCGCTGGAGCAGATGCGCGGCGAAGACGGCGTGCCGTATGAAGATCACAGGGTGCACAAGAACACGATGCTGTTCCTTAAGGACCTCAAAGCCAACAACAGGCGGCCATGGCTGAAATGTGAGTGGCACTGGCACCCCGATTTTTTTTTTCGCTTTAAAACGCCGTATTAATCATTCACAGCACACGATGGCGAGTACAGACGCGCCTTCAAAGACTGGCAGACCTTTGTCGACGAGACGACGCAGACCATCGCCGCCGCCGACGCCACCGTCCCCGAGCTGCCCTCCAAGGACGTCGTCTTCCGCATCTACCGGGACACGCGCTTCAGCAAGGACCCCACCCCTTACAAGCCGCACTTCTCCGCGGCGTGGTCGCGAACGGGCCGCAAGGGCCCCTACGCGTGCTACTACGTGCACTGCGAGCCCGGTGGGCACTCGTTCCTCGGCGGCGGGCTGTGGCACCCCGAGGCCGGGCACGTGCACAAGATGCGCCGCAGCATCGACCGGCACCCGGCGCGGTGGCGCGCGGTGCTGGCGGATGAGGGGTTTCGGAAGGTGTTTTTTCCGCAGGTGAAGAAGAAGGGCGCGGACGCGGAGGACGTGGTGAGGGCGTTTGTGGAGAAGAATCAGATGAATGCGCTGAAAAAGAAACCAATGGTGAGTGCCATGCGTGTGTGGGTGGGTGTCTGTGGACATGAGATCGGTTGCTAATGGATGAGGCAGGGATATGACGCGACACATCCGGACATTGAGCTGCTCAAGCTCAAGAATTACACCGTTGGCATTCCGATTGATGAGAATATACTATGCAAAGATAATGCGCAGGAGAAACTGGGCGAATACTTCCGCGCCCTGGAGAAATATGTGAGTAACAACTCCAGTAAGTCACTTTTCAAAGAGGAGACTTACCGATTACAGGTCACATTTGTCAACAGCATCGTTATGCCAGATCCTGGCCTCGACGACAGTGACAGCGACGACGACGAAGATGACGAGGACGAAGGCGACGACTAAAGAAAACGGCCATTGAGCCATGTATCATCACTTGGATATAGGAGACAGTTGAATATCGCACTTAAATACGACATTGTATTCCTAATCTGTACATATATATAATTCATGGCGAAATCACGTCATTCACATTCTGTCCTCATAGCGCGCGCCTGCCACCTCATCATCTATGCGCAGCCGCAGACGTTGAACTGCGCGATGCTGGGATCGTGGTCGCTGACCTGGCCGGCGTCCGTCTGCCAGGTGTTGAGGTGGAGGTGCTCAAACTTGGCGTTCTTGCGGAGGGCCTCGCTGGCGTACATGTGGTCGAGGGTCTGGCAGTTCATGTCAAACAGGTAGCTGTAACGCTCCTCGGGCGGGGTGTTGACCATGTCGTCCATGTTCACGAGGCCCGACTTCTCGGCAAAGACGCGCATAGGTTGGACCTGGGCAAACTCGTTAAAGTCGCCAGAGGTGATGATGCGCGCCTTGGGGTCCCTGGTGAGGATCTCGGCAATGAAGGACTGTTTTACGTCAGTTTTGGGATATTCCTTGCGCGGGTTACTTTGAAAACTTACAGCAGCAGCCTCGTTCTGGCTGGTGCGCTTCTCAACGCCCTTGTTCACAGGAGGACGCTGGTCGCCATGGAGGGTGGACGAGCCACCCTTGCTGCCCATGTGCACGTTGACGGTGAAGAAAGGCTTGCCGCCCTTCTTGACTGTCTTCCACTGCGCGACGAGGGGCTTGCGACTGTTGTCGTAGGCGGGGTTGGCGGGGTCGATGCGGCCCGGGTTGTACTTGAGCGCGGGGCCGTCTACGACCTCGTTGGCGTCGGTGCTGCCGCCCTGGTTGGGCTTGTAGAGCTCGAGCACATCGACGCGGTACAGGTAGGCCTGGCGGATGTTGCCACCGGGCTGGCCGCCGTCTTTGTTGTTGACGGGCGCGACCTCGGTGAAGTTGTAGGCAACGCCAGAAGCCGTCAGGAGCGCCTCAGCGAGGGTGCCAAGGGTGAGGCTGGCCGAGGTGACGCCATCGTTAGTCGGGCCCGAATTATCCTGGACTTCCTGCAGGAAAATGAGATCAGGCAGGCGGAGCTTGTTGACAAGCTGGTCAACAACGCGGGGCAGATGGGCCGAGTCCGGAGCGAGGTTCTCAGCGTTGTACGAGGCGACGGTAATGCCCTTACAGTTACCAGTGCTGTTGAAGGCCACAGGCGGGAACTCGGAGTTGGCCTGGGTCGTGGGCGCAACAGCCGTGAGGGGAAGCAGACGGTAGAAGCCAAAGGCGTTGGAGACAACACCGGTAACATCACCCAGGTAGTCGCCGAGCTTGGTGTCGCTGGGGTTCTTGGTGCCATCGAGAGGAGCGCCGATGATGATGGTCTCCGGATTGGCATCTGCGGAATTAGCAGTCGTCTACCAAATTCAAGTATGTTCGACTTACCTCCTTCAAGCATAGTGATACCGCCGTGCGCATTGACACCAGTAGTCTTCCAGTCACCGCGCACCCAGACATCGCCGAACTTGTTGGGACGGCTGGTCTGGTAGGCACCCTTGACCGTCACCAGCTCACCGAGCAGGCTCTGCCAAAAGTCGAGGCCGTACTTGGTCGGGTCCAGAGTCGGATTCGACTGGGAGACGAGGTCGACGGCATTGGGCACGCCAAAGATGCCGCCGACATCGAGGCTGGAGTAGTCCTTGGTCGGCGGCGAGAGGGTATCGACGGCGATGACGCGCGGCTTGACGGGGTTGCCGCTGGAGCGGACAACAACGTCGGTGGGACGGCTGAGCTCGGTGAGCTGAATATAGTCTTTGTTGGATCTGTGCTTGTGAATTAGTACCTTGGAGATATTAATTGGCCTGTCGGTGATATTTACCTGTACATCTCGATACGACCATTCAGCGAAATAATGTCGCCGACCTTGACGCGGCTGATTATGGTCTTGCCGAAGACATAGAGACCCTCCGAGGTGCGCGCATCATCGTCCGGCTGTAGCGAGCGAATCCAGACGCCATTGTCGCCGGCAGCTGTAACGAGACCGGTGACGTTGGTGACGGTCTGGTTGGTCAGCGGCGACAAAAACTGGTTGCCGTTGATTTCCGCAATGGTGACGGCGGCGACCGAGGAGGCGGCCGTCAGCACGGCGCCGAGGAAGCGACCCAGGGTAGCAGGCTTCATGATGTCAATTGGAGAAGGTGCTCTGTGGACGGATGCCTTGGAGTTGCATCTCGTGAGAAAATCGGGAGCAGCATGCGAGCTTTTTGTATCTCGTCCCTCCCCAATTACTAGCTGCTTTCCTTTCCCCGTCCTCTCTCATCACCGAAGGATCCAGACACCAATCAAAGGCAAGGCCACGGCTTCTCCAACCACCGAGCTGAGCCGGGACCTTGGACTAATGCAAACAAGACCCCTCTTGGAGTTCTTGGCGCGGCATTGATGGCGTTTTTGGCGCGGGACGGACTAGAAACGTGGGCTTGGCTAAGCTGCCCCCAGGTCGATAAGTCCATCAGCGGGAAAGCTGATGGCCTGAGCCATCTGCAGCGGTGAAGTTAGCGTCGTGAAAATGCCATGTTGATCGAGCTTGAAAAGCAACATTTTGTACATCTTGGCGAGATGCTTCGCATGGATGCTGCTCTCCTGTTGATCCGGCCCAAGCAGATGCTTGTTTGCATTGCTGGTGTATCGATCGGCGGCCGCCGA
This sequence comes from Paracorniculantispora psalliotae, assembly GCA_002796755.1. NCBI lineage: Eukaryota > Fungi > Ascomycota > Sordariomycetes > Hypocreales > Cordycipitaceae > Paracorniculantispora > Paracorniculantispora psalliotae. Next base: position 796,567 of record PHFE01000093.1, read on the forward strand.
TGAGAGAAGAAGTGTGGCGCTGAGCAGTGGGACGAGGCGTCGACATGCTCATTTTAGCGAGGCTGTTATAGCGGGCTACAGCGGCCTATCCGGTACAAGAGCCCGCTGAGGGGCGCTGAGAGGCGTCGGGAGGCGCTGAAAGACTCCGCCAGCAGCACAGGCTCAGCCTGGCAATGGCTCGCTTGACAGGACGCCGGCTGTCCGCTGAGAGGCAGCCGTTGCTTCACGTGCGGCGTCCCCTGCGAAGAGGCGCACAGGGCTTGGTATCTGGTTCCTACAGATTAAACTTTAATTCGGCGGCTCTCCGTCCATGGCTGGCCCAATGGCGAAGCTCGAAGTTGTTAGTGCCAAGATCGATATTCGATAAAACGCTTCTTTATACTGTGCTTGGCTAGATGATGGCGTTGGAGTCCTCACGACAAGTCAGATGCGACATCACACGTGCTGTAACACCCAATATGGGTAGACCTGGTGATTAACTCTTGAATATTGTTACTTATTGCGATGGAGAACAGAATTGATAGCTCGGCAGATGCGATTGACCAATGCCGAAGATAGATTGAATTACGCTCTAGACGGCCTCTGGGCTGCAATGGCTCACGCCAGTAAGAACTAATAGCTAAATAGTTTGCACTCTAATTAATTTGGGCGTTTCGATTCGTGAAAATGCCAATTAACCAAATTTATCTCTTCTAATCCAGTATGTGCTTCCGAAAGCTGCCATACAAGACCATGTTCCACAACATCTGCACAACACCATTGCAGGCCTAACTATGTCACAACCATCACACTTTGCTTTCCTAGTGCGACTTCGGAGAAAAAGACTACCAACAGGATGTATTTGATACTGTAGACAAAAACTTAAAATACCCGCAGCAAGCTCTGCTCAATGGCTGGATAATATTAGATTAGACCACCACCTTTATACCCACCGTGTCTTGCTGATCTGTTGTGTGATCTGAGACAAACTACGTCAACGCGCTTGCTAAAGTACGACATGATAGACGTAGTTGTGTGATGGCCTATTTAACCTGTCTTGCCCCCTACAGAACGGTTAACAAGGGAGGATAACCACGTTGTGATTTTTTTATTTCCCAACGCGGCTGCGCGAGCTTGACAACTTCTAACCTCACCTCTCCATCCTCACTTACACAATATAAACTTACGCCAGCCGCCGCAATGAAGTTCCTCGCTGCCCTTGTCTTGCCCTGCCTGGCCAGCGCCTCGGCCCTCGACGGTCTCCCCGATGGCCGCCTCACCAGCACGCCCGCCCGCCCTGACACGGGCAACAACACCGGCGTCGTCGTACCATCCTGCAATTGCACGGGTGCCGCACCGGGCGCCGACACCAACGCCTCCGCGGTCTATCTCTGCGGCGACGCCCGTCTCGGGCCCCAGCAGCTGCCTACCAAGCTCCCGCTCGGCAGCTTCGTGGCGAGCTACAACCGTCTTGGCGCCGATATCACCGTTGAGCAGTTCCTGAAGGCGTGGACGGGGCCGGACGGCAAGTACAAGCTGCCGCCGCACAACGGCTTCAAGATGGATATTGACGGCAACGCCATTAACGGCACGCTGCAACTGGAAGTGGGCACGCTGATTGACCGTTTCGGAAGTGAAGATGGTGAGCAAGAAACAAGGCATTGAACTCGCACAGCTACTAAATTTGCATCATAGGTGAATATGTCCTGGCAGCCAGCGCACCATTCTCACAGCGCTCTCTCCCACCGTCGAGTCTCGACACGGACCCCAGCAGCCCAGATTTTCCCTATGGGTATCATCTGTACAAGGTCATTCGCCCATTCAGTGTTGTGGGTGGACCGATTGCTCCGTTTTATGGCCAGCCCGGCCTCGGTGCGCAGTTTTACACGGGTGGCACAGGAAACATCAAGCAGCTGCTCCAGGATGGCTACATTGAGCGTCAGGATCCCCTTCTTCTGGTTGCTCGCTCGCAGGGCATCTGCACTTAATCTGACCAAATTTGCAGCATACGAAGGTCCGAAGTTGAAATTAATAGCATTGCACATTTTATATAATAGACAAGCTAATGATAATGTATACGCTCAAAACTCGACCGCCCAACGCCATACTTGAAATCATGAAATCAATAGCTAAAATCTTCCCAAGCTGTAGTCTCCCCAGCAAGCCATTCGTGTAGAGATCGCAGCAGCGCCGCGCCCGTACACAGATAAAACTTGGTATCCTGGCCGCCCAGTGCCTTCACATCTTTCTCCACGATCCGCCTATACTCGATGCTCTTGACGCCCTGTTCGTGCAGCTTGTCCACCATCTCCTTGTCCACGTCGCCACTCGACACAAATAACGTCGTCTTGGCTGCCAAACCTTCCACACGCGCAAACGTGTCCACTGCCACGGCCAGGTCCTTCTTGTTCAAGCTCCACAGTAGCGTCAGCGGCACGCCAGCGTCGAGCACGTCTCGCGCCTGCGCCAGCAGTGGCGTGATGCCGACGCCGCCTGCCACAAACACCGGTGTGGCGGCACCATTGGCTGTCGTAGTTGGTAGTCGGAAAGACGCTTCGCCGCCGAAGCCGAGGACGGGAATCTCGAGCGGCGCGCGCAGATTCTGCCGCCAGAGCAGATTCGTCGCCGGCCCGTTGCGTCGTGCCGTAATCTGCACCTGCAACTTCCCGTTGGCATCACCAACCGGCGGTCGACTGGACACTGTGAACGTGCGCACGAAATCATCATTCAAGCTCTGCGGATCGTCGTCTCGCATATGGGCATAGCCGTGATTTAGCTCCTCGCCGAAATCAAGCGTGATGTGCTGCCCAGGCTGCCATACCATCTTGTCCTTGGCGCCGTCTAGTGTAAATGTGAAGCGGCTTACCGTTGGAGACAAGATTTCACGATTCACCAGTGTGGCCGTCACGTCCGGCTTCGATTCGAAAAAATTGGCACCGTGCATGTCCCGCTCGGGGAGCAGGTGTCGCACGGGCGGATTGTAGGGCGACAGCTCAAGAGGCACGCCCCGAAATGGCAGGCCGCGCTGGACGAAGTGCGCCGCAGTAATGGTAATCTGCACGGCGAGATTTGTGCGTGCCATGACGGCAGCGGCATCGGCGCCGACGAGGATGGACGCGCTGCCGGTTAGGTAGAGCACGTCGGACGAGTCAAAGTCAGGGACGACGATGCCGACGTGAGGGTTGATTTTCAGATTACCGAGGGTCTGATAGAGACGATTTCCGGAATCTGGAGGTATAAGTGTTAGCAGTTAAATGTCAGCAAGAATTTAAATGAAAGCCGCGCCTACATTCTGGATATACAATAACTGCCTCGTCGACTTCGTTCTTCAGAACGCGCGTAAAGCCCGCAGGACCACCTCGGTGATTCGTATCCATAGTCTCGCCATTAGTGCTTGACATGAAGAACATGTCGGCCTTCTCCAGCAACCTCGTCGCCTCCACCGGTAGCATTCTTCCGCCTTTCGCTTCCACCACTTGCGCGTCATTCTCTCCGTACGGGCGTGGCGCCACCCGTTTCTTGTTCAGGTACTTTGGGCAATTCCCCAAACTCTCCGTCACCAAAAAGGCCATTTGCAGCGCCCGTTTCTCCGTGTCCATCGACCCCGCCACCATGGCGCCCATGAGCTTGACCCGGTCCCGCGTCTCCAGGTCCACCGCTAGGGCCGACATCATCTTGCCCCGGCCGTCATTCGGCTGCACGACGCCGCCTTGCGCCGCCGCGTCACCCCAGAGCGCGGCGTACACCGGATCGTGCGCCGCGTCGACGGACGAGTTGAGGCCGAGCACACCGCTCGCGATGGGCTCCGCGAAGCCGCGCTCGCCGCCCCAGAGCGTCGTCCACAGGCGCCCGCGCGCGTCGAGTGTGCCGACGGCCACGAGCGGCGACTCGACGGTGCGCATCGCGTATGACATGGGCAGGCCAGCGGACGTCGGGTTGCCGCTGGGCGGAACGTGCAGCAGCAACCGCATAGCGGCCTCGCCGTCGTGGAACGTCTCTAGTCGTGCCGGCATGGCTTTGATCCCATAGCCGTAGTACAGGTCGTCGGTGTTGGGCTGAAAGATGCGATCGGGTTGAAGAAGGTGCGGAATCAATGCGAGCAAAGATGAATTTACATACATGGGGTGATGAGATGGGGATGTGGGAGGTTAAATACAAGCAGGTTGAAAGGTAACGATGTCCGGGTTTGTCTTGCCGGCATGCGACCGTATGTGAACTTGAGTAATTCTAAGCACTGGTAAAAGGTATTGATTGGTTAACTGCCACCTCCGGCATTTATTAGCGGCATCACATCGCCGTCTGCGGAATTAAGCGTTGAATTAGGGTGGCTGTCTTGGTTACAAATCAATCCAAGCTTCACTCACCAGCTTACAGCATGCCCCGCACTCACTGCCTGATCGGGCGATTACATGTGGAATCATTGGTATGGGTGCGACAATTTCAGAAAACGTTTGCACTGAGAATACAGGTTTCTGCGAATCGCCAAGTTTGAAGAGTCCTTACTGCTTTAAAGAAGCTTTAATTGAAAAGTTCTAAGCATAATACCATTTATCTAGAAAAACCTACTTTGGCAATTCTACTGTCCATCCAATTCCATCTTAGCCACATCCAAAAGGCGCTGGTACATTTGCAGAACGTGCCTCCTGCTCTCTCGCGAGTACACCAGAAAATAAGCAAGGAATTCTACCCCATGGACGGGTGAGACAACAGTGCCAGGATGCTTGAACATCTCCGTCCTCGACACAAATGGCGCGACCTCGGGCGCCCTGAGCAGTAGCTTTTGGCAGAAGCCCTCAGGGACTACGATTTCCTGCCTATCGACTGGTATTTGGCAGTTACCACACCAGTACTGCGCGTGGCAAGAAAAAGGTTCCGAGAGAACTTTAAATCGCTGACCGTCTTGCACCGCACGAAGCAGATGCAGAGCGCACAAGTCCACGCCGCAAGTATACAATGTAGAGTATGCGCAATCTAGACCAGGTGGACGGACATTAACTTCGATCAAAAAGACACGAGGTTGTGCGGTTGAGGTTTGTGTCTCTCTGTTGACCAGATCGAAGACACCGTCTGTGACTGTATAGTCCTTGGAAGAGTGCTGCACCCTGGCCTCGACATGATAAACGCCAGATCGGAACCCCATCTTGACGAGACTCTCCCCCAAAGACGTCTTGATGGATTCCTGTTCAGATTCGCTCAGCGCCGTAGGGCAGAGCATAACAGTCTCTCGAAAGTCGTCAGCTGCTGTAGCCTCGGCGGCATCGGCAGCACACGGAAAGTCGTCGGTCAGCTCGACAAACAGCACTTTTCCGTCCCAGAGAACGAAGTTGGCGTCCACTTCGGGACCATCAATGTACGGCTCGATGAGGATACCATATTTGGCGAGGCCCGCACGCTCCATGTTATTGATCGACTCCAGGAGTGCCTGCTCATCCTGAACTTTCTTAACGCCGCGCGAAGCAGCTCCACGACACGGTTTGACAATCAGCGGATACTCGAGCTGGCGAATCTTGTCCAAAACCTCTTTGTCTGTGGCCTGGGCGGAATTGTCAAGTTTGATGGTGCCAAAATTGGCATTGGTGAGAAGCTCGCGCGTTTTATCCTTGTAATGTGCTCCGAGTACAGCCTCTGTAGGTTCTGTGGCAAGGCCCAGAATATCTGCGGCCTGTGCTGTGACGATGACATACTCATCTGAAAAGGTCAAGATGCCATCAATGCCTCTTGTTCTCACTGCATCTGCGAGTCTTGCGGGCAAGCCATCATTGATGGTCATATCGACAGCGATGAAGTCATCTCGAAGCTGCGCATATTTACCCCCTTCCATAAAATGCCCCGCTGCATCCAGAACAATGACAGACATGTCGAGCGCCTTGGCGGCTTCGAAAGGTCCTCTGGAGCCCCAAGACATATTTTTGGTGTCGAACATAGGACGCCCTCCGACTACTGCCACGGTTTTTGCCACAGGCTTCTCGGCCAAGATCCAATCAAAAGACAGCCTGTCTTTCAAAGTATTATGAAAAAGAGCAAATGTATCATTGTAAGGCTTGGTTCCTTGTCTGCCAACGAGTGCACCTGGCGAGCAAGCCAGCAGACTGCTCAGATTGATACCTTTGCCGGATGCGACAGGTGCAATGAAGCCCCCATCTGGAGGCGGAAACTCGACAACATATGCCACATCCTCAGCGTGGACCATTCGAGAACGGAGCAGATCATTTCGGCACAGATAACCTGGTTGCGGAGCCAAGACCACCGTGATGGGCAGATTAATAATATTGCTCGTCTCTTGTCTTGCACATATAGCCTGTATGAGAGATTCGACATATGTGTCACGAGTATCTTCAACTCCGTTGAGGACAGATGGAACTGTGGACGAGGTCCCAAACGTGACCAATAAGTCAAGAGATGGAAAGTTTGTCTCGCCCTTCGCGACGACTGACTGGTTGCATAGCCGCCAGAAAATCGAAACGTGCACTGACGCTGCGCACAAATAATAAAGAAAGATATATTAATAACGCGAACCAGGCGAAATGAGCCGAGGGCGCATCACTCACGCGGTGCCTGTTCCAAATTGACGACAAATTCGGAATGGAAGAAATCTGCAGAGCCCAAGGCCACTGGAGGCTTGTCAATTGAGCCCATGGTAATACTGTATTGTGTTTACTGTCGCTGAAGCTGTCAATTTGGAGAATTGAAATCATGTCATCTATTTGACTTACAATAACTGGCAGCTTCACGTGGCGGTTCACTCACGACGCGAACAAGATGATTCAATGCCTACGGATGAGAACTGATGACCCGGGGAAAATATTGCAACGTTACATACTTAAACGAAAGGAATGACTATCAATAGCTTACTCCGGCAATTCATTTTGAATAATTTAATTTTTTTCATACTACTGCCAGTAAGAAACGCCCAACCTTGTTTGGAATCTGCCGTTGGGGGCCAGGAACCCGCGCCAAGAAGGTCAGCCAATCGGAGCGGCAACCACGTCTGCCCGAAGAAGTCGGAGAAGGTGCTCAGATGAGAGCTTAAAGCAGCGAGCTTCTCCTGCATGCGAGCTCCTGCCAGATTTGGCGTAGAGATGAGGTGACACGAAAAGCCACTGAGTCAACGCCCCAAAAAGCCACCAAAATCTAGCGCTGTGGCCTACCGAGTCGGGTAGTTGCCGAAGCCATTTCCATGACTACGCAACCTGTGTGGCCAGATCCTGCATGATAACTTCGTCAGAGCCTTATTTCCCTTGCCGAAGCGATAATGCAGCCGGAGATATGACGATATTGCATCCCAGCTAGGTCATAATTTTAACTTCAGTGATCGACGGACCTCCGGCATCACGGCATTCAGTTCACATGAAAGTCCCACACACACGTAACACAATGCGGCATGCGACACCCTGAAATATGAAGCTGGCTTTAGCAATGGACAATCCATGTGTGAATCCGCCGAGGGCTGAGCGAACAACGTCGCACATTTTGTATAGGAACGGGCTGAGCTGAGCACCGTCTCGTACTTCAAAACTGATATCGTGCGATTATAACGGTCAAGCAGAAAATCTGTTTATAATCTAATAATATTTTATTTATAGTAAAATCCGTTATCTCTTCAAAGTATGCCGGAGTTCCATCCCCATCCGACGTCTATCTGATACAATGAGGGCTAGACTAGTGAGTGGGCAGCGCAATTTTGGTAATGGCGGCAGCTTTGATAGCCTCGATGCCATCCTTGGCTAGCCAATCGAGGTACGAAGAGGCGAAAAGACGGCCAGCCTTGGCCTTTTCCATGTCTGACAACATCATCTCCTCGACTAGCATTTTGAAACTGTATTCGGGTTCCCACCCAAGCACGCGATTGGCCTTGGCTGCCGATCCTGACAGGTTCTCGACATCTAGCTGGCGGTAGAAGGCAGGGTTGATCCTGACTCGAACCTTGCCCGTAGCCACCTCAGTAGCCACTTCGTCCAGGCCTGCACCAGACCATCTGCTTTTTGTCAATACTCACCGAACACAAGAGAGTTGCACTGAGGAGAGGGGCGGTGAACACTTACTCAATTTTGATGCCCACCACGTCAAAGGCCGAGTTGACAAAGTCTCGAACGCTGTAGGAGTGTCCTGTGGCGAGAATAAAGTCGCCGCCCTGAGGCTGCTGCAGCATCAAGTAGGCTCCGCGCATGTAATCTTTGGAGTGACCCCAGTCGCGAGTGGAGTTGACGTTTCCAAGCTCGAAATACTCGATCTGACCGGTCGCAATCAAGGCCACCTGAGTCGTGATCTTGCGCGTGACGAACGTAGTTCCTGTGAATGCCATCTCTATTAGCCAAGATTGGGGATATTGCCATCAGGTGATGCTTACCGCGTCGGGGAGATTCGTGATTGAACAGAATACCGTTGGAACCATGGAGGCCATATGCTTCACGGAAGTTGACTGTAGACCAGAACTGGAACAGCTTTGAGACGGCATAGGGCGAATGTGGGTGGAATGGTGTTTCCTCGGTCTGTGGCGCAGGGCTGTCGGCACCAAAGAGCTCTGATGAACAAGCCTAGAGTTCTATTAGTACCAAAGTTGTATACTTTGTGCATTTTGTAGGGACTGACATTGTAAAATCTGACTTTGTCGCACAGCTTCAGTACTCGCATTGCCTCGAGGAGGCGCAGAGTGCCCATAGCATTTGTTTCGCAGGTAGCCAGAGGCGTCTCAAATGAAGCTCCAACGTGCGACTGGGCGGCAAGATGGTAAATCTCATCGACATCAATCTTGCAAAGAATCTCAACCATACGAGCGCCGTCGCAAACGTCGCCGAAGTGCAGCGTCACGCCCTGGCGCATCGGCCTGGCCAAGGCTTGTCGTCTCTGCGAGGAGGGTCTCACCAGCCCGTGAACTTGGTATCCTTTGTCAAGCAAAATTTCTGTCAAATAAGAACCATCTTGTCCATTGATACCTGATATAAAGTTAAGATCTCAATGCTTCCGTGCGGTACTAGATGGCTACTCACCAGTGATGAAGGCAGCCTTGGGTCTTTCGGTAATGGCATGTTCACTAGTGGCATGGCCGTTGGTAGCATGTCCATTGATAGCATGCCCATTGATAGCATGTCCATTGGTAGCATGGCCGTTGGTAACATGTCCATTGGTAGCATGTCCATTGGTGGCATGGCCATTGGCGGCATGGCCATTTGTTGCGTGTCCATTTGTTGCGTGTCCATTTGTAGCGTGGCCATTGCTATCGTGACCATTGGCACCATGACCATTGGCATCGTGACCATTAGTGCTGTTGATGCCGTTAGCACCATTAGTACCATTGGAGACAGCCATTATGTCTTGCGTTTTGGACTTGAGTAACAGTAGATAATGTTGAGTGAAAGGTAATGAAAGAGAGGGGGCACAAATAAATCCGATCAATGACCATGGATGGAAACAGTAGGCAAAAGACGCATACTTATAGCCGAGAGAAATTGCATACAGGCCCAGCCCTCACCTTCGTCTAATCACGCGACCAAGGGAATAAGGCAATAAGAGTGTTGCCACCAGTGCAAAGCTGCAGCATTCATGCTGCTTCTAACGCAAGGTCCCCCGAGGTTGCTCAACCCCCACCGAGAATTCACCCTACGGATTACGGTTCTAACTGTGAAACATGTTTCCCAATAGAAATACTTTCTTTTTGACCGGAATTACCATTCTAGGTAGCTACTGGGCCCTTGCCAGTGAGAACCAAAACAAAGCACCAGTTCCAAGCTCCCGAAAAGCGAATCAATGTTGCCCTACTTCTCGCTTCTTTCCAACTAAATTCTGTAGTACAGAAAAATGAAGAAAAATAAAATAAAATAAATGAATAAATGAATAAAAATAAAGATGAGGAGACATGCCCTGAAGCTGCTGAATGAGTCCGCACAAAGACACACGGAGGCTAGCAGTACACGGCCAGACTTATTCAAGTAACTATGTGATACCAAGTTAAACGAAATAAATTTAGAACAAAATAGTTCCATCACGACTTACAGCAGCAGGCTTGTGTTTGTGGGACTGGGTACGACTGAGTGGGCTACTATTGCGGTTAGTCTCCTTTCCCATCCAGCGTCACGCCGGCAGTTGTTATGGAACAATTCGAAAAAAAATTAGCTGCAGATAGTCTAACGGCCGGGCAGAACCTAAACGAGCCTCGCGCGGCGCCAGGCTGGAACATCTGCACCTTGTGATTTATGGAGCTTTTGTGAGTCTGCCGTCCCCTGTCCACACACCTTTGAACGATACTCCGGGAACCACAATTGCCCGTCCTTCCCCGGGCCCGGGGTCCCTGACGGCAGGATCCATGCAGGCGCAGCTTTTGACCGTATGAGGTAAGGTGTGCGTGGTCTTTTCCACTTATGCCCACTGGCGTAAATCACATAAGGCCTGGAAGTTTCTGGAGTGAGTTCGATTGCTGCTAAAAATTATACTAAATCTAGCTTAACTATTACTGCTTATTATTCGGCCGAGTTTGTACGTGGACACCATCCATTCTCCAGGAAGGGGGCAACCAGCTTCAGCAAATCCCCAGTACTCAGTTTATTGAGGGCTTCTTCGTCAAGCGGGCATGTCTTGAGAAGCTCCTCCCTCATAGCGGTGGAATTGATGTCTGTGGAATTCCACTCCGAAAACTCCAAATAATAGCCTCCTCGTTCATCCCGTTGACCTTGGGCATCAATACCAGGGCATGCCCACAGCGTGACTTCAGCTTGCCCTTCTTCATGTGATACTTCGTTCCCAGCAACGTCAGTAAGGCTGTAGAGTTGCATGAGGCGCGCAGATTATTGCGTCGTTCATGTCACATACCTGTGCCGCTTACACGAGACCACTTGCCGAAGTTGGTCCAGGTCTTGGGGCTGCCGTCTGCATCAAACTGGGCTGCGACGTGGCGTGCGCGGTTGGTGACGAGGATCCTGGGTAGCCGGTAGGGAAGGTTCATGAGGGGGTCATGAGGATTCAAGTTGTCGGGGCCGATCAAGTGGCAAAAGGCGACGCGAAAGCCGTCATCCTTGGCCAACCTGACGACAGCTTCCGTAAAGGGAAGGAATGGATACCAGGTGCTCGGCCAGACCCAGATTATGTTTTTCGGCAGGGATGGGATGGCGTTCCACAGATCAGCACGCCTCTGCCGGCTGAGGAAAAAATTGGCCTCTTTTCCGGCAAGCTTGTGCCTAAGATGAAAATTCTCGCTCGGCAGCACAACCACGGCCGCCGGCGACACCTCTGGCCTGAGGCCCGACAGTAGCACGTCTAAGTGGCCCCGATGCGGCGGGTTGAAGGATCCTCCATACACAAGGATGAGATTGTCGCGTCCTGGCTGGAGCTGTCCGTCAATGCCATCAACTGAGCTGAGCAGATCATCCGAAGCTAGCCGTACTTGCTTGTACGCGGCTTTGAGATAGCGTTGGACTGACATGGTGTTGCTGGCGTTGACTTCGCCCTCTGGTGTTTGCGTAGGCTGAAGATGGTTGGGTATCCAATGCACAAGCAGTCCTCTGTCAGACAGGAAATCGCACAATAAATAATAAAGCGACAGCTCACGGATCCACTATTAATATTTGAGAGTTACTTGACAGTTTGACGATTACGTTGCACTGTCTACTAAATTACCATTCACCCATTTTTTGGGTTTGTCTTGCTGAACAGCACAAGATGTATTGTTGTATGGTAGGCTAAAAATAAGGATACAACAAGTTGAAAAAATGTGCTGCAAAAAATACCAAATGTCGCTTTCATTATAATGTCAACGGCAGTGGCGCAATTGACCAGCAGCAAGCAAACACCATAGCAGTTGCTGCAGGAATGCTGTAGCCTCCATCCAGATAGATATGGGTTCTCTTGCTAGCCATCAAGAAGCTCATAACCAAGACCACAACCAGAGGTAGATGGAATTCGTACCATGCATCAGCGCCCATAATAGCCAAGTCGACAAGATCGTTCGTGCGCCCCAGCCACGACGCGACAGCACCGACAGTCATGAGCAGCAGTCCCGCGTAGGGTGTCGCAAGGCCCTCGTGATATAGAGGTTTTCCTTTGCTGTCTCTCGGCACAAATTGCGCCGCGACGTTGAATCTTGCCAATCGGGCAAGACCGCACAAGACGTAAAACGTCAGCGCGGCCTGGTCGAGCGGGGTGTTGAAGCCCATGCTGTACAGCAGGAGGGCGGGAGCGACACAGAACGAAACCTAACGAACCAAGGTTAGAAAACAGGTGGTGACTAAGGAAAAAAGAAGGAGTTTCATACCAAATCAGAGAAACTGTCCAATTCTTTTCCAAGCTCTGAGCACTCGTTTCTCATGCGAGCGACCATGCCGTCGAAGCGATCGAACTCATATCCGATAAAGACGAGGACGTACGCCAGAATAAAAGACTTTTGCAGAGAAGCAAAGATAGCCAAAACTATAAATTTATTAATAAATCGCAGTCGAACATTCAGAGTATGGGATTTCCAACCGCCACAAAGAGCTGTAAGCATATTGTCAGCCGTGAACACACTTCGCGAATCCGTAAGAGCGTGGACTCACCATTCGATAGTGTAAGATAGTCTGCCACTTTGAGACGCCTAATTTCAAGTTAGGAAGCAGAAATTGAATTGCAATTGTATACTAACTTAAGCATGTCAAATGAGACTTGTTGCTCTTGCTCTTGCTTTTGGTTTGCCGCCATTTTGGTTGTTGTTTTGCGTTGTAGAGAGCAAGATTGAGATTGCAGAATCGTGTTCGGACCACAACAGAAACGCAAAGACAGCCTTGATTACGGAGTAGTTCAGGCACGCCACGAAAAAAAATAAGAAAATAAACAGGCCGAATAAACCCGGTAAGCCCAACGATTGAAGAGCGCTAATCCCTACACCTGCACATGAAGCCATAGCGGCGCATTCGCAATCCAAACACGGCAACTGCTCGGGTGCTGATCTGCAATCCCTCGTTTGGTTCCCCCGCAGGCCCTTACTAACTGCCATTCCCCTCCCCATCGTGAGCAATTGAGGGTCCATTCTTGCGATATCTCACGGTCTAGACCTGATCGATCCCCACCAAATTTGCCCCCTCTCCCATCTTGCCAAGGAAAAAGCAGCGCCAATCTGCTGCTCTTTCTGAATATAGTAAAACGGGTGTTCTTGGGCCGCGTAGAACGGCCCGACACAGCCTGAAAATTAGCTTCGGCAATGCTGCTTTTACGGTGCATTCGCCAATCAAGAATGGCAGCCTGAGAAAGCTTGGCTCGAAGCTAGGACGGGGGCTAAGCCTTGGGGCCGCATGGGGGCCGTGGCGGCCGGGAGCTAGCCTGATCCTGCAAATACCGAACGTGAATAGTAATAAAGAAAAACATGATATTCCCTGTAAAAATGGCGTCGTTCGTTCGAAGGATCCGGCAAGGCTGGGTAGCAGCCGAAATTCGTCGGCGACTTCACATACCACTTCCATAGACTTGCATCTTGCTTCTGAATTGCGTATTTCCGCTTATGAAGAAACCTGGCAATATCGCCTGCTATCGAAAGTGGTCTCTCTCACGCGCGAAACCCACCAGTGCTAGTGTAACCAGTGTTAGTGTTGTTCATTTGCCAGACCCTTGATTCCTTTTCCAAAAAAAATTAAAAAAAATTGTTGTTGTTCAACACCGCTCTTCTGCGTTTCGCTAAGAGCAGTCAACCATGGGACGCCAAGATGTCCACGCAGAAGAGCGGCGCGATGCTACCGACGAAGAGATTCAGACGCTCCCACACGTTGCCGACTCCATATCGTTCAACGTAGGCGTGGCCCTGTTGGCGAGCGCCGCAGAACGCTTTTCGTTCTATGCCGTGACAACCCCGTGGCGTAAGAGACCCCCCCACCGACCGTCTAAGACGAAAGGCAATGGCCGTGGGAGAGCATACTAACAGATTGAGCAGAGAATTATATTCAGAATCGCGCAGATAGCATTGCGGTGCCCGGCGCTCTGGGACTGGGGCAGTCGACTGCAACGAACATTACGAGTGCGTTTTACTTCCTTACGTTCCTGTCGCCGACGCCATGGGCCATTATTTGCGATACATGGCTCGGCCGGTACAAGACGCTATGTCTCTGTTTCTTGTAAGTTTGTCTGCCATAATTCCGGTAAAGAGATCGTGAGCCTAACAAATGTATTAGCCTCAACTTTTTCGGGTGTCTGGCCATGTTTGTGACGTCGATTGATGGCGTTGGCGGACACGCCAGCCGAGTGGTTGGCCTAGCGCTGGCCATGATCTTACTGGGATTAGGTACAGGAGGCGTGAAGGCTACTGTCTCCCCCTTCATTGGTAAGGAATAATGTTTTAGCAACGAGAAAGTCTGCTAACGGAGACAAATAGGTGATCAGTATACCGAAACCCACCCCCAATTCATGGTCACGAAAGGCGGGCGACGGGTCATTGTCGATCGAGCGTTGACACTTCAATACATTTACAATATTGCATATTGGTAAAAGAAACCAGATGTCTAGAATACGGTAATGCGCTAATTGATATCGATAGGTTGACGAACATTGCAAGTCTGTCACTCGTCGCCTCAACATACCTTGAGAAAGACATTGGCTTCTGGGCAGCGTATCTTTTACCATTATGCTCCGTTTGGATGCTTGTTCCCTTAATGATTATCTTCAACAAATATCTCGGTGCGTATTTTGATGACAGGCCATATTGCCACCTACTAACCGTCAACAGTTAAACAGGCGCCCCAGTCCAACGTCCTGCCACAGGCCGCTCGGGTCGTCAAAGCAACCTCTAAAGACCGTTTTCGACTCGATTCGGCCAAGCCAGCCTACCAAAAAGAAAAATATGGCAAGGATGTCACCTGGAACGACACGTTTGTTCTCGAGATCAAGAGGGGATTACGCGCCTGCCGCGTCATGTAAGTTTAAGCCACCGCAACATATAATACAATAGCTAACCAATGTTGTGTCGAAAAAGGGCATGTTTTGTACCGTTTCACCTCTGCATGAATCAGATCGTCAACAACCTCGTCTCGCAAGCCGGCCAGATGCGCCTCGGCGGCGTCCCCAACGACACCATCCAGGCGCTCAACTCCATCGCCTGTGTACTGCTCGGCCCCGTCCTCCAAAAGGGCCTGTACCCGACCGTGCGCCGTCTCGGCGTCAATTTCGGCCCCATTGCGCGCATCACCTGGGCCTTTATCCTGATGAGCACATCCATGGCCTTTGCCGCGGGCCTGCAGAAGCTCATCTACGCCCGCGGGCCCTGCTACCAGCTGCCGCTGGGGTGCGCGGCATCGGACAACGGGCGCATCTCGAATGACATTTCCGTCTGGGCGCAGACGCCCGTGTACCTGCTCCTCTCCGTGGCCGAGATCCTGGGCTTCACGACGCTGTCGGAATACAGCTACTCAGAAGCGCCGGAGAGCATGCGTAGTCTTGTGCAGGCCCTGGGCCAGCTGAGCTCCGGCATCGGCTCATCGCTGGGCATCGCGTTCTCGCCGCTGTCGAAGGATCCGCAGATTCTGTATCTGTACACGGGGCTCGCGGTGACGATGATTACGGTCGCGCCCGTCTTTTGGCTCACGTTTCGGTCGCATGACCGCGCGCTGGTGATTCAAGACGCGCCGAGAGAAGGCAGCCCGGCGCCGCCGCAGCTGCCGCTTTCGACGACGGAGACTGATACGGGCTTCTCAACGGAAAATGAAAAGGCGGCTGCTTCTGCAGTGAGCGGTGGTCTGGCCGCGAATAGAGCTGAAGGGTAACGCCGTCTCCTTGATAAGATCTTAAGTGCAGGATTAACAGAGAAAATAGGGACAAGTCTGTATAAATTACCCAGACAAGGGAAACTGATTAGTTTTCTGCAAGCTGTTTGTACCTTGGCAGTACATTGTGGCATGTGGTTCGAACAAGCCGCGAATCCTGCCATCGCAGAACCTCATCCTCGCGACGGGCGGATAACAGAAGCCCTCGTTCAGTAGCATGATATGAAGAATTGTAATATGGCCTTATTTCATTCAAAAATATAACTTATTACGTTTCAAGTTTACGGATTCATATTTGACATTAGTATTTACCAAGTGTCTGTATTTGCTACGCAGTTACATAACTCTGTCTAGCTGATGACCTGCGAGCACGTGGGGTGAACCTCTGATAGTGTGGTAATTATTTCTCGAATTGAATCAAATCTGTAATTTTCTCTCAAAAAGTGTTCAATCTCACGTGATAAAATGTATTTGGAGCTATATAGTCGGCTGTGCCCTCCCATGCTCATCCTCCCCAACCACAACAGGCCCCCAAAAACGCCCGTTCATTTCGTCCAACTAACAGACCGCTCTCGCACACCAACGCCACCAAACCAACTGTTTCTCATCAGCCGAAACAACCGCCAACCGCCAGCAACAATGGATGAGAAAGACGTCATTACTAAATTCGACGGCATGGTCCGCGACAAAATTGCCTTCTTCGACGCCGAGCAACAAATCGTCTCCCACGTCGAAGGCCCCCTCACCGTCCGTCCCCTCCTCCCCCGTCTCTCCCCCCCTCTAACACCGCCCTCAGTTCTCATTCGTCTTAACATCCGCTCTTCTTAAAAAGCCCACACTCGGCACATCTTCCCCTCCTCAGGACAAAGCCAAAGAAGAAGCGCAGCTCCGTCCCGGGAGCGACATCAACACCGTCGGTTTCGAAGTCGGCGTTCTGGGAACCAGCCACGTGCTCGTCGTGAATAAATTCTCGTTTGCGCGGCCGCATCTCATGCTCGTATCGACGGACGGATACCGTCGTCAATTTACTCCTTTAGACGCGACCGATCTCGCCGCGGCCTGGACGGCGCTGTCGGCGTTTGGTCGCGGCGGCACGTCCGCTGACAATCACGTCGTGTTTTACAATTGCGGTAAAGATGGAGGATGTAGTCGTCTGCATAAACACATGCAGCTTATGCCGATGCCCGCCAAGGGGTTTTCCGCATTTCTCGACACAGCCGACGGAAAAGAACCGGATGTGCCGTTTTCATGGTTTTGGCGGCGCTTCGATGCTGCTACGCCGCCGACGACGGCAGAGTTAGTCACCATCTACAATGAATTACTCGCGCAGGCCTCCGACGCATACAATGCTTGCGTTGGAGACAAGAAATCGAGTGAGGAGAAACCCGCAGACGCAGCGATCCCGCACAACATGATCCTGTCGCGGGGGTGGATGGTGGTGCTGCCGCGGCGGCAGGCGGCGATCAACAAGGAGGCGGGCGCCAACGCGCTGGGCATGCTAGGCGTGATTGCGGTGGCGACGCAGAGCGAGATTGACAACTGGGTGAGACTGGGCCTCAATGAGTCTCTGAAGACACTTGGTGTTCCTCGATAGAAGAGAACTGACAGCTTGGTAAAAAGCGTTCTTACAGTATCATTGTCATGGCAGATAGTTTACATAAAAGCACATAGAGTCAAATATATAGAGAAATTCATGTATTGCCCATGCGGCCATCATCGTGTACTATCCTATCATGTAGTCCACTGTCATAAACCCTCCAGCTCCATGCTGGGGGTTGGGTATCATGCATATTGGCTCTTGGCCACTCATAAATTTCAAACTGAAAATGAATCATTGAACCAGCATTGGGTTCTTAGTATTGGTATCTTTGTCTTTCGTTATATTGCGCCTCCACGTCATACGACTGCGGGTTCTGGCGCTGGCTGGGCGGAACCCAGCGTCCGTTGTTGGCAAACTCGTCGCCGACATTGTTGCGCTGGCTCGGAGGAATCCAGCGCCCGTTGGCAAAATCTTCGCCAGTGTTGCTTCGCTGGATGGGTGCAAAGGGACCGTTTTGGGGTGGAGGACCTTGCTGGCGGTAGGGGTCGGTCGTTGCTGCGCGGCCGGGCATCGGACCCGTGGCAGAGCGCTGCACGGGGTACATTGGTGCGCCCGAAGGCGCAGGTCCTGCCGTGGCACTGCGAATTGGGGGTGGCATCTGGTTCCCGTACTGCGCCGGAGATGGCTCTGCTCGATAAGGGTTGGACCCAGCTGGGATCTGTTTCCTCATATTGGGGTTATATGCCTGATATTGTTTCTGCGCCGGTGCGGCCATACTCTGTGCTGGGGGTGTCGGATACGTTGCTCCTTGAGGGAAACCATGCTCAGATCCATCAACTGTTGAATCGCCCATGGATGAAACAGAGTGCGCCCCAACGCTGCGTTGGGAATTAGACGGGCCGAGTCTATACTGCGCAGTTGAGTCTGTGCTGCCGAGCTGAGGCAAAGTAGGCTGTCCCAGACCGCGTGCAGACTCCTCTCCAGGTGCTGGCATGGGACCCAAAGCGAGGCCGGGTATAGTGGGCGCACCGCCGGGGCCAGAGTAGGCAAGCGCTGCGGAAGGAGGCGCAGGAGATCCCATCGGCCCCATCGGTCGCTGCATGCCAGGCTGGGGAGTGGGAGCATTGCCGTAGGGGTATTGGTTGCCCATACCCGGACGGGGAGCTTGGCTGCGTTGCGACATGGCGGTGCCGGGGCGCTGTGGCATCATGCCAGGAGCTGGACCCCGCTGCGACATGGCGGTGCCGGGACGCTGGGGCGGCATCATGCCCGACATTTGACTATGCTGGGACATGGCAGTACCAGGACGCTGCGGCGGCATCATGGGCGGCAGAGAGGGTGCAGGCCCATAACCCATGTCAGCAGCGGCCCCAACCAGAGGTAGGCTGGGAGAGTAGCTTGAATTGGAGCCATTGGTTTCGCTGCGGGTCAGAACATTTCTGTTCATGTTGCTCAGCTCGATGCCGCCAGGCGTGCTGGGACGAGTTTGGTAGGCGGGTAGTGTGCTTCCGGTGCCAGTCCGGCTGAGCATGGGCATGCCTGGTAGCTTGTCGTCGGCGAATACAGCAATGTCGGGGAGTGTAGCGGCGCGCTCCGGCTGCAGCTTCTCGCCAGTCATCTTGGCAGCCTTGGCTTCGGCCTTCATCTTTCTGGCTTCATTCTTGGCGAGGGCCTTGTTGACGCGCTTGGTGACAATCTTGAGCAGGGCCTTGTTGACCTTGCGTTCGCAGTAGCCAGTCAGGCCACCGTCGGCTCGAGGGATCCAGTGGAAGAGGAAGAAGACGTAGAAGAGCACGGCGATGAGGAGGAAGATGACAGCAAAGGCCCAGATAACAAAGGTGAAGGCCATGCCTGACAGGATGGCGGCTTGGCGGTAGTCTTCCTGAGCGAGAATCTTGACCTTGTCGAAGAAGCCGAGAAAGGCACCGTCGACGGATTTGGCATCGGTGGCAAGCTTTGCTTCGTATACGGACTTGAGAGTAAAGGCGTTGATGACTTGGCGAGGGCCCGAGCAGACCAAGACGCGGATCCAAGCTGCATCATGTTAGTAGAAGAATTTTAAGTTGAAAGATATAACTTGCATTTGAATCCAAAGTAGGTAAAGAGGGCAATGTATTCGGCTCCCTTTTTACTCTTGGTCAAGGCGGCAAAAACCAGAAAGCGGCGCCATCCCTGGCCTTTACCAACGCGGATCGACTCCCAGCGGACAGCCAAAGGGTCCATGTAGCATTCGGCGACGTTGTTTCGCTTCATGACACGGGTAGCCCGGATGGCTTCGAATCCGAGGTTGATAAAGGACAGGATGATGCACACAGAGAAAATCCATCTGGAGACGTCAAAGGAAATGGCTGGCTTGATGGCGGAGGACCACCGGTTGAAGGCGAGGAGCTGGACGGCGGTGAAGCTGTCAATGGAGTAGACGGCGATGGAGAGAATGAGCGAGAACCAGAGATAGCCGTAGGCAAAGGGAGCACCGCAACCAGAGGCCTTGAAGTCCTGGAGGTTGATGTAGTCCCATTGCTGGTCAGCAAACTCGCGGGTCTGCTTTTTTCGGTTTCCGCCGCAACAAACCATGATTACTGTCGGCCAGCGAGACAAGTGATGATGATGCGGGGTGTAGAAAGAGTTGGGAAATCGAAAGGCGCTGTGGTGATGAAAGACGGGCCTGCCGATGACACGAGTCGCCTTCGCCTGCGAAGGGTCGACTGTGGTAGTAGAATGGTAGTGAAGAAGGGCGTAAGTGAATGATGCGAAATGGATTCGCGGCGTGCGAGGTCAAAGAAAAAGTTCGATGGAGGTCAATCGTGTTTGGAGCGTCAAAGAGTCGTCTTCATTAAATTAGGCGTCGGGACGTAAACATGTCGCGCAGCGCATCCGCAGCAATCACTTGGACTGGCCGGGGTTGGTCGTGAAAGAAGCTCAAACAAGAGTTGTCGGATGCAATGTTGAGCATTGGACGACGGGATGATAAGAAGAGGAAGGAAAAAGAAAATAACGGTGTTCCGAGTCGCTGCCAAGGGCGGGTGGTGACAAAGGGCCAAGCTTGACGGGGACGCGAGAACGGGCTGCCGGGGGAATGAATGAAGGTGGCGCATTCACAGCTGTCAAGTCGAGACGATGCTGAATGCGGAAAGATGGCAGCGCAATTCTTGGCCTTAGCCGTAGAGGCGCTGGAATTGACAAGGAGAATAAAAAAAGAGCGTGGCCAGTTGGCGATGATGTGGAATGTGTGGAATGTATTGGTGTCAATCTGGAACAGACACGCTCACGGCGTTGAGAGGGAGGAGGGGAAGCCTGTTTGGCTGGGGGGAGAGGTGGAGGACCGGTTTGAGCGAAAATGGGGAAGAGGGCCCTTGTGCCTGAACCGATTAGCGTCCGCAAGCAGCAAGAGAGCGACGAGGCTTCTGTAAAATGAGCTCGAGCCCCAGCACAATGCCCCAGTTGGCCCAGCCAGGTGATGCACTCGGACAGGGGTTCAGTCTGATCCAGTCAGGGGTTTCAGCTTCTGATTGGCCCAAGACAGCCTAGCGCTGGTTCCTGCGCTGTGGCTTTATTTTGGTAGCGCCGACTTTGCAGCGGTCCAATGGGCCTTTCAGGTTGTTCCCCTCCCCCAGCCAGCCGTTTGCTGGCGCGCCGATGCCAGGACGAGGCTGGCCCTCACAATGCCCGCCCGCTATTCACACCTGCCCTATTGTTCCCATTCCAAGACAGCCAAGAATAGACACACACAAACATTCGAGCGAAGCGAGGCCAAAAAAAAAAAATCATCCGTTCGAGTTTCGCCACACATTCTCCCGCCTCTTCTCTACTGACTGCCATGACTTTTCAACCAAGAAAAATTTGCAGGGTCCAGTTTCGCACTAGGTTGCTGTCACCCTCGATTCTCGCGCAAGCAATGCATCAAACTCTGCGACGCCGACTCTTGTCCATGCCCACAAGTACCTCCTCCTACTAACACCGTAGATAGATACATGCCAGATCTTCACCGCAAAAGAAAAGGCATAGGTACAATACATGAAGCGCCTGACAGCTCACGGCCATGCCTGCTTCCGACTAACGGCCAACCACTCACGCCATCCATGCCTCAACCCGACCCATCTTCTTGAAACCAATGTGGCTCACCCTCCTCACCACTCTCACTTCCGCGGGCAGATCTCTTTACGCACAACGTCACACCCTACTGCACCTTTTCGTCTCTGCCTGTTTGAAGCCCTGCATATATTTATTCCCTCATCTACCCCCCTCTTTCGTCCGGCCGTCCGCTCCTCCTGTTGTGCGACCCAAAGCACTATATACGTAACGGGCCAGCGGCTAGCAACCTGCATGACGGATTGTTCTGCACATTGTTTGCAGACTGCATAGGTGCTTCTGGTGCTTATTTTCGGGCATGGCCATCGTCTGTCGTCATCGTGAAACCATCTTTGCATTATGCCGAACGTTTGCCGTCACTACCTGCATCAGCCCATCTTCATTCTCGAGGTTGTTGATTTGTGATTTGTGTCGGATTGAGTACATGCAAATTCACCAGTCGACAGGCTCGCTTATAACATGGACTCGGTAGCTGGGACGAATGTCAAACGAGCCTGGTTATGATGTCTGCACGTCAATCTGCAGCGTAGAAGCGTCTCCTGCCACGTTGGGAGACAAACGCCAAAGAAGAAGAGAAAAAGAAAAACAGCGACGGCAGTTGTAAAGCTTGAAACGCAGCGGATAATATTTTATTGAATATCCTGATGCGACTTGGACGAATTCCCGCAGCTCTCAAGGACCCTGGTATCTGAATTGAAACCGAGGCTCAAGACGCTAGCAACAGGTTTAAAGTCCACTGCACAATAACTACGGATACTTATGGATCTATTCAATTGCAGACTAACACTGTATCAACGCACCAAAACAAAATCGTTAGATTCATGTTTCATTCATAGTATTTATTATTTATATCGTCGGCACAGAGACGCTTCCTCACGGCTGTATAAGCTGCGAACCCTGCCTCTAGCGGGTCTCTCTCCGTCATCGGCAGCGTCTTGCCTCGCTCTGGCTGACAAGACGGGCGGCTTTACTGCTGCTCCTCAGCAAGACCGTGATTGGTACCCTGAAATATGTCAATACAATGCCATCGTCGATAATTGAGCAAAAGCTCAGCACTTACGCAATAGCAGAATGTAGGGCCCGAGACGCAGATACCGCCGTGCGCTCTGCATCCAGTGTCGCGGCACTGCCCGCCAATGCTCGCGCACTGGGCGGCGGCCATGCCAATCAAGCTGGCAATCAGAATGAATCTAAACTGCATGTTGATAAAAAAAGGGAATTGATGTTTGTCTATGAGGATCGACCAGAGCCTTAGCCTCGTAGCTGGCCGATGGTGACCCTTATATAGCAGTAGGAGGTGAGGAGTTGACAGTCCGCGACGGTCCGTTGCCCAGCGGCTTAGACGAGCTTATGCACCTGTTTTTCTATTTTCCTACATTTTAACCTCATGTCGCTGCATCTAGTACTGTGAATAGCTCGACGGGGCGATCCTCTCGCCGTAGAAAGCTCGCGATTTGTTTCAATCAGGAAGGACAATCCACCCCCACACCGCCCGGCCGAAGCAGTGCATTGGACTAGAGTGAGGGCCTACAAGGCGTACAAGATGCCGAGCTTCCGAACAATTGCAAAAAAGTAGAAAAAAGCTGCAGATTTGACAAGTTGAAATAGTATACTTGCTGACTGCATTAGACCCGCATCTTGTCTTGTCCGACTGGACGTCGCCAAGACGGAGATGGGCCGCCTCCCGCAACTTTGATGGCGGGGATATCGGCATATCATATTTCGCAAAGCTTTGACAAGCACAGCTGCGGAATCGGAATTGGACGAAGAAAAACCGAAGATAATAACGGGTAAAGAATTTTCATCGTTTTTCGCTTCAAATCAGACGAGTACGCCCATTCTATTCATTTGTTCTGTCCAAGGTTTGTTGATGTTGCTAGCATCTGAAGACAACGTAATGTCTTGCCCCTGTATGGCTACAAACATGAGGGATTATTGATAATATTTCCAAACTATATAGTTGATGATAGCATCTCGTATGACGTATGCCATTATAGACCTATTTCAATTGTAGCTCTATAGTAGTGCAATGCCAGAGCAGGGCAGGATCGCCTGCAGCGGCAACCTTGGCAAAGGCTCGTAATTCTTACAATAATATGTCATTACCACGCTTCCAAAAAGACAAAGATTTTTCTCAATGTCTAGTTAGTGTGGGATAATTTATTTTGGATTGATAACTGGGCAAATTACTATATCGAAATGTGCAAATCGCATGTTACACGCACCGAATCCGGCCACGCTAGCGCCGCACAGTGGTCCCGTGCCCGCTCTCCAGCCTCACACCACCCGTCCAACCTAGCCCAAACCCGCTCAACGGCACAATCTCTTTGAAGCTTCTCGACGTCATCTCCAAAGCTCGCGCACCCATTACCACCCCAACACCGCCCTCACACACGACCGATAGACCGATATACAAAACCTGCCAATCGTCTCGACTATACACCACTTCTTCTCCTCACGGCATTCCCTCGAGACCACCACCCCCGAACACAAACAAGTCGATTGAGTCGCATCTCGCAATGGCCGTCCTCCCGCAGGCCACGCCGCTGCTCCTCACCAAGCGGCTCAACGCCTTCCTCGGCGCCAACACGGGTCCTACGCTGCCGACGCTGCTCCTCACCACGCACCACGGCAAGCTCCTCGCGCACGCGTCCGCCTCGTCGCAGCCCGTCTCCGTGCTGCGCACGCACGCCACCGTCGCCGCTTCCCTCCTCGCCATCCACACCTCGTCCAGCGTCGCGCTGCCGTCCGCCCTCCCCGGTTCCGAAACGCCCGACCTCGTCAACTCGGCACCGCCGTCGGTCCATACCGAAGACGACGAGGAGACGGCGCGGGGCACGGATGAAGACGACGAGGGCGCCGGGGGTGATGCGCGACGTGCGCCGGCCAGCCAGCACCCGTCGGTGAAGCCGGTTACGATTACGGTGCAGCTTAGTGGCGGGACGGTTATTATTCGCCGTCTCAAGTGCGGGCTGCTGCTCGTCTGCGTGGGCCCCTCGTCGCAGCAGCACGACGCCCTGCCGACGTCGACGTCCTCCTCCACGGCCGCCGGACCGACGTCCGCATCCGCGGGCGCGACGGCGTCTTCGCTCGGTGCGGCGGGACACGGTGCCAGCAGCGGCGGCAGCCACAACAGCGGCGCGGTGGCGGCCGTCACGCAGGCGCTGGAGAGCGCGGACCTGCTGCAGGCCACGACGGCGACGGTCGCCGAGACGGAGAGTCTGACGAGCGCGGGCGGGCAGACGACGACGAGCGTGGACAGCAGCGCGTCGTCGACGTCGGTCGTGGCGATGCGCCGACAGGCCGCGGAGCTGGCGCGCTGGTTGGACGATAAGCTGGGCACGCTGTCTGTTCCCGAAGACACTACCGGCGTGGAGTGAACGGATGGGAAAGACGGATGTGGAAAAACTCTCGCCATTGCTATAACAACCCCCTTCTGCTTTGCGACTTTTTTATTTGTTCATTACTCTTCTTCTATGGCATAAGTATGGCGTTTGATTATGGAGGATAATATCTGGGACTCTTTACATTTCTTGCACTTTATTTGTTCTAGAACGAAAAGCAAACCGTTGCTGTACATTTTGCTCGTTTACACTAATCAATTCAGATAACTCGAATATAAAACTCATCTTGATCAAACGCGCAGCAGTAGTGTCCAATTCGATGTGCTATTATTTCTAACGCAAAGACTACAGAGCTAGCAACGGCTAGATTATAAAAAGACGCCGTATTAGATGGTATTTCCCTAGTACCAAAGAATGATGAATAGAAAAAACAAAAAGCAGACAGCTGCTGCTCCTCTCGGTAGCAAAGAGCTGCTATAATGATAAACGCCGTAGAATGCAATCCAGCAATTTGTTTGAGACTCCCAAAACAGGGCAGGAAAGCAGAAAAGCAGAAGAAAAAAAGACAAAGATGCTTGCTATTCAATGCTCATGCGCATAATGGCGTCGTTGGCGTCCACCATGCCCTGAAATCCCACCCTGCCTTTGTTACCGTTTAGGCGGCCGCCGCTTTGCTGGCCACCTGCCGTCGTTGTCGTCGTCGCGCCGCCGCCGCCCATACTCCCCGAGTCGCTCTGCGCGCTGCTGCCGGCCTTGTCGCCGCCGGTGCTGCCCGGCCGCGACCCCCACTGGACATTGTCGCGCTGCATGGGGCTCTGCACGACGGGCGAGTTGTGCGCGCTCATGCCGGGGCTGACGGCGCGCCGCTTGAAGCTGATGGGGTCGAGGTCGTCGTCGCGCCGGCGCTTGTTGTTGATGCGACGGGTAATCTCGGCGGCAGAGGGCGGTTGCGGGCCAATGGCTGCTCCCTGAGACTGCTGCGGGACGTAAGTAAAGGGGAGTTTGTTGATGAACGAAGGGAAACAAACCTGATAATTTTGAAATGCTCCAAATGAAGGCGAGTCCATGCCAGCATCTTCACTCATACCGGAAGACGATTCTCGCGGATTGAAGGGTGCTGGCGGCGGTGAAGCTCGTCCACCACCGCCCGTACTGCTGCATTCCGAATACGTATCCCAAAAGGACTTGGACTTGCTCTTCAGCAGCTGTTGCTTAAAACTGCTCGAAAGGCCCGTCGACAAGTCGCGCATCAAGTCCTCCTCGGGCTCCTCGATCGTGTCCTGGTTCACCATGTTGGGCGATGACAGCGCGCTGACGGCCTGCTCCAGGTCAAACGTGTTTGTCGGCGGGCGCGCTTCGTGGTCGACGTCGCTTTCGCGGACCTGCTTGACGACTTCGGCCTCGCGGCGGAATTCTGCTTCGGCAGGGGCGCCTTCTTCCATCAGAGCAGCTCGAATTCTGGCAAACGTTTTCGTTTTCGGCTAGAAAGAGATTAGCTTTCATGGTTAATTAGATTTTCTATCATGAATCTCTGCATACCAAAAGATTGCCGCGGCGAGTAACCGCCCTTCGCGTGACGTTGGGCTGGCTGTCACCAGGCGGGCCATCCACGTCGGATCTGCCACTATCCTCGCCGTCACCGCTCGAAATGTGCAGCTGGTTCGCCTGCCAGCTGATGCTCTCGCGACGCGCCCGCGACGAGGTACTCGGCGGCGAACGTGAGAGAGCCGGGCCATTCATGTTGAACCCGAGACCCAACGGTCCGCGCACCTTCTTCTTAGGGCCCTTCCTCGGGCGCTGGCGGTTCTGAAAGCTGGCGAGTGTCCCGATGGCGGGCGAGCCGAACGGATTATTGCCACCGCCGCCGGGCCCCATTCTGGAAACCTGTGGGGTGGTGACATACGCCTCGTCCATGTCCTCGTCCATCAGGTCGTCGTCCTCGGAGGAGCTCGACGAGTCGGAGCCGACGGCCTGGGTACTACCCAGCGAGCTGCTAATCGGCATGCGCTCCTGGAGGCCGCCACCGGCCAGCGCGGGCCACAGGGCTGCCGAGGACTGGAGGCTGTGCTCGGCGCCCATGCCGTATTCCCGCCTGCTGATGCTGTTCCTGCCCGGTATGTTCATGCCGCGGCCGCCGACGGTGGGCGACAATTCGGGGGAGGATTCGGCGAGGGTCGAATGGTGAAGGCTCGTGGCAGCGCGGGAAAAGTCGAGGCCGCGCGAGCGTCGGGGGAGGATGTTGGTTGGCGAAGCGTAGATCTGGGAGTGGTCGAGTTTCGGGGACAGAGGAGCGGGCTTGCCGTAGGCGCCTGTGGCAGCGGCGCCAGGCGGCGGCGTAAAGTCTCGTGAAGCCCGTGGCGGCGGCGGCTGCTGTGTCTGCTGCTGCTGCTGCTGCTGCTGCTGCTGGATGTGCAGCGAGGCCAAGCCACGGACCTCTGACCGCTTCGGCGTGGAGGGGAGGGCGGCCAGCGTGGCGGCGGCCGAAGGGCCTTGGTGGTAGGCAAAGGTGCTGCTGCCGCCGAGGTCGTCAATGTCGTGGTCGTCCTTGGAGGTGCGGCGGGCGGTCGTAATAATGTGCGGCGACGGGGAGAGCTTGGTCGTTGGTCCTCCGCCGTCGGAGAGGGATCGTGACTTGGTCAAGGATGCTGGGCGGCCGAGGAGATGCTGCTGGACCCCGGAAGGCTCCGCGCCAGCAGCTGCCTCGTGCGGCCCTGGGTCGGTGTCCATGGCCGGGCAGCCGTGGGCTAACAGAGTGGAGGTGGGCCTTAGGCTGGATAAAATGTTGGTAAAATCTGTGTAAATGCTGTGATACCCGGTGAAGCACAAGCGGAAGCTCTCGTAGGCGTTTCGAGGCGATTCACAGTATCGAGAGGCGCTGAGGATCGTCAATGGCCGTGCCCTCACTCGAATGACGGGACGGGACGCGCCATGGATATGTCTATCACTGAGACGTCGCTGCTATATTCGAGGGCACGATTTGAGGCGGATTTAAGCTCCGCGATGGCAACCAACGCGACGAGCATGCAAAGTAACGAAGAGATCAAGTCCAGCTGCGTTTGGTAGCCTGACCTGACCATAATAATAGCGCTCTGTAATACAGATGCGCACCTAAAATTAGCCCGCTGTAGTAGAGAGCGGCTCAGGTGCCCGCCTCCTCCACTGTCACTGGTTGGACGGCGCTGGGGCATAATGGGCCAGGCGTCGTAGTGGGGACCTGGTGGCTTCACACCAATTGCGTCCACAGTGAGCAGCAGGAATAGCACGACGCGTAGCATTGCATGTGGCTTTTTATTGGTGCAATAAATTGGCATTCCAAAATACCGGCTTTACCTTTTACTGGTACTGTTTTTATTAGCCCCGCAGAATTGCTGTTGAAATCTGCAGCTCGGGGCATAGGCATCGGCGTTATGTCGCCGTCTTGGAGGGGCTCTGGAGCTAGCCAGAGCTCTGCTGCGGGGGTTGACATCACCAAGGCGAAATTCGCGACCCAGCTACGTCGACATTACAAAGCAGCAAATTTGTTCAACTCATGAGCGCTTCACGAGCAATTCAACGACTACGACTAGTTCAAAACTCACTCTCAAGTCCCATCGATCCCATTCCCAAGTCATCCGTAACAGGTTTGCTCCCTCTGCTTCAACATGACATGCAACGCTTCCTGTTAACCCCACCTTGTAGCTGCCTCTGTGCGATTCGCAACCATGGCCACCACTACCGATACCAGCAAATACAAGTTTAACCACTCCATGTAGGTCAAGTCTGTTATATGTATGCACCAAGTGTAGTGATGGACTGACACGGCCGCAGGATCCGAGTCAAGGACCCCAAGGAGTCGGGTAAGTCGATACCCTGGCTGCATGTCCTGTTCCGTGTTCCCGAATCTAACCATTGTAGTTAAATTCTATGAATTCCTTGGCATGAGCGTCATCAAGAAGATCCAAGAACCCGAAGCCAAGTTTGACCTCTACTTCCTCGCATACAACGGCGCCAATGCCGCCTACCACGGCAACTCGTTTGTCAACCGCGAGGGCATCATCGAGCTCACCCACAACTACGGCACCGAGAACGACCCCGATTACAAGGTCACCAACGGCAACACTGAGCCTCACCGTGGCTTCGGCCACACCTGCATCAGCGTCGATAACCTGCAGGCCGCCTGCAAGCGCATCGAGGACGCCGGATACAAGTTCCAGAAGAAGCTGACCGACGGTCGAATGAGACATATTGCCTTTGTTCTCGATCCCGATGGCTATTGGGTCGAGGTCATTGGCCAGAAGCCCATCGAGGAGACGGAGGCCATTACCGAGACTGACCCCGGCACCTATCGCATGGTAAGCATAGGCCTATGCATGTTAGGTGAGAAGCAAGACTAACCCAATCATTTGCGACAGAACCACACTATGCTTCGCGTCAAGGACATTGAAAAGTCGCTCAAGTTCTACCAAGATATTCTCGGCATGTCGTTGATTCGCAAGCACGAGGCCGAGGCCGCCGGCTTCAACCTGTACTTCCTCGCCTATCCCGCCGATCAGGGCCTGCCGACCGACCAGAAGACAGCCCACCGCGAAGGTCTCCTCGAGCTCACCTGGAACTACGGCACCGAAAAGGACGAGGCTTTCAAGTACCACAACGGCAACGACCAGCCTCAGGGCTTTGGCCACATTTGTAAGTTATGCACCGAATGCCATAGGTCATGGGCGATCCGCGACAATGAATGAGTGTACTGACGTGAATCAAGGCATTTCTGTGGATGACCTCGACGCTGCGTGTCAGCGCTTCGAGGAAATGGGTTGCAACTGGAAGAAGAAGCTGACGGACGGCCGCATGAAGAATATTGCTTTCCTCCTCGACCCTGATGGTTACTGGATCGAGGTGGTCCAGAACGACAAGTATGGAACCAAGTACACAGTCGAAGCCTAAACGGGAAGCTCTCGGTACCATAACTCACTGAATAAAAATACAATCGCTTGGCAGGAACCCGTCCCATTGATCGGCAGGATTTTACATAAAAGCTTGCTACGGCAGTTAAGCGACATCTGTGTATGCTTTATCTGATTTCATCTTCCGTCAGTAAGCTTGTTGCTATGCTTCGAGCGCCACTATTAAAGTCGCGCCTTGTGGAGTTGGCGCAGGCCAGCAAGGTTGCCATGCTGCCATGAATGTGCGCTCAAGTGCCGAGCTGCTGGGTCTGATTTTAGATGCAGTACAAATGAGACGCTTATTTATTTTACGTGACATTCGAAATGGGAACCGTGTGGAAAATCTTTACTAACAGCAGGACTCTCGCGAGGCAGTAGGAGCGTGATTGCGCTCATTTTTGCAGCGGGTTGATTAGCGAGACGCTAGCAGGCCTGGCCTGATCTCAGTCTACGCCATCTGTGCCAGTGTGGGAGAAACAGTGACGGAGGCATGCCCAAGAGGACTTTAGCTTCATCTTGGGGGCAGCATATTGTTTGCCGTGGCCATCCCGTTAGGCTTCCATCGCGCCCTTTTCTGACAGACGGTGAGACACTAGGCAAATATCGGCTGCGACTTCTCAATGCAGTGTGACAGCTGTAGCGGCATGCAAGAGCCTTGTTACATCCGAAACCGCTGCAACTGGGTGGCGCGTTGAAAGCCCGATTAAATTGACGTGTGAGATGTCTCTGTACTTGATCGTGCCCGATTGAAATCACTGGGCTGGCAAGCAATGTGTATAAGAAAGCTTGCAAGAAGCTGGCGCCGTGACCACTCGATTGGCAAACAAAAACCGTGCATGCGCAAACAAATGCAAATGATGATTCTTTGCTCTTTTCCCCGCCATCTCAGAATGACCCGATCAGCTCATCTCGGGCCTTTGTGCTTTAGCTCTGCTGCATGTCGTCACGGCTGAGCCGGTGGCTAGAATGCGCTACTGTGATTTGCTCTAGATTATGCCGTCGAGGCCGACCGGCGCGCACAATTGAGACAACTAAAAAAAGGGCCCAAGCCACTTGCTACGTGCCGTCCAGAAATGCAGTACAACAATGGCGCTGGGTAGAGGTAGATACGAGATGCTGATCCTCTCGTCGCGTGCCCAGCTTTGGGGCTTTACACCGGTGTGATGCGGCTTGGGGGGGCACGCATTTCAGGGTCTGCATCTTGGCCTGCATGTAGTACGTATGGTGTCATGGCCTCTCCATTCGGGCTCCATCTAACAGGGGATGTGGATGTGATTGTTTCTCCAAATCTCCAGCGGCCGCCCATCAGGGTGTGGTAAGTGGATGTGCGGCGAGATGGGCGCCAACTTGGATGAATCCGGCCATGTTTGCTTAACTGTTTAAAGGCTGGCGCATCCCCCCTCCCCTCCATGAAGCAAGGACCCCTCCTAAGTAGCTTTCTAATGCTGGTATGCTACGCCTTATCTCGTTCTAATCTCTAGATTCAATCCTCTACGGACAACTTTCTCTTTTTATTTCTTCATGCTTCATAGCTTCCCTACCTCTACTAGTGCAACGACCATGACCCCCATAGCGGTTGGCCTCTCCGAGGGCCCCTCGCCGGGCTCTCGGCCCCGCATCCTCGTCCCCGAAAAAGTGTCGCCGGACGGCCTCGCCCTGCTCACCCCCCACTTTGACGTCGACGTCCTCCAGGGCGTCAGCGCCGACGAGCTCCTGCGCATCATCCCCGGCTACCACGGCCTGATTGTGCGCTCCGAGACCAAGGTCACGGCCGAGGTGCTGCGCGCGGGCGCCAAGCTCAAGGTCGTGGCCCGCGCCGGCGTCGGCGTCGACAACATTGACGTGCCCGCCGCCACGGCCCAGGGCATCATCGTCATCAACTCGCCCGCCGGCAACATTGTCGCCGCCGCCGAGCACACCGTCGCGCTGCTGCTCGCCACCGCGCGCAACGTGGGCCGCGCCGACGGCAGCATCAAGGACGGCAAGTGGGAGCGCAGCAAGCTCGTCGGCATCGAGGTCGGCCGCAAGACGCTCGGCATCGTCGGCCTGGGCAAGGTCGGCCTGCACGTCGCCCGCATGGCCAAGGGCTTGGGCATGACCGTCATCGCCGTCGACCCGTATGCCAATCCCGACATGGCCAAGCAGGCCGGCGTGGAGCTGTATCCGAGCTTGAACGACATGCTGCCGATACTTGACTTTTTGACCATTCACACGCCGCTCCTGGCGACGACCATGGACCTCATTGGCGAGGCCGAGCTCAAGACCATGAAGAAGACGGCTCGCGTGCTCAACGTTGCTCGTGGTGGTGTATATAACGAAGCAGCCCTGCTGCGCGCGTTGGAGGAAGGCTGGATTGCCGGCGCTGGTCTCGATGTATTTACTTCAGAGCCCCCCGCAGCCGACTCCGTCGCCTCGCAGCTCACCAAGCACCCCAATGTGGTTGCCACACCGCATCTGGGTGCTTCTACTGTTGAAGCGCAAGAAAATGTGTCCATGGACGTCTGCACACAGGCGCTCGAGATTCTCCGTGGCGGCCTGCCCACTAGCGCCGTCAACGCGCCCATCATCCTCCCCGAGCAGTACCGCAAGCTGCAGCCGTCGGTTTCGCTCGTCGAGAAGATGGGCAAGCTGTACTCGCAGCACTTTGCCCGCAACAAGATCAACATGGTCGGCGGCCGCAAGTTTGAGCTCATCTACCACGGCGAGCTCGCGGGCCTGCCCAACACCAAGCCTCTGATGGCGGCCTTGGTCAAGGGCCTCGTGGCCTCCTTCAGCGACTCCAATGTCAACATTGTCAACGCCACGCAGATTGCCAAGGAAAAGGGCATCACCATCAGCGAGACGCACGCGCTCAACACGGGCAAGGACCAGACGTACGTCAACCTGGTTACGCTCAAGTCGTACCCCAACAGCGCGAGCACCAAGGGCGCGCAGGTCATCGAGGGCTACGCCTCCAACAAACGCCTCTACATCTCGCGCCTCGACCGCTTCAACGCGACCTTTAACCCCGAAGGCACGCTCATCATTCTGCACAACTACGACGAGCCGGGCAAGATTGGCGGCGTCGGCACCGTGCTCGGCTCGCATGGCATCAACATCCGCTTCATGCAGGTCGCGGCGCTGAGCGCCGAGTTCAGAGGCGACTGGACGCCGACTACAGACGATGGCTTGCAGACGAGCCGCTCCAACGACTCACTGTCGGACGTTGCGCACCAGCAGCAGGCCGGCGATGAGGCGCTCATGATTCTGGGCATTGCAGGAAATGTAGACAAGAAGGTCATGGACGACTTGCTGCAGGCAGAAGGTGTACTGGGCGTTAGTGTGGTAACGTTATAAACTTAGAGAGACATAGAGTTTAAGATTTTAATGATGAAAGATTAAACGATGTACCAATTTGTCCAATGCAAATACTTGAGAGCAACTTCCCTGCACATTAAGACTAAGAACAGTTGCCTCTTATGTTACATTCATGTCTAGTTCCTCACGAAGTGCATATTTTAGAAAATGAAATATAGTTGAAAAATCAGTATTTTAGCCACGAGCTTCGCAGCCGAGGGCTCATAACTCTAACAAAGTAAAAAAACTAAAGGCACCTGCGTCGCCAGCGAAGGGTGTCCGCTGCCGACCTCAGTGCCGCGCAAATTAACAAAAACATGTACATACCTGTGTCGCTAGCGACAAAAAGTCTGAAGATCGAAGAACAGTCTAATAGCTGTTGATGCGGTCCTTGACCTCTTTGGCCTTCTCTCTAGCAGCGTTCATCTCAGCAACCATACCGAGACCAGCATAGCAGATGGCGAGCCTGTCATAGAGAAGAGGAAGATCCATCTCAAGGTCAGTCCAGTTCTCAGCCTTGTCGATAGCCTCGAGGATAATGGGCAGAGCAGTAGCCCAGTCTTGAGCCATGATAGCAAGGTCCATGGCCTCCTTCTTCTCGTCCATCCAAACTGCGTTGGAGGCGCCGTTGTCGGGGTTTCCAATGAAAGGCATTATTCCTCGTCGATGAAGTTGATGTAGGAGATGATTATGGTGTTGATCTTGATGAAGATGGGGATGATGGTACTGTCGGCGTGGGTGTCAGTGAAGAACTTGAGCTTGAACTTGATGCCGGTGGTGTCGTTGAAGACGTAGATTTTAATGTTGATTGTGTTGGTGTTGTCGTCGATGTTAACTTTGATTGTGCTGATAGTGTGCAATGATTGTTCTCTACAGACGAGGGATTAACTTGGATTTAAATACTTACACGAAGCCATATTATGTCTGTATTCTACATTTATTATCAACGAACTTTGGAGAAGTGACAAAGAGACAATGACGCTTTGTGACCTTGTCCTCAAAGGAGGATATGTACAACCAGAACAATGAAGCTTTGCGATACAGCGTTAGATTGAAGATGTTTTATCAAGGACAAAGAAATATCCAGACCACAACCGAAAAGAAAAAAAAATGTGCATTTTTAATCAGAAAAACGCAAAGAATGTTGTCCAAAGAACTGACACCAGAATTCATTGTCGACTGCTTGACGAGTTCGTACAAGGCGCTTGTATCAAAGCGACGAGTCTGAAAACCGTAGACAGAACGAGGAGAGACAAATTCAAATAAAGAGCCTGCAATTAGAACAAAGAAAAGCAAGTCTTTCGTAGTACCACGTTTCATGAGCGCCTTGAATGCAGTTGAGCAACACAAGCTCGACTCGTACATGTTCCATTCTTGTTACTGCGGCACGTCAGTCGAACGTCAAAGCCTCCGTCAACTACACTGGAGAGGCATAAATCCCGTACGGTTTGTTAGCCAATTGTATGGTAAACCGTACGGGATTTTTGTCAACCCACTGTACGTTCTGGGGCATTTCCAGTACCTTGTGTGGCAAATTGACAATTCTGAACAATTTGCGCAGCTTAATTCTAGTTTATGGATTATTTGCACATGCATTCTGATAAACTCAATATTTTGTATTTTATTACTCGCGACGCCCGCGCTGCAAAGTTAATACTTCCCAAACGCCAAACGCCGGAGCAAAGTGCTAGTAAAAACAAAAGATCAGCACCCTAAAAGACAGAAAAGTAAAACAACGAGAAAGACTAACTTTCGACAGCGTTGTCACGCTCGCGACACTCCTTGGCCTTGTTCCACGCAGCTTCCGCCGCCTCGTCGTTCCCAAGAGCCTTCTCGGCGTCCCCCCACAGGTCGTACAGGATATTCTCGAAGTGCTCAATGTCGGTCCAGCGAACCGCCTTCTCAATGCCCTCTTTAATCAGAGGGATAGACGCCTCCAATTGTCCCTCGAGCTGCATTCTGTCGATACGGTTGATGCGTTCAACCATCCATTCGACGTTGACATTGCGAATGTATGGCTGTGAGCCCTCCTCGACATCTCCGATGAAAGGCATCTTGTGATGGATTTTGGAGTAAGGTAATAGCTGTGAACTGTCATGTAATTGTGAGTGATGGTGATGATAATGTTGAGCACCAAGTGCGAGGATATGCCGTCTTAAAACACTCTTCTCTTGACAGGTATCGCCTGGTCAAATGCTTGAGGCTGTCACTTTCCTCAACTAACAAAGACCAGGTACATTGACAGTCCCAGATCTTTGGTAGGCTGATATGAATGAAAAGTACTTTTTAACCAAATGCCAAAGAAAGCCATTGAAATACATCCTTTGGTCCAACGAAATCCGCGAGTCTTAAATGAGCAGCCTACGCGTCCGGAGCACGTAATAATGCGAAGATAATAGAAACACAAATGCATTTCTTTGTTCTATTCGTGTATCTAACAATTATTGATTAGAGTTACCTTGGTGGAAAGCTGCTCAGGGGTCACAATGGCACCATTTTATTTATTTCTTGCTCTGTGCGGCCTGACAACTAAACTAAGGAGACTTGACGAGCACACAAAGACGCAATGAGCCTCATGGATGGAAGAAAGGCGCAGCAATACATGTTTCGGGTTAAAAATAGCAGGAATCAACTACACGAAAGAATGCTTTAAAGGCGGCGCGCAGACGTGGTCTGCGAACCAGACCCTTCAGACAAGAGCAACGCAACATGCCTTTCATCGACGAGAAAACTACTACCGGCAACGGCCAAGTGGCAATGACTAACAAGGAGTGGGCGAAAGATGTGATTGCCAAGCTTAAGGAGGCCAAGGCGAAGAAGGAGTACGAGAAGACGCTGGAGCTGGTCGAACAAGCTTGGCAGCGAGCGAGCGCGTGGACAGAGCTCAACTACTGCCTCGTGCGCATATCGATGTATAAGTGCCACGCACTGCTGGCTTTGGGGCGAAATGAGGAGTGGGAAGAAGCAAGTCGCCAACTGTTGGAGGACATTGAACGGGGAGACACGACAGACTAAGCAGATTGCAGCAGCCGCAGGATCGATGTTTTTATCGCTAACGTTAGGTCAGTTTTTGGGTTACGGATTTTTCTCTTGGTTGTTTCCCGTATACCTACGTTCACTTTTGTGACATAAAGATTAGCCTCTAACTGGACCAGAATTTTTAGACCTATTATTAGTTTCTTTGAATCACACATGAATCTGGCTGAGTATGATGACAAGTCAAAGACATTGTACATAGTAATCTTCCCGCGCGGTATATTCTAAGCTAATTTCTTTCGAACTCGTTTCTAGCACCGGTGACGGGCAATCTACCATGTGGATTACTGGGCGCTCGAGTATCCTTGCAAAGCCCTTTAATATGACCAATGCGAAGGCCTACACAAGATACCGCGCGCTCAAAGGGATTAATCACAGCTTTGTTTCGCTCCGTTTTTGTCTATCACAGTCAACCAAAACTTATTTAAACACCCAACAATCCAACATGGACGGAGAGAGAAGAAAAGCAACACATAACAAACTACCAAGAACACGCATCATCTACCATGCTTTTTATGAACGAAGAAGACACCGCCGGCAACGGTACGGCCCCTCTCGCAAACCGCGACTGGATGGTCCAGCAGGTTGGTAAAATCGAGGCGGCCTTGAACGCCAACACGCCCCAGGAAGCCCTGGTGCTCAGCGAGGAGGGGCTGAACAAGGCGCGCCTGTGGACCGATGTTGAGGGCTGGGAGAGGGAGATGCAGCTGATCAAGTCCCTAGCTCTCAGGGCATTAGGCCGTGAGGAGGATGCGAGAGCGTGCGAGCGGTTGGCACTGACTCTTCCCTGTGAGAGACCCCCTCGAATGACGATTGAGTAGAGGATGGTGAGCAGGCCGTGCAACACATGGTACAGATAACGGTTGCAGCTCCAGAGGCCAGCGACAGCAGCTACTCGCTAGGGTGCCATTGCTGTGCGCTGAGATCGTGTTGTAATTCTTATTTTGTTTTCTACTATTTTTGTTTTCTATTATTTTGTTTTCCTTATTTTGTTTTCCTTATTTTGTTTTCCTTATTTTATTTTTTATTATTTTGCCTTCTAATATTTTGTTTTCTATTATTTTGTTTTCTGTTATATTGTTTTCCATTATTTCGTTTTCTGTTATTTTGTTTTTTTTATATCCTCTTCTAGTATGTATCTGAGTTTATTTACGTTTATAAACTCCTTACCAATTTACTTTTTAACCACACGTGCTTCATTTAATATTATCCCCATTAAATGCATCGGAAAGAGGCTGATCGCGCGGTATGTTCCACACCGAAATTTCTTTTGTCAATAGTTCACTATAGAAAGTTTTTATCACAGGTAGCGCCTTGTGTGCTGCTGTTTATACGAACGCGCTCGTCGAACGACCTAATATAGCTCATACGCAGCCTCGCACAAGATACCTCACACAAAAACGAATACTCGTTTTATGTCGCCTCATTTTGTTTGAACTCTACCGGCCGTAAATTATTTAAACGCCCAGTTCCCCGATCTCGGCGTGGGATAAGGGACGAACAAAGACACAAAGAATTAACCATCTATACGCGTATCGCCGTAACCATGTCCTCCGCCAACGAAAACACCACCACCGGCAACAGCACGCCGCCCTTGAGCAACTACGAGTGGATGGACCTGCAATGGGCAAAGATTGTGGCCGCTCTCAAGAATGACCCGCTCGAGCGCATCCTGGAGCTCCTCGATGAGGCCGTGGCCAAGTCACTGGCCTGCAGAGAGATCCGGTACTGGGAGAACCTGCTGCAGCAGCACAGGGCCGCGACCCTGTGGCAAATGGGCCGTGAGGAGGAGTCCAAGGCGGCAATTGAGCGGGCGCACTGGCTCATGGTTAATTTTACCAGCCTACTCATTACAAGTGATGGGGAGTCAGGAAACGCCGAGCAGACCGAATCTCGTCAAGGCTTAGAGACAACGGTCGCAGGTGAGTCGCCGGCAGCAGATGATGAAAAATAGAAGCATATGTGTCATTCAGACTCTAGTTTCAATATCAAGCTACAAATTCTTCTATATTAGTTGCTGATAAACCCAATTGCTATCACGATAGTGCACACCTGGCATCAGTTGTCAGAAACCGCTTCGCCTCGATTTCGCAGTCAGCGCGACGCTTTCATCCTCACCATGTATCTGGAGCCATACGTGTTGCACAGGATTTTATTTCCTGTGTTTCTGTTTCTTTATTCAAGCGCCTGTGTCAGAACCTGTCCGTCGGCGAGAGCTGCAGCGCATTTGGCGCTTTGTGTTACTCGCGACGCTGTCGTTCCTTCATTCCTCAACACAAACGTCGGTCGCACAAAGACGAGCTTGTGCACAGATCCTTTGGTGGTAATCAGTCTATTTCTACATTGTACATTATTCAAATCGCGCGCGCTTCGTAAAGAAAGCCTGCGATTGCCATCTTGGGATCCGCCATTGCCGGCTTACAGGAGCGATTGCATGCTGGTAGCAATTCATTGACATCGAGTAGTAAAGAACAATGGAAACAAAATCGTTTGGCTTTTCTTTTATTGGTTTTAAACCTTTGAAGTTTTTAGGATGATGAAGCGTGTTGAAAGCATTGGACAATTCAAAGACTGCTCAATGAGCAGTGACAAAGCATAGTAGCAAGCCAACCAAGAACAAGGCAAGAGATATGTGCGCAGATTTAATATGTTTAAGCACTCAATATAATTAGAGTCTTCTTTAATCAGGCTCGCCTTATCTCAGATCAGCAATGAATGCACAAGGCAACGGTGTTAATGAATCGGGGACAAGGCCATGCTTGGTCGGTTTGTAGCAAAGAGACCCGAGGCCGGTTTCTGTCACAAAGCCGCCGTCTCAGAGGAATACATATATAATGAAGCCAATGTCGAAGATAATGATTCTTACCATCAATCAATCCATCAATTCACCAACTCACCAACTCACCAATTCATCAACTCGCCAATACACGAATACACCAACCCAACGCTCCTCAAGATGCCGTACCTTATGAGTGATCGAGAGAAGGTGACCACCCTCAATGAGCTGCGCATACTGCAGGGCAAATCCGAGCTCCACCTCAACCTAGCCCACGAGACTGCTGCGCCTGAATATAAAAGAAAATATTTTGAGCAGGTCAAAGGCTACTGCGAGAAAGCGTTCAAAATCATCGAAGCGTACCCTCAGTTTCTGTGGCCACGCGAGGCCAGGTTTCAACGGTTCCTTGCCGTAGTCTACAGAGGGCTCGGGGACGCGGAAAAGGCCAAGGCCGCCGAGGATCGCGCGCGCGAGGTGCAAAATTTGATTGAGGAGCGCAAGGCAGCCGGCGATGATCTTGGAGACGCTTGAGAAAAGGTAAGGCGAGACCAGGTAAGGCGCTGATCACGGTAAGTCAATAGGTCTTGATCCGTGCTATGATTTTTACTGTTTTTTGCATGTTTTGTATGGTTCTACTCATACGGTAAGGGGTTTTTGATTTATTTAATTTATGAGGATTTCTTTCACCATATTTCTCTCAAGCGACTCTGCTGAAAGTGCACAAGTGATGATATGGCTCAGCAAAGAAGCTAAATAGTGTATTTTGTTATAAATAAAAATGATTGCCCATTTTACATAGCTTTCCTAATTCTTTTACCGAAATTCGTCCAGAAATTATATTGAACCGGTATAAGTGACAGCCATACAATGCAGAACGACTCTGTTGTTGGCAACCGAGCAGTAGAGGTGGAGTTGGGCTGTATGGCGGCAGGCTCACACCACTGATGCACGTTTTATGTGACTTTCTGTAACTGCTGTTCCCTTTCGTGAATGCGATTTATTATCCGACCGAATATAGCGAGCCGTGTAGCGGACATGATCCTTCGTAGACCGAACGGTGTGGAAATTCCTTTGCCGAACGATGACCGATACGAGGGAGCGGTTCGCCGGACGAGGCTGAGATGCTGGGGGGTGACGAGCGGGCATGTCAACGCACATTGCATATGCATCATGCAAGGTTGCACCAATGGCAGACGACGGAAGGAGAGGCGGGCTCGCCACAATTTAAGAGCTGGCTGGCAAAAAAGGACCGCTCGCAGCAAGCTGGTCACGATACACCTAATTGGGACCTCCGGAGGCGGCATTTACGGCTGTTCGAGCAGCCACTGGCTTTTATGGTGGTGCCCATATAAGTTGAAAAACCGTACACACTCGCAGCGCTTCATAGATCTCTTTTAAACTATGAAATGGAGAATTTGAGCGACAATCAAGTTCCTCTCGGTAGTGTTCCATGAATACAGAGACAAAATTGTCAGTCCCTTTCTAGGCTGCCGCCCAAGGCCTGCATTTACAGTCTATGGAGGGCCGTTTGATGACGCGTGGATCAGACGCAGGGCTCGCTCATCCAAAACGGTGCTGTTCATGGTATCAAGTACAGCCTCTTTCCATACGAGTCTGAGGCTCGGAACGAGATATATAAACCAGCGCCGATGATTGGGAGACCTCTGTAACTTATGACTTATGAATGAAGGGCCGCGAGAATGGCCCGAGGTGATGAACAACGGCGACGCGCGTGACAGGGTAAGTTACCGTGTTTGTCTCGGGTGAGACATGGGATGCGGGGCGGAAAGACTGGACGAGACGGGGAAGTCGAGAATGTTTGTGCTGGAATTCCTCATCCGAGTCTATTTATTTTTCTTGGGAGCTTATCTGATTCCGATTCATTCTCTTGGGCGCCACCGACTTTGCCGTCGTGTAATAACTGTGATGCAGTGATCTACTGCATGTCAGCCGCTCTGGTGCGCTGCAAGCCTGCAAGCCTGCAAGCCTGCAAGCCAACCTGCAAGCCATGGGAACCCTGTTGGATTTGCTAGCGGCAGCATCGGAGCTACAGCGGATCCGAGCCAAGGGTTGTTTGACAGAGGGTGTCACCAAAAGGATCAAGGCAAGTCTAGCTGTGCAGTTGTCCTCTGCAGTACAGTACACACATCGTGCAGTAACTTGTGCTGTGAGGTTATCAGCAATGACTGTTGTGCTATCGATAACCCTTGATTGTGTCACAAGCCAGGATATCTGTGTACCTGCAATCATCCAAACCATGGCACACAGCGTCCACTCCGTCCACTTTGTCTCCAGCGACGCCCCTCCATAGCGTCCTCAC
This sequence comes from Paracorniculantispora psalliotae, assembly GCA_002796755.1. Lineage (NCBI taxonomy): Eukaryota > Fungi > Ascomycota > Sordariomycetes > Hypocreales > Cordycipitaceae > Paracorniculantispora > Paracorniculantispora psalliotae. The sequence continues at coordinate 837,613 of PHFE01000093.1, forward strand.
TTTCCATCAGCCAAGTCTTTACTGGCTATCTCTTGGTCTGACCCTGCAGTGACCGCTGGACCGCTGGTGGGGGGAACGCAAGCCGCTGGAGAATCCGGCAATCGGGCCAGTCCAGTAGTCCTGCTTGGCCTCGCTGCGGGCCATGACGAACAAGTTCTGGACTTGCGTGTGTCTCTGCATTAGCTGTGCACTAGCAGGGTCCTGGATTCTTGTCTGACCAGTAAATTTCGTTTACTTCTCTTGGTGCGATATCTTTGGCTCCAGCGGCTTGTCCAGCCAAACCACATCGGCGCAACTGCACGTATTTACGCTTTCGGCCAGTTCCCTGTTTTTCTTCCACGCACTTCTGCTGTACGGCCCGCCTACTGTGAAATACCCACACAAACTTTCGTCTTTACCTGGCTCAGGGTTGCTTTTAAAAAAATTAAAACAATATCATTCTCATCAACTGCTTCATCTCTATATTCATTTATTTATTTTCATCGATCCTCTAGCGTCGTTGCGATCGCACGCCCGGCTCTCGCGCGCTACTTATCGTCCTGCTATTCTGCTTATCGGCACGTCATTCCGGAGGCGTCCTCGGTCATCTCGTCAGCGTAGCAGCACCACCAACAAAATAAAACAACCCGCACGCTATTTTTTGTCCCTCGCACCACCACACACCCAAACCTCGACAACACTACCCGCTGCCCGCCCGCCGCCCATCGATTGCCTTCTCCCGGCATCCTTCGACATCTTGAATATTCTGGTCGCCCCGTCTCTCTCATGATGCGCCGTGCTGCTTCGGCTGGTGGTATAGCGAGCCTGCGCCCTGCCGTCCTCGGCATGGCGCGGGTCATTGGTCTGGGTTTGTCGTCTGTCGCCGCCGCGCCGCTGCACGAGCGATCAAAACCCCACGAGCACGACGACGACCATCCCGGCTCGCCGCTATGGGTGCTCTGCGTTGCCTCAATGGCCCTCGTCCTTCTCGGCGGCGCCTTTGCTGGCCTGACCATTGCGTTAGCTTGAATCCCGGCGACAACAGCATCATCCGTCTGCTAACTTGTCAACAGATTGATGGGCCAGGACAGCATCTACCTCCAAGTCCTCTCAGGTGATCCCGAAGAGCCTCAACATAAGAATGCCAAGCGTGTCCTCGATCTCCTCAACAAGGGCAAGCACTGGGTACTCGTCACCCTGCTCCTCGCCAACGTCATCGTCAACGAGTCGCTCCCCGTCGTCCTCGACCGCACCCTCGGCGGTGGTGTCGCCGCCGTCGTCGGCAGTACCATCCTCATCGGTAGGTCGCACTGCACCCATATTCCTCCCCTTACGTCTAGCTAATGCGCGCGCAGTCATCTTTGGCGAAATCGTCCCCCAATCCATCTGCGTCCGCTACGGCCTGCCCATCGGCGGCTACATGTCGAAACCCGTCATCGCCCTCATGTACTTTCTCAGTCCCATCGCCTGGCCCACCGCGAAGCTCCTCGACTGGATTCTCGGCGAGGACCACGGCACCGTCTACAAGAAGAGCGGCCTCAAGACCCTCGTCACCCTGCACAAGTCGCTCGGCGACCTCTCGGAGCGCCTCAACCAGGACGAAGTCACCATCATCACCGCCGTCCTCGACCTCAAGGACAAGCCCGTCTCCGAGGTCATGACCCCGATGGAGGACGTTTATACGCTCTCCGAGGACCACATTCTCGACGAAAAGACCATGGACAACATCCTCTCCTCGGGTTACTCGCGCATCCCCATCTACCGCTCCGGCCAGCCCACCGACTTTGTCGGCATGCTCCTCGTCAAGACCCTCATCACCTACGACCCCGAAGATAGAATACCCGTCCGCGACGTGCCTCTCGGCGCCATTGTCGAGACTCGCCCCGAAACCAGCTGCCTCGACATTATCAACTTTTTCCAGGAAGGCAAATCGCATCTTGTCCTCGTCTCCGACGATCCCGGCTCTGACCACGGCGCCCTTGGTGTCGTCACCCTCGAAGACGTCATCGAAGAGCTTATTGGAGAGTACGTGCCCGCCCCCGTACCTCCTCCTCATCACATGCTAACAATCGCAGGGAAATCGTCGACGAGTCCGACGTGTACATCGATGTCCACAAGGCGATCCGACGCCTCACGCCCGCTCCCCGCGCCCGCTGCGGCCACGTCGACGTCGCCGCCGCCGCCGGTAACGCTGGCACCGCCATCGCCGCCAAGAAGACGTCGGACAACACCACGCTCATCGGCTCCGACGACGCCGGCGACGGCTCCGGGTTCAAGGTCGGCTCGCTCGGCGCTCTCAGCGACGGTGGCGCCTCGGGCCGCTACAGCCCCAAAGTCGCCGTGCTCATGAAGCGCCGCGGCTCCGTCGGCCCCGACGGCCGTCCCGAGGCGCCCATTGCCGTCAAAACGTCCCTCAATGAGATGAGGTCGCAGCTGCGCCTCGGCCCGGCCAACCGCGCCGCCCACCCCCGCAGCAACACCCGCAACGTCTTCAAGATCAAGCAGGGCCTCACCGCCCAGCCCATGTCCCGCGTCAACACCCTGAAAGCCGACGCCGCCGGTGATGCGCCCACGGGCGCTGCCCTCAATGGCACGCCGTCCGTGCAGAGCATCGCCTCGGCGCTGCACACTGAGCCGGAGCATCTCGAGACGCTGCCCGTGCCGCCGCCCGCTCCGGAGCCCGAGCAGGAGGAACAGCAGCAGGAGCAGAGCGCCAATGACGAGACGACGCCGCTGCTGAATTCTAGCGTCAACGGCGCGGAGACGGTAAAACCGTACGGTGCAAACGGGAACTCGAAAAGCAAAAAGAACAGAAAGGGAAAGAAGAAATAAGCAGGCTTTGCTAACTCGTTAGCGAAATGGCTCATGTGATATTGGCCTGTTTATTTTATTTCATTTTTATCTTTTTAGGTGCAAAACTGTCACTAAGCGTCTCGTCGTATCCGTTCGTGCAGCTGGCGTCGCACGACGAGAGCATCCGTCATTTGAACTTGTTGGTTTTCCCATTTGCTGGGATTTCCAGGCGTTTTTTCTTAGTTTGTTGCTTCTACCACCATTTCTTACTATAGTTCTTTGTTCCAATGCCAATGGCACATATCATTTATATGCAAATATTTTTCCAACAAGCCAACGTCGCTTCTTTGTAGTTAAAAATGCCCATACCCCATCTAATCGTACCAGATCGCATTCATGCCAAACCCCGGTTCTGGCACACGCACGCGGGCCACGCGCGCCAGAAACTCGTCCTGCCAGCGGTACACCTCCAGCCAGCCCTGCTCGTCATCCGTAATCGCGAGCCACTCGTCCGTCCAATCCGCGGGCGCGACGGCGTTGCTGTGCCCGCCGCTCGTCGGCGTCGGGTTGAGCAGAATCTGACGCTCAATCCGCCCGTCATCAGCGAGTTTAAACGCGGCGATGTACCCAGTCAGATCAAAGGAATTCGCGCGCGAACTGGCAAAGAGATATCGGCCCGAGTGGGACACGGCGCACACGTCGGCGCGGTACATGGTCCAGCGGTCCGGGATGCCGGGCGGGATGAGCGGGAAATGCCGCCCCGTGTACACCGGCATATGCGACTCCGCGTCGATGCCGTACTCGCAGATTCGATTGCCCTTTTCCATGAGCGCGTACAGATACTTCCCCGAGCTATGCAAGGCTACCCACCGCGGGTGATCGCGCGCATCTGGCGCGTCCACGCTGCCTACGAGCTCAACCTCCGGTTTCGCCAGGTCCGGCCGGTGGTGCACCCAGAGCTTATTCGCGGTGAGGTCCGCCGAGTAGAGGTAGCGCTCCTCGTGCGGGTCGAGCACGGCGCCGTGGATGCCCGTGTCGGGCTGGAATTCGTAGTGCTGCGCCGCCGCCGGGCCGACGAGCGCGCCGGAGGACAGGTCGGCGGAGAAGACGCTGCCGTGGCCGGCGTGCTTGTAGAAGGGGTTGCAGTACACGCCGTAGGGCGGCCGGCGCGCTGCGAGGAGGAAGATGGCGCGGGTGTTTGTTTCGGCGGACGCAGCGGCAGCTGGTAGGCGGAACATTGTTAGTTGGTTATTCAGAATGGTGAGACGGAATCGAGGGACGTACGGTCGTGGAGCATGGGGTGAGAGACTTGGTGTGATATGTCCGTTGGGCTCTTTACCGCGTACGATGCCCATTTCTTCATGGCCGCGCCGTAAATGGCCGTTTTATCATGCTGAGTTGCTGTCCGTCAGCGACCATAGTTTTCATGTACATGTTGATTGCGGCGCTCACGTTAAACGTCATCCATGAGATCGGCTCGTCGTGGGGAATCTCGGTGCGCTTTACGAGCGTCAACGTCAGCGCCTCGTCGTCAAACGCAAACGTAAAGATGGCGCCCGGCGGCGTCCAGGTGCCGACCATGAGGTGGTGAATCGGCATATCTGGTGGTTGTGGTGTGTGTCGGGTGTCGTGGTGTCGTTGATGGCCAACTACCTGATGGTGGGGTGACGTAGCCGGTCGAGGAAGAAGAAGCTTTCTCCAACGTGATACGGAAGTGCTGAATAATTCAATTTGAAATAATTGGCGTCGCCAATTGATCTGCAATATATTCGCGCTTTCTTACAAAAAAAAATTCCAGCTCGCGTCTTCGCGCTTTCGCAAGATGCATCAGGGCGATGCCCCTCCATTGATACTTGGAGACTTAACTTTTAGTATGGTGGAGTTGGCGCTATGGTGGGGTGCCATCGTCTCGGGAGATGCCAACGGTAACTGAATGTCTTTGTACTTGGTCAGCATTAAATGGCTAATCGGCATGGTTTCCGGCGTTCCTTTGGCCTGCTCAAGAACCGTTTTTATTTTCCGAGCCTCCACGCGGGGTTTTTTATTAGGTTCATGTATATCCTGGCCCTGTTTCGTGTAATACATCTGATCTTCCCGTTTGCCGTTGCCGTGGTCTGATCCTTTTCGCCACCTCTTAAAGCCGCTGTGCATTCCCGAGCGTAGCGGACACCAAACGTCGACAAGTCGCATCCGACACGAAATTGCATTTGTTCTGGCGCCGAATCCGGCCTATGTAGTTCGAAGTTCAACGGCGATGTCCAGACCGCGAGGCCGTGCCTTGGCGTTTCCCAACACTGTGTAGATGTGCAGCGGCAACACGATGGTTCCATTGTATTGGCAGCATCTAGAGCAACGGTATTAATCGTTTCGAAAGACATTGTGTATCTAGTTCATGTTGCAACTGCTAGTGCCGAGATGGCCTGCTGGATTTCGCAGCACCGCGACAGCTCAGAGGGTCGTCTCCAGGATTCTGCGAGCGGCAGACGACGGCGTCTTCTCATCTCGCAGGATCGGCATGAAATCTACATCGTCATCGGGGAGTACAAGGAGGCGTGCGAGCGGTATATTACCGGGGAGATTGCGCTGGCGGCCACCGCGCCTGTGGTCCCCCCCGGAACCGATTTTGATGGCGAAGCGAACAGGCGGGCCGCGGCCGGATCAGGCGCCTACAACGAGCGGGCCAAAGTGTCGCGCTTGGAGGAATCGCGTATCCAGATGCACGGGGATCGTCCCCCGGTGCTAGGTGTGCTGTAGCAGCTGCGCTCGCGAAAGGCCCCGGCCAAATCAGCAGCTGTTCCCGCGGCCGAGCCACGTCCTTCAACTGGGATGCGGACTCGATCCCAGGCAGAACCACCGGAGCGGATGCTTCCGTCTGCTGATGAGTTCTTAGTGATGCATCAATTTGGTCCGTATCTAATCGGAGAGAAGGACAACATGAGTCACTTTGTTCGTCGTCTTATAGGACTCCTCCTGGAACTTAATGGTTAGGAATTGCTTTTCTTGTTGCTCTTGTTGCTCTTGTTTGCGCTTGTTTGTCTTATTGCTCTTATTGCTCTTTTACACTTATTGCTCTTGTTGCTCTTGTTTCTCTTGTTTCTTGTGTTTCTTAATTCTCTTATGTCTATTGTGTTTTTTGTTTCTATTTTGTCTCTTGTGTCTCTTGTTTCCTGTTTCTATTGTTTCTATTGTTTCTATTCCCGCGAAATAATAGGAGAACTCGGTCTCGGACACTACCAGCGCCGCGAATGCACCCGCCTGCGGATAACTCCTACCTAGTTCCACATCAATTGAGCCGTTTCTCATCACTCGGTCAGACCCCATGAATCACTTTGTTCGTCGCCTTGTAGAATTTATCCTAAGGCTTAATACAAATTAAGAACGCCGCTATGGCTAAATCTCATTTTTAATTGAGCTTCAAGAGGTTCCAAGGGAACGGTGCACATACGTCACACTTGAGACTAGTCCTGCAACGGCCTCGTTTTTAGCCTGCAAGAACTCTGTAACAGCCGTCCCTCACTCCCGAACGCACCTCGACCCCACCAAAGAGGCGACGCCGCCCGCCTCGCTGCGGTGCGTCCCCCGCCTTCTCCGGCCGGCCTTCTCGGCAGAGGGACCCGGCTATCACGTCCGCCCACGCATCAGGGCGAAGGTATTAATAAAGGATTCGTCGCATCTCAGCAACGCCCTCTCTCTCCATGACAATCAATCTCTTTTTCTACTTTTCCATATTTCCTGTATCTGCGCATCTTATTTAATTGTCCCTTGAATACTACCGTTTCATCGCACATCATGGCCTCTCACACCAACGGCATGGCCAACGGCGCAACAAATGGTGGTACCAACGGCACCACGAACGGCCCGCAATCTCGCTTCGATCCCAACTTTACCCAGCATGTCCTGGATACCATGGGCCCTAATGTCACACCGCGCAATCGTCAAGTCTTCAGCAGTCTGATTCGCCACCTGCACGATTTCGCGCGCGAGGTTGAGCTCACCAATGACGAGTGGATGGCGGGCGTGCATTTTGTCAATGCTGTCGGCCAAATTTCCACAAAGACGCGCAATGAGGCGCACCGCGTATCCGATGTTCTCGGTCTCGAATCGTATGATCCCTTTTTCTTTTTTTCCTCGTATGCGCTCTCGCGGAGTGACAGCGCGCTAACAAACGCAGCCTGGTCGATGAAATCGCCAACAAAATCGTGGCCGAGGGTGACATCGACCCTACCTCATCCTCCATCCTAGGTCCCTTCTGGTCGCCCGACGCACCCTTCCGCGAGAACGGCAGCTCCATCATCCAAGACCCGGCGCCCGGCGGCCGCGTCTGCAAGATGCACGGCACCATCCGCGACCTACTCACGGGCAAGCCCATCCCCAACGCCGTCTTTGACATCTGGCAGGCTAGCTCCAACGGCAAGTATGATTTCCAGGACCCGGACAACCAGTCCCCCAACAACCTGCGCGGCAAGTTTCGCGCCGACGAGAACGGCCAGTACTGGTTCTACTGCTATCACCCGACGGCCTACTCACTGCCGACCGATGGGCCGAGCCATGTCCTGCTGAGCCTCATGGACAGGCACCCAATGAGACCCGCCCACATTCACATTATGGTATGTTCATTTTTTTGTCCCTCTCCTCTCACATAATTTGTGATATTGCCTAGGACAGAAGACAGATTTCGACTGACACAAGCCAGGTCACACATGACGAATACAAGGGCTGCACCACACAGCTCTACCCCAAGGATGACCCCTGGCTGGAGACGGATACCGTATTTGCCGTCAAAGACGATCTCATTCTCGATTTCCAGCCGCTTGAGGGCGACGACAAGGCTACGCTTGACCTCGAGTACAATGTCATCCTGTCTCCCAAGGGCTACAAGGGTAAACAGTTCAACTAAGCGTCTGCACCCGACGAGACATGAGATGTCACTTCATTTTCATGAGACAAAGATCTTGATTGTGCCGAAATTTGCCCTGATCAATGTCGCGGCATGGAAAATTGTACATAATCGAAATACCCCCGGTGTTTGCTTCGCAAGGGAGGCTGACACATCCGGTCGCGGAGCGCTCCTGAGCCATGCGACAATTGTCTAGACAAGAGCTAAGAATCAGGCTGAAAACAGGCCATAGTTTGGATGGCAAGATTCTCTGTAACAATGTAAATAGTAAAATAAGCAACAAAGACGAGAAAAAAAACCACTTAAAATTCATGACCCCTCGCGGCCAAACACACCATGATTGATCATACGCGTCTACGTGGGCAAGGTTGGAATCCGAGGCTAGCATGTGTAGGACAGAGTCAAATCACCACCACCTGATAGCAGGACCTCATCCTCTGCAACAGGCTGGTCTCAAATTAATTATGTTATGTCCTGACAAAAATTAGCCATTTTTACGCACCGCTCGGCCTTCCCCGCTCTCCCTTGCATGCACGTCACTCACCCACCCAGCTAACCTTCAGCCGTGGTGGGATACGAACAAAGGCAGAGGTTGTCACGGCAACGCCCCTCCATAAACAACGCTTGCATCTCAATGGGTTGTCTGATGTGCATCCGCGCCCGATGGCTGTGCTCATCTCAGCGGCCCAGCAAACGGTTTCTCTCTTCTCTTTCTTCCCTTGCCATCTTGTTTTTCTTATGTATCATTCTTCCCACGCTTAGTGGTCTTTTTATATTTCATTCTCATGGGTCGCTCTTCACAAGCATTTCTTCAGTGATTTGCTTGGTCGGGTTTGGAGATAGAATATCTTCATCTGCTTCACCCTCTGGCTGTCTTTCTTTGCCATTTCTCTTTTATTGACTGATGAAGAAAGAGTGTTTCGGAAATTGGCTACGAAACATTGGCATCACAGCTGCTTTCTAGTTCCGAGCTTATAAACCTTGGCTACTCAAACACGCGACAAACACGATACAGAACGGCCAACCACGACACTAGCTACGAATCACGAATCTTACATCCGAAAAAATGCCGATTGGAAATTTGGGCAAGGCTGCGCCTGTCGCGCTCGGTGAAATTCAGCGCAATCAGCAAGACCATGGCTCCCGCTCGCCAGTAAAGGCCAAGGACGACAACCGTGGCCGGTCCAAGTCTCCCACCAAGTCCCCCACCAAGTCTGCGTTCCCAAGCCTCAAGTCCATGGGCGACAGATGGGGCTCCGACCGAAAAGCTGTCTCCCGAGAGGCATCTCCTACAAAGCCACCGAAGTCCAAAAAGTCCTCTACAAACTTGGCTGGCCTTCTGTCACGGCCCAAGTCTTTCATCAACCTGCAAAAGACGGCTTCTCAAGGCCGTCGCGCACCTTCGCCGAGCGATAAAGAAAATCGAGGCCCTGAAGCACCCGCACCCGAATCACCGCCCATTTACGCACAATTCACATCGACCAATGACGAGAAAACGAAGAATGCTAGACCCGAATCCTGCCACCCGTCGTTGCAGAATTCGGGTTTGCAGTCGCCCAGCAAGGAGGCACCGAGAGTCCCTCAAGAAGAGATTCGAGGCCGGCCCGTGAGCACTGCCGGTGTACACGGCCACTTTCGCGCACGATCTGTGGCTACCGAGACGGTCATGGAGCCGAACGAGATTGCTGTGCATCTCGAAGCACTACTCGACCGCCGTAACATCCCCCAAAACCAACGATACAAGATGCGCAATCTCAATGATACTATCAAGATGGAGTTTATACGACAGGACTGGGCCGAGATGAAGGCTGGTCAAGCCGGCAGCTTGCCTAGGAGCGACAGCAATACTACCGCTATTGAGTCGGATGGCGTGGACGACAAACGGGCGCGCGGTAGGAGCCGCGGTCGCAGCTTTACATTCTCGCGCAGTAAACGCGATAGATCTTCTTCTAAAAAGCCCAAATCGGAAGAGTCTATTGGACGCCATTTCCGCAGCAAGTCCAGCGACAGCGTTGGGCGCGATCGTCCAGAGTCTTCTGGTAGCGCCGGTTCCAGCGTGCTGGCAAAGATTAAATTCCAGCAAGGACCTAGTGACTATGTGGCCTATCTGCGCAAGGTGCAAAAGCCCGAAGTCGTGGAGGTGGGCAAGTTGCACAAGCTGCGTCTGCTGCTGCGCAATGAGACAGTTGCCTGGACAGAGGAGTTTATTCGCCAGGGCGGCTTGGAGGAGATTGTTGGTTTGTTGAACCGCATCATGGCAGTTGAGTGGAGGTTAGTAACGGCAAATCTTCGTCCACAAACACTTGGCTGACCACGAGAATAGAGAGGAGCATGAAGATGCTTTGCTTCACGAAAACTTGCTCTGCCTCAAGGCACTATCCACAACTGCACTCGGCATGGAGTATCTGCATACTGTGCAAGCTGACCTCTTTTCCAAGCTTTTGCACATGATTTTTGATCCCGAGAAGAAAGGGCCCAGCGAGTTCACAACGCGCAACATTATCACATCTGTCCTTCTCATGTACATTTCTTCTGCATCACCCGCTGAGCGTATTATACGCGCAAAAAATGTTCTCGGTCACCTGCGTGACCCGCAGCCCAAGGAAGAAGACCGCCCGCTCCCATTCTTGCTCGACATGCATCAAGAGCGGCCCTACCGTGTATGGTGCAAGGAAGTTGTCTCGGTGACTAAGGAGGTCTTTTGGATCTTCCTGCACAACATGAACGTTATTGCCCTCCCCAAGGACCTGCAGTCTCCCGGCGCCGCGCCGCCCGACGGCGTCTTTGACGACGACGCCTTCTTTGGTGCTCACGATCCCTCCGCGCCGTATGCCTACATGCATCGCCACTTTGCCGCCGAGCGCCCGCCCGTCGCGGCCGCGCCCTACGTCGGCGGTGTCGAGTGGGATGCCACCAACTACCTCGCCTCGCACGTGGACCTTGTCAACGCCATCATCGCGTGCCTGTCCACCAAGGAGGCGCGCAACGCCCTGCGCGCCCAGCTTCGCATCTCGGGCTGGGAGCGCTGCATGGGCGGCAGTTTGCGGCTCTGCAAGGAAAAGTTTTACGGGAGCGTCCACGCCGCGCTGCGGACGTGGGTGGCGGCGGCGGCGGAAGACGGCTGGGACGTGCGCGACGTGCGGTTCGGTCCTGCGCCGGCGGACCCGGGCAGCAAGGCGTCGTCGCCGCGCAAGACGGCGGCTGGCGGTGGCGGGCAGAAGAAGAAGGTGGAGGAGGCCCCGAAGCTGGAGATGCCTCGATTTGACTTGGGTTTGTGAGAGGGTGCTGATGATGAAGCTGAAGTTCGCAGCTGCATGTGTGTGTGGGCATATGAAAGACCTGACCAGAGGCAGGAGTTGTGATGTTTGGATCATTGGGCCGCTTTTGATGGATGATGCCTTGACTGTACATTTTTGACCAGTTTTTACGTTTCATGTTTTTCTGATCCCGGGTTTACGAGGGACCGCCACTTTCCTTTCTCAGCACATAGGCATTACGGAAATGGTTTTTCTTTACAGTCTAGCATGTTAATGAATTGATGAATATAAAGCTCTACCTGCATCAAAGATCCCTGTCTATCCTACAACTGCCGTTGGTTACACAAGCAGCTCCGGTGCTATCCGCGGTGGCGCTTGAAGGCCTCCTGCACGGACACACCTAGAGCGACGTCGGCCTTGGCTTTGTCGTCCGCAGACGTGAGCTTGGGGAGCAGCTCCAGCACCTGCGCGACCTTGTCCTGGGGTATGACGACGACGCCGTTGACGGGGTCGTGGACGGCGAGGTCGCCGGGTTGGACGAGCACGCCGTTGATGGTCAGCGGCACCTCCCTCGCCCAGGGCGTGCTGCTGCCGCCCGATCCGACAGTCGAAGTGCCTAGGGCCCATATCTGTTTCCATGGTTAGCATCGCGCGATGTTGGTCACTAGTTTTCTTGTTTGCGATCAAGAACGTACGGGAAGCTCCGTGCTCTGAAGTTCCACAAGGTCTCGCACGCGACCCGCCACAATAATACCCTTGACGCCAAGCACCTTCATGCGCAGGGCCATGATGCCGCCGCAGATGGCGTTGGTTTGCCCCGCGGCCTGCTGCATGATGGCAAAGGTCCCTGGCACGGCATTGTCCACCCAATGGGTGTCCTTGGGGAAGTTCGGCGCAGGCCGCGTCCTCGTCGTCGCTGCATCTTCATCTTTGGCTGTGAACAATACTGTGGATACAGGCGCCACTGTCACCTTTTCCTCTTCTCTGCTGCCAGCGGACTTGGGCTGCGGGCTGTATTGGGTGAGATCGGCTATGAAGCCTGCGCCGGGTACCTTCAGCTTGAGCAGCGCATCGGAGACGTCACAGGCCGTATACTTTTCCAGCTCGCTCAGAGTCTGGACAGAAATAGCGGGCGATGACATGGTTCGTGTGTTCGCGCGGCCAATCGTGTAGCTCAAAACAGCAGTAGTTCGTTTATTTGATATGCTGGATCGAGGCCGTGTTCGATGCGTGGTATATCGCCGCAGGCTAGTCGCACAGAGTAAGCTCGCCCTGGAGGTGGTGGTCGGCAAAGCGGCCCACACAAGCTCCCAGCAGGCCGGGCGGCCAATCAGCCTCGGCGCGGCCATGGCTCTCGGAGCAAGTGTCAACGGATGTGAGCCCTGCTGGCACAACTCGCAGGGAACCAGGCCTGTTAATCACTCACACTTAACTCGGTGTATTGCGTCTGGCCGAGCCGTGGCGCAGAATCAATCGAGCAGGGATGTGATCAATGGTTGCGCCAAAATAAAGAAAAAAGGAAATAAATTACGCGGGGCGCTGCGCCGGGGGCTGTGATACGTTCGAGTGCGAAGCTTGGAAAAGAGTTGGTTGCACGGTGTAAAGAGCGGTGATGGCTCCAAGTGAAACTTTGGCTTGTGAGGAGGCAGAGAAAGAGACAAGAGTCAACAACGGCTTGCCGCGCTCAGTGGAGTGGCCCGCCAAGGCAGGTGCACTATGCAGTAGTTATGTTCAATGTCAGCCAGCCCTTGCGTTGCGTGCATTGCGCGCGCGGGGTGAGCATGCAGCATCATAGACAGCAAGTCTGCTGCAGAGACAGGCGGCCAACTGGGCGTAAAGACGTGCAGTAGCCTGCAGCACATCCACAGAGCCCAATGGAGCTTCTGGTCCACCGAAGAGAGCCATGGTTCTGCTTTAGCCACTAGGTGCTTGACCAATGCTTGACCAAATGCTAATAGAGGGCCGGAGATGCGACCGTTCAAGCCCCGGAGACCCGGCACGGTGGAGATGGTGCAGCATGTAAGCGTTGGCGTCTTCGCACTCGTGCGCTTCGAAGCTTTGACGTGGTGTCCTCGTAGCGAACCCTGCAGCTAGTCTCAATCAGTGATGTTTTCCGTTCATGGCTGCATACTTTCTATTCTTGTGCTATGAATCATAGACGAGGAGAAAAGTTTTTGTTTGTTGCTGGCGTTGTGTTGGGTCAGTCGATGTGGAAGACGACAGTCTTTGGCTTGCAGGTTGACAGCTGGCCGACAGCTGGCCGACAGCTGGCAGCTGTCCGCAGAAAATGCGACATTGGGCAGATTTGCAAACAAACAGCCGGCATCGTGTTATCCTCATTCATCGGCTTCTGACCGCACTCGGACATTATAATCTACAATCGAGACCCTTGCATTACACGGGATTTGGCAGCCCGGGGCTAAGAGAAAAGTCTGAAGAGATTTCTCACCCCCCCATGCCATCCTTCTCCAACAACGCGGAATAGGCGCAAGTTTTTCCGCCATGGATTCTCCAGAACAATGCAAGTTTTGCCTCTAGCTGCATATCGCACCAAGCCTCCTGGTCTTAATCTCTTTTGCTAGCGCTGCTAGGACGAGACAGGGCCAACCATCTCCACCGCCACAGGCCCGTCTGTAAGTCGGATGGCACCAACATCTGCATGCAATGCGGAGTGCTTGGGCTGACTGGACAGCAAGCTTGCCTCGCAAGGGAATAGTAGCACTCCAGGCAGCTGGGATCACCGAGTCTTAGTTACAGCACTAGCCGTCGTACATGGCTATGTTTGTCGAAGCCTACCATCTGCCGACCCTTTGTCTGGATCGGCATGGCGAAGGTCCTGCATCGTCGCATTAGCAAGCGAGCAAGCTTGTCAGACCTCGACGACCACGGTGCAGAACAACTGCGAGACAACAACCGAGTGCAAACATTCTGCTGGACACGACGCAGGCTGCCTATCGAGACAGGCTAATGCAAGCATGGTCGATGCAGCACGGATATCTTGTGCGACGCGCTGCCCATTGCTACACGACCTTGCCCTTGACAAGTTTGGCTGGGCCATGGCCGGGAAGACAAAGCTCCCGAAGGGGCAATTGTCCGCTCTTGAGACATGCGTCCCGCCACACCCATCCTTACTGGGGAAGCCGGCCGGCCGGACAGTGGGGGAGAGCTGAGTGTGTCGACAAGCTTTTGCAAAGAGTTATTTTGGTCCTGCCGTCCTGGAGCATGGCATTGAAGTGGTGTGTAGTCGTGGATTTAGCACGGTTAGTGTCCGCTAAAAAAGACTTGGGTGGCCACCAAGGTGACCCAACTAACAAGTGCTAAAGCAGTGCCCTGGCCCGTCGTGGGGATATCTGCTGGCTTAGCGTACCAAACGTGCCGACGAGCGGATGTCGCTCGCCAGAGAGCTGCCAAAGAGGCCTTTGATCCTGGCCGCCGCCGTCGCCGGTGAGTGGAGGGCAAGACAGAGAGTGAGCCGAGACAGACTGCTCTGCTGAGGCACAGATGGAGACTGGTGTCACCCATACTTGACCAGACTTGACCAGCCTTGACAAAGAGAAACGGCGCAGCGACTCCACAGGGCGGCCTGGCAGAAACGACGAGTATTATTATTATGTACCAGACAAGCAGGCGAGCATGGACGGTGGATGGCGCCGGCTTTTTTAGGATGATTGCGGTGCTTCTGCAAGCCCAGTGCAAGCCACACACGGCCGGGTTTGCGCATTTCGAGCTGCTCCCAAGAGCCTGATCCAACTTATGTACGTCTCTTTCGATGCCAGAAGCTGGCCAGATACAACTGTGGGTGCGAAAGAGCTGGAAGTTTTGGCATCGCCGACAGCACTAACCACGGGTAGCCTGCCACTAACCTGAAACCAAGCCCGGCCAGCCATCTGGCAGCTTGACGACGCCGGGAACCCCGTCCTCTAGCACGTTGCCCGAGTCCTGGCTTGCAGGCTAGGTATGTTGCAAATAGAGATCATTTGAAATTCCATGGTGGAATCAATATTCCCCATGACGACTTGGCTCAAACAGTCCTCGTCGAGGTGATGTGATGGTGGATGCCAGCCCCGGTGTGCGCTGTCCATCCACCTTTTTTTCTTTCCCTATTGCACTCTTGTACCGCCGTCGGTCCATCCGCCCATCCCATCCCACATCCACATCATGCCTAATCCATCCGCTCCTCATTCCCCTCTGTCCCTCAGTCCATCCATCCACCCCCCTCCTCCTCATATTTTGCCAACTGCTGTTTGCTCTTCGTCCGGTCTGCTTCGGGTTGCTGCAGCCTAGTTCACGCATATCGCTGTCCACCCCCCGGTTCGTCCGTTCTAATCAACCAGCAGACGAGCAAGTCCGTCGTGGGCGGCCTGTACGCCGTGCCGCATCTAGCTCTCCAGCTTGCAGCCACCCAAGCAGAGCATCACCACTTGCAAGTTGGCACGCTGTCACTACCAGTCTACCACGGACTATCTCGCCCCACCCCCCACCTGTGCAGAGTCGCAGACGCCCAGACGCCTTTTGAGCCTCGCCAGATCTCGGGGCCAAACCTGCACGCCGCCGCACCGCACCGCACCCGCCGGGACTCGAGGTGTCCCATATTACAACCTAGCCCAAAACACACTTGAAGACGGAGCTAGGATCCTCGCCGACCCTTGCTGTCAACATGTCCATAAAGTAAGCTCTCTCGTTGCTCGTCCCCATTTCCTCCTTCATCTCTTGTCTGCCCACCACAAACCGCGCTGTCTCGGACGCTTCCAGCTGCCTATACTCGCTGGCTCCCTCTCTGCGTCGACGCAAATTCTTCCTTCTTCCCCGCTGCCAACTTCAATCCACCTCTTCTCCATCCCCGCCTCGCTCCCTCGACTGCCTTCTCGACGCCCCGATACTTCCTCATGGAGCCATGGGCTCCGGTCCTGGCCTATGATGGATAACCCTCATGACTACCTCATCTCCTCGCCGGCGCCGCCGCGACAAGTACACCCTGACAATGCGCACAGCTGGGTAATGCTCAACGAGAGCGGCTTCGTCAAGCTCGGCAACGAGCGTATCCTCCTCAGGCTCGACTCTAGAATCTCATGCGACCTGTCCGTGCCACAGGAGCTGCGGGCGACCGGCGCGCAGTTCCATCGCAAAAGCGACAAGGGATCCTTGTTTCTTACAAACAAAAGAGTGTGTACTATCCTTGGTCGATGCAATGGCACAACGCAATTATCTAACTGTTCCCTACCAGATTGTCTACTTGCCCGCCAAAGCGACACAGGAGCCAAAATTCGAGTCGTTCAGCGCCCCGATTCTCAAATTTCAAGACTCGACAACATCTTCATCTATGTGGTGGGGTTGGGTCTGGAAGTCAGACTGCATCCCAGTATCAGGTGGCGGCATACCGCCAGACCTTCCTCGAGTCGAGGTCAAGTTTACCTTTTCTGATGGTGGCATGATGGAATTCAACGACGCCTATATTCGCCTGCGAGAAAGACTTTTCCAGTTTCAAGAGATGCGCCGAGAAATGGGGCCTGGCGCAGACGTACCAGATGAGCCACTGCCGGCATACGAAGCTGCTGGCTCTGCCCAGCAATCTACTACTAGCAACTTGGATGTGCCGGCCGCCCCTAGCCACACCAGGACAGAGAGCTCGGCAAGCCGCCGGGCGCCAAACGAACCCCCGCCAAATTACGATGAGGCCCAGGCTCAGCAGCTCAGCAACAGACTGGAAGACCACATCCGAGACGGTGTCAATCGAGGAGAAGCCGACTCGTGAAGTAAACCGAGTGCGAACGACATGACGGAATACGAACCTAGATTTGATGACCTGAAGCCACCAAGATGGCGTAATGAGGAACCATACGGTATTATCAGCAATAAATGGCGTTATAAGTGGCGTTTGAGTGCATTTGCACGGAAATAATTATTTATTACTTTTCTTCCATCGGCCACCCGAACGGGATGGGCATATAACCGACTCCAAGTAACTCCATAGGTTTAAACAGCACAACGGCCTAACGGCATAGCCGCATGAACGGAACAACCCAATTTGTTCACACAGAGGATTTTATCACCTTCTATCAGTTTTTTTAAAGAATAATGCTAGCAGGTCGTCATCTTGCATTGACCTGTAGGCGCTCGGATGATACATCAAGGTCACGTGAATTTTCGCGTGACCAGACCTTCAACCAGTGGGACCAATCAAAATGCCTCAATTCCTGACCAGTTTTGCTCCGCGATTTTGGCCGAGAGCTCCCGACCACCTTTGCTTCAACGCAAGACTACTCCATCCGCAACACAAACCAATTGGCCACTGTTGGTTTTCCACTTCATACACCATGGGTATCTGGGACACATTTTCCGAAATTGTCGAGGCCGTGACGCCTTGGAGCGTCGTCGAGGCTGAGGCTCCTGCCGCGGCTCCTCAGGTAAGCAGATTCGGCAACCCCTTGTGATCAGACGACGGAGTTGCCTCCGAGGCCATTGGCCGGACAGAGCGCTCTCATACTGGCTGCATCCCATTGGCACAGCTGGAGCGGGTGGTACGCTTTTCGTGTGTATTAGTTTTGCTGACTGGCGACGCAGGACGAGGAACCCGTGGTCGAGGCCAAGGAAGAGACCAACGAGGAGGGTAACGAGGAGGCCCAGGCCGAGGACGCCGAGAAGGACGAGGAAGAGGCTGAAGAGGACGAAGACGAGGAAGAGGAGGAGGATGACGAGGAGGAGATTGTCGACCCCAAGGAGACCCTCGAGGAAGGTCCGTGAACCCCCGATTCATCGCCACGAAATATCGCATGTAAATGCGCACAATCTTTGCGGATGTGGCATCTACCGGCGAACATTTCCAACGACATGAGAGTACTCTTTACCGAACGATTGACATACTGACTTTACCGAAAGAGTGCCGACAGTCCAAGCAGTGCTCCGGCCCCAAGCACCACTTCGACGACTGCGTCGAGCGCGTGCAGCAGCAGGAGAGCGAGGACGGTGCCAAGGAGGACTGCGTTGAGGAGTGTACGTTGTCCCCGGAACCAAAAGCGATACGGATGCTTCATGCCGACCCAGCCGAGCGGAGCAGCCTGTCGCGTAACAGAGCGTCGTGCTAACAAGTGCCATCATCTAGTCTTCCACCTTGCCCACTGCGCCACCGCCTGTGCCGCCCCCAAGCTGTGGTCCAAGCTGAAATAAGCGATCACGCAACGAAAACTACAATAAACGCGGTATCACGTCCGGCCGAGACAGAAATGACGAACTGATATCCCAACTTCTGAATGATGTATAAAACGGAGTGAAAGGGAAGGAACCTCGGGAAGATGTGCGAGGAGGGATAGAAGCATGAGGAAGAGCAGTGGATGGGGGCGAGGAGACGGCATCTCGTGGCTCTGCCTCGTCTTGTGTGGTTAGCCGCACGTTTATTGCTGTTGTAACAAGTTTAGGCCTAGGTAGAGCTCTACCTCTTGGGAGAGGCTGCCCGGCTACGGCCCTCCACGTGTGGCGAGAGGGCTTGTTTTGTACCATACGCTTTAGCGCCTACAATAGAATTTTCTCTTGATAATGTGTTACGATTGGGCAGTCGCTCAGGCGAGTGGTGCGCGGAGCGAGGTGATACGGTGTTTACCACGGCCAGCTAGGAAGTGTCATCCGACACACAACAACATGCGTCGCTCATGTACAGCGGAGCACGCAAGACGGCATGGAACTGCTGGCGAGTTTAATCGTATATGTCGTCAGATGTCCATCTGAAAGTCCGCGCTTCGCCCGTCTGCGGCCAGACCTACCCTAGAGGTCATTACGACAGTGTCGTCCGGTACGGTGCAGGCGATACGGACCACAATGTGCCAAGGAATCAAATAGCATGGAATGTTGGCACCCAGTATTCATCTTGGCGCCGTTGTGGCTTTCATTCCAATCTGCTGCGTTCATCATCAAGTAGGAACAGATGCGAGTATAACGATGAGGAGGACGTCCTGATTTCGGGCACACTCGCTGTTTGAGCCGTTTTATCCGCTCATAGACTGCCGTTATGCTAGTTGCTTCCATTGCAAGCTTAGCAAACAAGCTGTTTTCTGTCACATTTCACAAACGCGTCGTAAGACTGGACGAGTCCCCTGCGACAACATCGTGCACAGAGTCGACCGGAGCAAGTCTCCTTTAGCCTCTCGCCAGCTGACAGATCACTTATATCTGGTTCGCTGGGAAGACGGGGCCTCATTGCTTGGTTTTTTTAGCAGTGAACGGGCCCGAAAGAGAGGTGTTCACGCCTCACCGGCCTGTAGCAGTGGAACACACGGGAGAAATCGCCGACGATGCCGATGGTGACGCACAGGCGGCGCGTGCATCGCGAACGACACGTGGTGGCTCAGCTGCGAAGATCGATTAGCGTACTCGTTTTTTTTTTCGTGTTCTACCAGTGCGTCGGTCAAGGGTTCGACGATGGTTTCGCTGGGAGGTCTCTGGTTGTCAAATGGCTCGAAGCAGACTAACAAACTCTATGCCACGTTTTGTCCCATCAATCTAGTCCGGGGACAGTATCGTAAGCCGCTCGGATCCTACCGGACAGAGACTAGGAATGCAATAGAAAGAGATGAAAAAGAAATTCGCGGGGGTTTCTGGTTGCTTTTGGTTAGAAGACGTTGGGAAAGGATTAAGTTAGGCGGCGAAGACGGAAGCGCGAGCGCGACATTGGATGCAGCGTGGGTGAGAAGCTTTCGTACCTTGCGCAACAGATTGCAGTGGCATGTTTGAGGGAAGGCGAGAATAGAAGGTCCCGAAAAAGAGAGAGTGGATCTAAAGTTTTGAGACAGGTAGTTGACAGATGAATGACAATCACGACGTGAGAGGATGTGTTTGGGCTGTTACAGCAAGGATAGCGAGAGACATTTCCGGCGCAAAACTGCGTGCAGCGACGATTCCAAGATATTTTTGTTGCTCAAGAAATACAAAAAGAAAAGGAAAAAAAAAAGCCGGTCGGGAAAATACCGAGTAATTGGTTTAGGAGAATTTTTACAGGACCGGGCTTGAAACGGCGCTCGCGATAGCATGAGGCATGAAAGACCAAATCGTAACCACAACCCGCAAAGTGGCAAAAACACAGGCTGGCGGAGCCAACACTGCCGCTGGGCACGTTTCAGCGGCGGTGACAACTTCGATTGGGAAACGCTCCGCTACCGTCATTACGCGTAAACTAGCAGAGCAAAAAGAAATAAGACAAGAGGAAAAGGGTGAGTCGAGGAAGATACCTTTACCAGGTCAATGCGAAAGAGGGTTAAAAATAAAGTAAAGTCACAGAAAGGAACGAATACATCGAGAGGCAAAGAGGAGGGGCCAAAACATAAGTTGCGGCAGGCGAGATTAGGAAAGGAAACAGTGCGCACAAAAGACCTAACGACCTTTGGGTTTAAAATGTTGTACATATACGGGATGGTGGATCATAAAGTTATGAAGAGGACAACGAAACAAGAGAGTGAAAAGGGTCCCTGCGCGCAGAGGTCGCGTTTTCTGGTCGATTAGCGACCCGCGGCCACATGGAACCGGAATCAAAGGTGAGATGACTAGAGGAAGGCAAGGAAGGGGGGGGGGAAACCGGATGTGGAAATTAACGTGGCAGATGCGATTCTAGCTTGTGATTTCGAACAGAGCAGGGATGGATGGACATAGCAGTTGCGCGAGTCGAGGTCGAGATCCCCCCTGCAAGCAGGCTTCGGCTAGGCCCGGTTTTTGGGGGCAGGCAGGCAACTGGCTGTCTTTTTTCCTACTTTTCCTTTTGATGGGTTGATGGCGTTGCAATATATTCATTCCGCTCCCAGGTCCCCCCATACTATGGATCCTCATGCTGCTGCTTTAGATACCCATGTCGTCCACCATTGATGGGGCACGTAGGGTCAACAACGTTACAGGGCTATAGCTGTGGAAAAACGAAAAATGGTGTTAATGAGGAGGCGTTTTTACGGTGGATTGTTCCTTTTGCGAGTTGTCAGTTGTCGGGTCAAATAGATAGGATGATTGGGAGGGACCGGGAGGAGCGGCAATGATGAACGAGCGGACCGGGTGTATTGGACGAGACGGAGGAATGTGGTTTGCCTTTATGTGTAACGGGGATTTAGGCGGAAACCCGTTTTTGACTTGTTCTCTGGTAGACGATCAGTTCGGCATGGGATGGTAAGGACATGTGAACCCAAACCCAAAAAAAGGCATCGAGCTGTGCATTGCGGGCCCGTCTGGCTGATGGGGTTTGCTGCAGAAGTTGGTGGTTGCAGGCCGCACATGGCGATTTCGGTCCACGGCAGCGGTTGACGCACCTTGGCAGAGCTGGGCATCGCGCGGGTGTATTATATAGTATTTACAGGATTTACAGGATTTACACAGGATTTATTTTGGCAGAAAGGAAGGAGCCCAGAAGAAAACACGGCGACTTGTTTGGTGGAACCAGTCTTGAGTATCGGGACGCTATCAGAGTCCAACTTCAACGCGAGCTCGGAATGGCACGCTTTCCCTCTGCAGCAACGGAAATTTGTTGCGCAGCATCTTGATTTGCTTCAGACCTGTGTGTGCGTGGTGGGTTTGTGGCGCGCGGTCGGTCTCTGGGACCCGATGCGGCCCGCGACTCATGGCAAGCAGCTTCACGGTGTGGCAAACGAAAGCCCGCACGAGACAGACAGAGAGAGGCGGAGAACCTCAACGCTGGAATCAATGAGCAGTGAGGGACGGAGAAGCGAGAAGCGAAGGAATATCGAGTTATGGCGGGCCACCAACGCACAGTCCCTCTTTTTGGTGGTACGGGAACACGGAACCGAGGGTTGAGGATGTTGATGAAGCGAAATGTGCGAAAGAGGCAAGGCTATACGAAGGCAGGCTGCTGCAATTACAAAACATGACAACAACTGCATGGAGAATAGATGGGGGTTTTTTTTTGTTAGCACGAATCAGGGGTGATTGGGGCTGAACCTGTCCAGCTCGTACGGTGGTTCATGTGGCTTTCTGCGGCGGACGTGGCTTGTACTTATAGCTGCCCCATGGCAATATGCGTGTCAAGAGGTACCCCAATCGGAGCCTGCTAGCCTGCCCGTAAATTACCAGGGTCGGGCGACGCTAGGTACTGCCATGCAGACGACATTGCATCTCAAACTCATGAGAGATGGACTTTGAGTAATGGCAAGCCTCGGAGAGACGGGGGGGGGGGGCGGAAAAGGTAGTCATGTTGATTGTTTGATCTTCTAATTTTGGAGGATTTCTAGAATTGCTACTGACAAGTCCTATTTTCGTTTCTTTCGATGACGCTGGCTGGACAGGTAACTAACGGATGCGACGTTGGGTGGCAGGCTGGCAGCGTGGCTACAAGGGGGCGTGGTCATGACACCCCGGAGCAGCGAGCAGAATTGGGAATAGCTTGAGCACTGGAGGGCAAAAGCAACGACAAAGTGTCTGCTACTTTGATACTCTGTCGTCATAAATCTACAAAAAAAAATGCATAAAAACGAAAATTACACTCGCAGTGAATATCTTCAGCAATGGCAGCACAAGCTCTTGTTTTCTGTTCTCTCACCAGTTACAGATGCTATATGCTTCATGTCTCGCGATCAACAGGGCCCAATCCTCTGGCGTCTTGACACCACACGCAATCCACCACACCACAGCCAATCCCTGGTAGCAACCCACTGACCACGGTCCTCTTCTCGAGTCCCCGTTCACCAGACAGGCTGTCAAAACGGGGCGCCCCCATCTGCTTCCCGGCGGGGACTTTTTTTCTTGCTGGGGGGGCGGTCCCGTCTTTTCCTTGTCAACGCACGGCGACGGCCGCCGACGCTCAGAGCCTGCAATGGAGAAGCAAGAATGCAAGAATAGAGAGACCCGATTCTCCGTACAAGAGATGGAAATAATAAAAAAATCTAAATTAATAACCTCCAGCTTCACTCTCCACTTTCCCTTGTCAAAAGCTTGTGCGCGGAGATTTCATCCGGAGCGCGCTGCTTTTGTATCCGTACCTCCCGTCCTCGGTCTGAACCGCTCTCTCTCTTCTTCTTCTTCTCCGACTGGCCACAAAACATCTGTGCCTTTTGCCTGTTACAAACAAGACAAAAGCACTGCCCATTCCGCAGTTTTCTCGTCTCGAGTTTTGCATTCCTTTACTTCTTTTTCTTCATCCATTGGGCATCATCAACAGCCTCACAGACTCGACTGTTTGCTCCCCAGGCGCAAGTTGATCAGTCCGCCGTTTGATCACCACGATACATACATACATCCAGCATACAGCATCGACAGCCGACAGCTTTTCTTTCTCCAGCATCATCCCTGCCCAAAGCCTACCCCAAGAACGAACTCGCGCCAGAAACTCACCACGCCAAACCCCAGCTGTCATCTCCACTAGCCCTGCAAGCCTCGCAGTAGCTCCAGCTCCATTTCCACCGCCCGCCGCCACCACCGACTCTCTCGTCGCCGAGGCTTGCCCAAACGATCAGAAAGACCCTTGACCTTTTCTTTCTCTTCCACCTGAGCCTCCTTCTCTCTGCCATCTCACGACCATACCTCGCTTTCAGCGCGGGACATATTTCGGGTCGCCACCACGCAGTCATCGCCCTGCTTCCTCGGTCACATCTCACCAACCTGGGACAAACGCCCGCCCGCCTTCAGCGATACCCCAGCAAAAGTACCGCCGAGTCCAGGTCTCGCCTTGCAAACGCCTCTCGTTGTTTGTTATATTTTTAGGCGCGTGAGACATTGCCGATTCTCGGTGTTGCTTCATCACATACGGCATCATCTTTATTTTTCCACCTCGGACATCTCAAGCTCTTCCGTGTCGTCGCCGTTCCCGGCACACACACACATCCGCCCAGGTCAAGATATCTAGCCACCAACCATGGACAACGACGGCCTGCACTCCGACACCAAATCAGACTCGCCCATCTACAGCCTGCGCGAGCGGCGCACCGACACCGACATGGAACTCACTCCCCACGCGACCTC
Source organism: Paracorniculantispora psalliotae (assembly GCA_002796755.1). Classification (NCBI taxonomy): domain Eukaryota; kingdom Fungi; phylum Ascomycota; class Sordariomycetes; order Hypocreales; family Cordycipitaceae; genus Paracorniculantispora; species Paracorniculantispora psalliotae. The sequence goes on from PHFE01000093.1 coordinate 861,475, forward strand.
GTCGGCCGCGCCCACGCAGTACCGCACCTACAAGCGCCGCTGGTTCGGCCTGGTGCAGCTGGTCCTCATGAACATTGTGGTGTCGTGGTGTGTAAGTAGCCCCTCAGAACTTTTATATATAAGAAGAAGAAGAAGGAGGAGGAGGAGCAAACCCGAAAGCAAATAACCAAAGGAAAAAAAATACTAACTGAATCAGTGGCTCTCCTACGCTCCCGTCGCCGATAAATCCGCCACCTACTACGGCGTCTCCAACAACGACATCAACTGGATCAGCATCGCCTTCTTCTTCGCCTTCGTCGTCGCCACCGTCCCCGCCATCATGGCCCTGCACCGCTCCCCGCGCATCGCCATCCTCGTCGCCGCCCTGCTCATGCTCATCGGCAACTGGATCCGCTACGCCGGCTCCCGCGCCCGCTCCGGCGGCCACTACGGCTACGCCATGGGCGGCACCATTGTCATTGGCCTCGCCCAGCCGTTCGTCCTCGGCGCGCCCTCTGCGTACTCGGACCTCTGGTTCACGCCGCGCGGGCGTCTCGCGGCGACCGCCGCCACGTCCCTCGCCAACCCCTTCGGCTCCGCCCTCGGCCAGCTCATCAACCCGCTGTGGGTGAGCGAGGTCGGTGATATCTCCAACATGGTGCTGTACGTCGCCATCATCGCCTCGGTCGCGTGCGTGCCCGCGCTCTTCATCCCCGGGCGCCCGCCCTCGCCGCCCGGCCCGGCCGGCGAGACGCCCAAGACGGACCTGCGCAAGTCGGTAGGCATCGTGCTCTCCTCGCCGGAACTCTGGCTCATGCTCGTGCCCTTCTTCATCTTTGTCGGGTTCTTCAACTCCTTCAACACCCTGCTCAACCAGATTCTCGTTCCCTACGGCTACACCGACGACGAGGCTGGCATCGGCGGCGCCGTCTCCATCGTCGTCGGCCTCGTCTGCGCCGCCATCTCCTCGCCGCTCATTGCGCGCTCCCACGCCCTCATCCTCACCATCAAGATCCTCATCCCGATCCTCGGCGTGTCGTACCTGATCCTGATCTGGATGCCGCAGACGCACGACGCGGCCGGTGTCGCGGGGCCGTACGTCATCATGGCCATCCTGGGCGCCTCCAGCTTCTCCCTTGTGCCCGTCGCGCTCGAGTTCCTCACCGAGGTCAGCCACCCGCTCGGGCCGGAAGTCACGTCGACCGTCGCCTGGGCCGGCGGCCAGATTTTCGGCGCCGTGTTTCTGATTATCGGCAACCACCTCGTCGACGGCGAGGACGCCAGCCCGCCGCACAACATGCACAGGTACCTCATCTTCCAGGCCGTCATCAGCATGGTCGTGGTGCCGGTCCCGCTCATGCTCGGGCTCTTTGGCCGCAAGGACAAGGTCGAGCTGCTCCGGTACAAGACCGACATTGCGCCCCGCGAGCCGGCTCTCGCAGAAGCTTAGTTTTTTTTTCTTTCTTATTTTATGTATGTGTGTGTGTAATTGGCTTGAATATTTGCCGCTGTTTATATAATATACCAAAAAATGAAGAAGACAACGGCTTGTTTTTTGTTGCAAGGCATCTTCTCTTGTATGTACTTTGAATCTTTGTCAAAAAGACAACGTATATATATATATACCTCTCTCATCCTTGCCGAGAATGTGTCAAGGATCTAGCTACATGGAATAGAACCAATAAACATGAAATAGCAAACAACAAAAATTAAGTGAAATGGCCGAGGAACCAGATCAACTGTTGAAGTTTCATCTCATGGCTTGTATTGATTACACGTCATGTATTAATTACATCGCATGGCTCAATTTACACTTTGATGATCAATTTGCAGTTCTGCCTGTTGAGCAGGCATCAAATGCTCAAGTATGATCTCATCGCTTGTCTTCTTCCATGGCACCGCTCAATTTACAGTTTGACGATCAATTTACAGTTAGGCCGGTAAAATCGACATTAAATATTCAAATATAACTCATCGCTTGTATTAATTATGACATGCCTCAAATTTTTACAGTTTTGAGCAGTTACAGCTCCAGGATCTCCTCCCACTGCCGGCGCATCCGCTCCATCTCCTGCCACACGCCCGCGCCGAGCTCCTCAAACGCGCGCAGCTGCTCCTCCGTGACCATCTCTGCGCGATAGCGCCGTCCGCACCTCTTATTCAGCGACCCCTCGGTATCATCGTCCGCCGGATCCTCCACCGCGCCCGTCCAGCCCCAGTCCTCGACCTCGGTCGGCTTCACAAAGGAGTGGCCGGCGCGGTCGTGTGCGCTGCCCCATTTGATGCGTTCGGCGCGCAGCTCGTCGAGCGTCGGCTGCTCCTGCATCGTCAGCCACACGGGCGCGTACGCGCCGCGGTAGCCCGTGCCCGTGTGCCACGGCGAGCCCACCCACCGGCAGAGGACCAACGCGAGCTGGTAAGCCCAGAACAGCCAGCCCGGCAGCGGCATGAGCGTGCTGGCGACGACGCCCGGGTGCGACAGGTAGAGGCGCGGTCCGACTGTGGCGCCGTCTGCTTCGTCGTCGCTGTCGCTGTCGTCGACTTCGGTCGCCGAGTCCGAGTCCGGATCACCTCCCGCGGCCGACCCGACGAGGGCCTTGGTGTGCGGCCGCACGTGCGGCAGGGTGTAGCTGAGGCAGAGAATGTCGGTCAGGCGCTTGGCGGATTCGTATGCGGTCGGGTGGTTGAAGCTCTGGATGTCGTCGAGGGTGAAGGTGTCGCGGTGCGCCTCGACGCTGCTCGACCAGATGACGCGGCCGGGCGCAAGGACGGAATCGGGCCGCCGGCTCAGCAGCGGCTTCAGCTTGTGTGTCAGGCAGTAATGCCCGAATGTGCAGGCGGAAAAGACTTCTGCGAGCAAGGGCTTGGCAGGCTGCCGATCGGATCGTGCGTTAGCAAGGACATCATAAGTCGCCATTGGGCTTAGCGCCAGGTACTGTACATACATAGCCGTAGCTGGATCGCTCGTTTAATATACCCGTCGGTAATGCCTTCTTGAAATCTGGGTAGGTGCCCATCTCAATGAGGCCCTTGCAGAAGAAGGATTTGATGGCGCCTCCCCAGTTGACGCCCTCCCACCCGCCGTAGGCGGCATTGTACACGACGCTGTCGAGTCTCGGGACGCGCACGTTGTTCAGGTACTCGCCCTCGAGGCCGACGGGGTTGCTGACTGTGCCGGTGCACAGCGCATCAGAAAAAGCATACAGACCGCGGAGGTCGCAGAGGTCGAGCTGCAGGGAGAGCACGTGTATGCGGTCGACGGTGTCCTGCCACCGGTACGATTCGGGGCCGCCGGCGCGGCTGCGCAGGATGGGCGCGGGCTTCTGCGCGGCGGCCGTGGCGTACGCGCGCAGCGTGCGAATCGTCTCGCGCGACTTGGCCGCGCTGCGCGTCGTCGGAATCAGAATCAGGTGCGACGTCAGCGATCGCGTGGCCAGGAACTCGTCAATGAGGCGCTGTGCGATAGCTAGACCGATCCCACTGGGTCGTGAGAGAACATGTTAGCTTTTCCGTATAGTGAAAGAAAATGCCTTAAACTGCGCCAAGGGCTTTGGTGAAAGCATTGGAGTTGCTAAAGGGCACGGCATAGGGGAGGGGAAGGGTTGGTGAAGCTTGCAGCGTGGGGGAAACATTTGTGACCAAACAAAAGTTGAAATCAGGAGAGAATGGGGGGGATCCTCGTCGACTCGTAGACTTTGTATTACTTGGCGGATCCGCATGTACTCGCTTTGGCTTCCTTCCTTTCTCTGTCCTCTATGGCGGCTCGTTCAGGTTCCAATCCCATGGTATTTACCTGTTTGCGCCTGTGATCAGGACAAAGAGCTGATCGTAGTCGGGGACTTTTTCCCATGGCGCTGCGGAGGCCATGGTCGCGTGCTTTCGACGGCTTTTTCGTACGGCCAGCTGGCGCAACAGTTCCGCTTGCTCACAGAAACCTGAATTATTCAATTGCAGCAGCAGATGTTGTAGGGAGAAGAGGAAAAGGTTTCGATCTGGGGAGTGCCCCCCCGTTTCAAAGGTACACGGCCCGCTAATTAAAATAGCAATCGCCAACTTCTGCCGTCCCGAGTACGAATCCGATTCTGGCGGGGTCCACCATGCAGATTCACTGCAGCTAATTACTGCAAAGCTACCCAATTATGCATGCTAATCCTTTGAGAGCACCCGTACGGGCCGAATTCATTCAATTATTTGCTTTTTTTACATGAAAATAGTTTATAGCTATTGTAACGGTGTGCGCATCTATCAAAGACAGCGCCTTCATTACACGTTTTAATATAGGTTGACCACAACTTACAATGGTGGCTTGCTCATACATTTTTTGTGACTTTTCTCGCACACAGCTTAGTCTCGGCTGCTCTGACCCTCCTTGATGGCAGCGAGAATCAGCTCCTTGGCCTTCTCAACACCCTCCTCGGTGCCGATAATCTCAATGGCCTCATCCTTGGCCTGGTCGCGGGGCACCTGGATCTTGCAGTTGCTCTGCAGGCGGATTGAGTTCACCTTGGAACCGCCCTGGCCAATGACAAATCGGTAGGTCTTGGGATCGGGGAGAACCAGGTAGCCGGTAGCATCCTGCTTCTTGGCCTGGGCTAGGGCCTTGTCAATCAGCTCCTTGGCCTTGGCAATGTTCTCAGGGTTACCGCGGAGGACCCAGGGAATATCACCAGTTTCGCCGTTGGCGGTCTTGACAACGCGCCACGAGTGGGCATCGGCAGCAGCGTCAGCATCGTCGGTGATCAGGGGCAGAGCGCCACCGGTCACGCGAGCTCCAGCCTCGGGCTTGGCAGGCAGCTTCTGGCCAGCGTGGTCAACGGTAACCTGGTGATTGTTGCGAAGCTGGCGGAAGAACTGGCCGCCGTTGGAGATGACGTGGTGAACGTTGCGGGGAATCTGGACGGCCTCACCCTCCTGCGACTTGAGCAGAGTGGCAATGTGCTCCTTGGCCTTGGCTACGTTCTCGGCAAGACCAGAGATCTTGACTCCAGTCTTGCCGTCGCCCTGGCGGGGAACATCAATGGAAACGCTGAGCTTCGTCTCGAGTTGGCGCTTGGCTTCGCCACCACGACCGATCAGAGTTCGGTGCTGGTCAACAGGCACGTCGATGACATCAGTGACCTGGCTGTCGCGCTCGGCCACAATTTCTTCGATGCGCTTGATAATCTTGTCCACAATGTCAGTGCGACCCTCAACCTTGATGGTGTTGCCGTCAGCCTCCTGCTTGGGGAACTGGATAGTTCTAGCCAGAGCGCGGCGGTCGTCAGATCCACCAGCACCGACAACGATATCGCGCAGAGTAGAGCCTATTCATGTTAGCGTAGAACATCATAGTCAAATGCAAAATCACTTACCACTAGCTCCAATCAGGGAACGGTGGTGCTTCTTATCAACATCGACAGTCTTGACAACAGTGTCGTCAAACACGGCACGCTTCTCCTCGAGCGCCTTCTTGGCCTTGGAGACCTGCGAGGCGGTACCCTTGATCGAGATCTCGACCGTGTCGGTATCACGGTCAGCAGGAACATCAATGCGAGCACCAGTCTGCTGGCGAAGTTCGTCAAGAGCGGCACCACCCTGGCCAATGAGAGAGCCAACCTGCTTCTGTTGGACAGAGATGGTGGCGGTAACAGAGTGCTCCTCGAGGTACTTGTGAAGAGAGAAGATCTCGTCGCGGGCCTCGTCAGCACCCTTCTTGGGGCCGCGAATGATGACCTCGTCGGGAGCCTGCTGGCGGCGACCCTTGCCGGCGTCGCTCGCAGCATCAGCGTTGGACTGCTCGTCCGAGACGTTCTTGGCGGAACGAGGGAAGAAGATCAGGACCTTGTAGCGGGTCTGCAGGCGGTTGATCTGAGTACCCTGGGTACCAATGAGCTCGCGGTGGTACTTGGGGTCAATCTTGAGGGTGTGAGTGGTCTCGTCGGCCAGAGTACGGCTCAGGTTGTTGATGTAGGTTCTGGCAGTCTCGGCCTTGGCCTTGGGGCCCTTCAGCTCGACCTTGCCATCCTGCACCTGGATCTCGACATCGAAGCGGTCACGAAGCTCCTTGATGTTGGCGCCACCCTTGCCAATAAGATGGTTGGCATACCTCTGAGGGAAGTCAAACGACAGGGTAAAGCCACGCTCTTTGTCATCCTCCTTCTCCTGCTCAACGAAAGCGGTAGCCTTGGTGGCGAGGTTCTTGACGGCAGAGCTGGGACCGCGAAGGGTGATGGTAGTGCCAACCTTGGTGACACGGATGGGGATCTGGTCAACGGCACGGTTCTCCTGCTCCTTCTTAATGAAGCGGCGAAGTCTTTCGTGGAACTTGGCGGGGACATCAAGAGCGACGCTGGTAAGGCTCTCCTGCTGGCCGATCAAGTCGAGAATGTGCTTCTGAGCGTCGGCAAGACCTTGCTGGAAAGCAGCCATCTCAGCCTCAGAAGGCTTCACACGAGGAGGCTGGTAGCCGCTCTCAGCACCACTGGGACCCTCGAAAACGAGAAGCACAGAGGTGTTAGGCTCGCCAGCCTCGGGAACAACCAGCTGGACGCCAAATTCCTTCTTCACACGAGGCGAGATATCAGTGCGCAGATGCTGGTGGAAGAAGGGATCGACGGTGATGTTCTGCATTCTGGCGGGCGGGTGTCCGTTGATGATGCCGGTGATCTCAGACTGTGCGCGAATGGCGTTCTTGCCGTCACGCGAGTAGACCTCCCAAGGCAGAGCACCATCCTGAGAAAAGGGGGTGTTGATGTGGGTGCTGTAGAGCTTCTCAAGGCGTTCAATCTCACGACGCTGACGAAGGTAGCGAGTGACGTTGGCGGCGTGGACAGCAGCACCGCCGGGGGCATTGCGGTGGAATCTGGAGAGATCAATGTTGGACATTTGCATGCCCATGGCGAGATCCATGGCCTTCTCAACACCAACTTGAACCTGGTCAGGGCGGCCAACGATGGTGATCAGGTCATCATCATCGTCAGAGGGCAGGACGATGGCACAGCCTGTGTCAGCAAAGAACTCCTCCATAGGCACACCGCGGTTGCCAATGATGTACTGGTGGCGACCGCGTTGGATAGAGAGCTGCTCAAGCTCAAGCTGCTTGTGGAGCTCGGCTACCTGGCGCTCAAGCTCGGCACGAACGTTCTGGACGGCGATCCGGTCACCAGCAAGCTGGATGTGCTCATCGTCGGCGCCAGCGGGGTGGAAGATAGGACGCTGGCCAGGAGCAGCCGGGACGGGCGCAGGTCCCGAGCTAAGGTGCTGGTGGGGAGGAACTCGGATCTGCACGCCATGCGCCTCCTCGAGGGCCTGAGCAAGCGAGTTGCCAGGGCCAGCAAGGAAAGGGTAGAAGGCGGCAGGGATACCACGGACCTTGGTCTGGGCAGCGGCAGAGCGCTCGTTGGCAATCTTGAGGATTTCGTTGCGAGCAGAGGCAGCAGAGAGCGCATTGCCCTCAACCGAAACATTGATGGTGGCATCCTCGTCGTCTTCGAGGTTCTGAGTGTCGTCGGCCTTGGGGAGCTGGATCTTGGCGCCAGTCTTCTCCTGCAGGGTCTTGATCATGGAACCACCCTTGCCGATGATATGAGCGCGAGCGGAATACGGGATCGGGACTTCAATGACAGTCTAGAACGTGTTAGTGTATTTCAGTGGGCATTGCGACTGTGGTACTCACGCGGCGGCCAATCTGAGCAACTAGGTCCTTGAGTGCCTGCTGAGCAACATCTTGAGGACCAGTGGCATCAAACCTGACGCGGCCGTTGCTAACACTCGACATGGTGATGTTGGCGCGGGACTTGCGGTTCAGATCACGAAGGATTTCCGGGATGGGTCTCTTGAGCTTGCTGCGCTCCATGATGAACTGAGGCTCAAGCGTCACCGACTCGACCTTGCGTCCGGGAATGGACATGACGGGAGGGTGGCTTTGGCCAGCCGAGCTGACAGGCGCAGGCGCGGGAGCGGGAGCAGCATTCTGAGGAGCGCCGTTGGAGCCGTTCTGCTTGGGGGCACCGTTCTTGGCGCTCCAGATAGGGGCGACGTTGGCGGTCTTGCCCTTGGGGGCACCAAGCTCGGGGAAGAGCTCGTGCGACTGGGTGTCAAGCGAGGATTTCTTGTTCTCCTTTTGCTTGCCGGCGGCGGTAGAGCTCATAGGGGCGGCCCAGGAGCCGGAGGCGTCGTTGGCGGCGGGCTTGGGGAGATCGACATCGGGGACGTCCTCGACGGTGACGGCGTGGGGGGTATGCTCGGCATGACTCTGCATGAGCTTCTGGGCGGCAGAGAGCTCGCCAGCGTTTTCGATGGAAGCCATGATGAGGAATCGGATGTTAGTTGTCGGGGTCGGGGCGGGCCAGAATAACTAGGTACTGTCTTGAGGCAGGGGTTAGCTTTCCATCCGTCGGAGTCTGCCTCCTGGCCGGGCCGTATGCAAGGGTGCTCCGGCCGATCAGGAATTGGAATGCACATACAGATAATCAGTACCGGTAGAGTGTGGGAAGAGACGGCCGGCCAATGCGGACGGGCGTGATATCGCGGGATGAAAGGGTATCAGATGCGGTTCGTGGTGATTTTTTTTGTGTGTTTTAGTCCGAGGAGGCGTCTAGAACATTGTGCAGACGCCAGCAGACAGCGATAACCGGTGACCAAGAGGGATGAACCAGAAGACGAGGCAGTTGCCAATGGAATTGACGATGAATGCCGGATGATGGCAAAGGGGGAGAGAGCAGGAGAGCGGATGGTTGTAAGAGGGTGATGTGGAAGTTTCTCCAGCTTTCTCCACGTTGCGCCAGTCGTCTTGAGTCTGGTGTGGTCCCAGGGCGGGCAGGGATTGGATTGGCGGGCGGAAGGGGTACAGCGAGCAGACAAGTGGACCTTTCGAAGCAGCATACAGGGTCAAAGAGGGTGAATGAAATATAAAAGTAAATATGAAAATTATCTTCAAGGGACTCTTATATGTTTAGGAGGCAGTTTCCTTTTTTTTCTTTTTTTTCTGAGCTCAGTGTGGCTGATATATTATTGTGCTTGTATGATAGACCTTACACACAATGGGGCGGCCGACCACCGGACACTTTTTTTACTGTGTGATTATTGGTGGGCGGTCTTGGGGGGCGGTCCTGGCGGGCGCTGCACACCAACAAGCAGCTTGGTGGGCTCATTCAGGGTTCAGAGGCCAGAGGGGCAGTGGTGGCGCTGACCAGCTGAAAGGCAGCTAAAGGCAGTTCCAGCGCACTTGTCGCCTGGAATAGCTGAGATGGCGCCAGCCGTCTGGACAGCCTGGCGGGATCTAGGTAGTGGGCCAGCCAGCGCCAGAGACAATGCTAATAAAGGAGAGTGTATCTTGTCTGTCGCCGCGTTCTTGAACTGGGAGACAGTACAGAGCACGAACCAATTCATGAGTTCGTTACTCTTCAGCATCTGAAAATGGTCCCTTTGAAAACGGCTTTATCCGGTCCGTGGTTACACCCGAGCATTGGCTCAAACGTGGCAATCTCGTTTAAGCTTTACAGCATGCCTCGGACGCCATGTTTCCCGTAAATGCATGGACGCGCGAATCTCATATTATCTTAATCCTCTTTAGCCTGTCATTTGGGACGAGATGGCAGACGACAGTGGCCGCAATGTTAAAAATGTGCATCCAGAGGATAATTGAAGACTGTCAGGCGACAAGTGTCTGTCTCAAACGACACCGAGATAGCCCACCCGTAGGTATTATTAACATTTCGAGGCTGCCAGGCATCCCTGTTGTTTCACTCGCTCCGCGCTACATCCGAGGGCAGTTGTTTCATTGCCAGCGCAGCGGGTGCATGTTTCATATTACGCTACCCTGGATGCAGTCTGGACATGGCTCAGCGTTGAGCAGCCGACTCAATGCCGTAGCCAGATATTCGTCCTGCGTAATGTTTGCGAGGTATTGTATGCAGAGACTTTGTATGCAAGTGATGCATGTAGTCCAGAGGCCATTGATGCAACCGCTGCATTAATCCTGGGCGGCGTTGGAGAAGTAATGTCGACGGTTTTGACTTGAGGTCTAACGAGTGCGGTGGAACGAATTGATGCGTGTAGCAAGTGTATTCATTTTGTCCTGTTTTCAATGCAAATTGTGCAAAGCACCGTTAAAAGCATTGCGGGAACCATTCCTATTGGTACGAGTGGCTTGAAATTGACTAACCAGTCACCGTCTTGCGACTGTAACCAGCAATCCTGTCGTCTAACATGTATCCTTGCTCAGTCTCAATAATTACGGCCCGGCTTGCATTGATATATGCCAGGACCTGCGCGGAGATACGACACCTGCTACAGCGGGATGCAACGGCGGCAATGCCCAACACAATCACGCAGCTCGGCCGTAGTGCAGTATGTCTTCATCATTCTCTCAACCAGTTCCGCGGAAGTTGGTTCTGGCCAAGATACGTGATTGTAGCTCATGTCATCACCTCCATGTCGTCCCGTCGGCCGTTTACATGCTCACTCGTCGACCTAAAATATTTTGGCCGGTCCGTTCCACACGACTTGGAGCATTCACAGCCAAATAAAAAGGACGATACGCCAGAGGATTGCGCAACTAAAAAAAAAAATTCAAAAAGGTCTAGGCCATCGAACCGTTGCAGTTGCAACAAAGGGCCAAAGAGTGGCTCCTAGCCCAAAGCCAAACGCCTCGATTTGGCAAGGGAACCCACATGAGGGTCAAATAGGCTGCACAAGCTTGCGCTGGACAACGTATTCTCGCGCATGATTCGAGAGCCGTGGGTAAATTCGAAGCCAACTGTCACCGAATGGAGCATGTTGCGTCTATGGCTCTCAATGTGGCGGCCCCGTGGTGCAGTACTGAGTACATGGCCTTGCACAGATAGAGGCAGAATCAGCTGGCGCACCAGATAGGCCTGCACAGGCACCTGCATCTGTAAATGAGGGCGCCCGCCGTGAGATGCACCGTGGCGGGGCTTGGCCAGCCATGGGCCTGTTACAGGACTGGGCTCAAGTCCAGCCGGTGTTTCGCGTGCTTTTTGCAATGCCTGGCGGGAGGGGATGGATGCGTTTCGGGCAGCGAACGATGAGAGCCAGTGGCAGACTTGCGCGCAACCTGGTCGAGGGACATGTGTGGATCAGACAGCGGCAGAAGAGGAGATGAGAGCACGCAGAGACGGAGTCGTGAGTGATAAAAAGAAGCTGTGACAGGAGCTGTGACCGACCCAAGTTGTTACTCGCGAACCAATATTCCCTACCAGCAGTTAATAATTACTATCCTTGGCTGGCGGCCAATGGCATATGCCGTCTGGCAGCAGCAGGACACAGCCGGAGAAGAGACTGACAGCACCAGCCAGCAGCCAAGGTCCACCAACAAAGTATGGAGTCAACTCCGTAATAGTATGGCGCACCCACACCAACTTTGGTTACTGGCTCCAGTGTATATTCTGGGCGGTTCAAGGTTGCGGGAGCGAGGCCCAGCCCACTCACACCCATTTTGGTGCTGGCCAAAAGCCAGCACGGCAGGTCGCTGATGAGAGGCACTGAGGCGTTGCAGAGCCTTGGCCAGACGGGGGGTGAGGAGCGGGTACAAGATGACGGGGGCGATGTCTTTGGAGGGACATGTACCGAGTCTCGGTTGGTCCTGTCGGGTGTACCTGGCTGGGGGTTGCGGGCCAAAGATGTACATGGATGTACAAGCAACAGAACTTGACGAGCGACATTGTTGGTGGAAGGATATCCACCCACACTGAGAACGACACACACCCAATTCTGTACCTGAACCATGGACAGAGTGTTGATAACCGACCGGATCAGATTGCGGTAGAGCGACGACAGAGAGAACATTTTTATTTGTCGGGGACTGAATGAGAAAGCATATCAGCACATTTGGGCATAATGAGAGTGGCTGGCAGCCAGTGAGAGGGTGACCACGCAAGATTCAATGCTCTGCCTCCCCACCACGGCGAGGTCCAGTGGTACAGTGACAGAGGGACCCAGGTACACGACTTTGCAAATGTTGCATCTCGTCAGCTCAGGTACCGTGGTCGTCGCGCAGGTAGCGCCATCATAACCATGCCGGGACAGGTCGCACCGCGTCGAGCAGCGTGTGTGTGCTAAGAATAAACCAAGCTGTGAACCTTGTTTTGGATACGCCAAAAGAGACGAAGCCAACGTCCGTCGAGCAAGTCAAGGGGACGGATGCAATTTCGTTAATATTAGAAAGCTGATGATGGAAGGGATCGTCGTCTTTGGTGGCTTGCCTTTGTGCATATTTGGCGAGCTGCTTGTATCCGTACTATTTTGCTATTATTTTAATTATTTTATTTTATTTATTCACCTGCCAGCGGTTGCTCGCTGCCTGCGACTTGTTTTATTCGTCACCACTACAGCCTGCTGTCAAGTTCCTCTCTGGTATCTCCAAGTTCACTGAACCAGCACCAACCTGCTGCAGCGAGCAACTAAAACCCACCCACAGCGCACCAACCAGCCCAAATTGCCCTGGCGCCCGCCCTCACCCACTGTACCCCTCTACTCTGGCCCCTCTGAGCCTCTTTGCCAGTAAGAACGTCTCAGATACTGCGTTGCATCCACCCAAAACTAATAGTCAAATTATTATTAGTTACTACATGGTAGGTACTGCTGGTATCTGACCTCCATCTCGAAAACCAAAGCTGCTACGTTCGACATTGGCTGCGCGGTGTTTGTTGCTTTGTACATCTTCGTATTGTGGCCAGGCTTCCCTCCCTCCATGACCCATCTACACACACACAAACGCGCACACCACACACACTCGCTCTCTCTTGCATACCAACTTAATCCACTCCCAACGCCTCGCAGAAGAGCTGCCAAAAGCAACAACCCACCAGGCAAACAGGTACAGGCTACAAGTTGCTGCCGGTCTGAGACCTTCATCCCCTGCCTACCTGGGTAGTGACCTCGCTGCTACCAGGTGCGCGACGCTCGCTGCCACTTTCTCGCCTGTCTTGTCTTTCCTGCAGCCCTCTCTTTTCTTTTTCTTCTCTCCGCCGCCCCCCCACCCCATCATGGACAACAGGAACCCGTCCTACCTCGACGGCAATCCGCAGCGCCGCCGGCTCGTCAAAAAGTCGTCCCATCATTACTCGCGCTCCTCCTCCGGTCTCGATAGCGCCCACGACGCCCACTCCATCCACAGCAAACGCAGCTCCTCGAATAGTCTCCGCCGCACGCCGAGTGCTCCCCCGCCTGTGCGACCAAACAACAACATCCCTGGTGCCTTTGCTGCCTCGACCTCGCCCTCGTCAAGGCATCCCAACCAGGCCCAGCAGCAGCCCTCGAATGCCTCGCCGCTGCTCCAGCACGGTCACTTTGCCGCCGTCGCCGCCCCCGCGTCATCCTCGTCGGCTTCCTCCTCGCGCCTCGCCTACCGCAGCAGCCCGACCTCGCATCCCGACCCTCAGTTTCGCCAGCACGCGCCCGCGCCAGCTCCTGCCGACGATTTCATCGGCGCTCCCTTCGACGGCGCCGCCATCCTGAGCAGCATCGACTCGGCCTCCTACCACTCGGCGCCCACGCTCGCACCCTCGCCGGCTAGCTCGACCCCCAGTGCCGCCGCTACCACCATCACGACACCACGCACGTCGATCCCCGCCCAACCGCAAAAGTCGTCGTCCACCTCCGCCGCTGTCGCCCGCGCTGCTGCACCCCTTATCCGCGCCGTCAGTACCAAAAAGCCCAAACCCGCCCTTCGATACTCGAAAAGCGTCGCCGCCATGGATGTCGGTTCGACCATCGTCGAAAAGTCGGGCGCCAGGGTCGAGGCGCAGGCCGCCACACCCAAAAGATACTCGGACGAGACTGGCGTCCCTGCCAAACCCCCCAACACTCGCAAAAAATCAGGCTTTTCTGGCTTCGTCAACAGTCTGGTAGGCTCTCAGAAGAAGCCCATGATTTCGGCCCCAGAAAACCCCATTCACGTCACCCATGTCGGCTACGACAGCTCGACCGGCCAATTCACGGTATGTCATCGACCCCGCTCATCCACCACCGTGACGATGACACCTGCTAACTTGATGCACAGGGCCTGCCCAAGGAATGGCAGCGATTAATCAACGAAAGCGGCATCCCTGAACAAGAGCGCCGCGAGAACCCCCAGACCATGGTCGACATTTTGACATTTTACAAAGAAACCACCGAAAAGGCACCTGAAGACCAGGTCTTGGAAAAGTTTGGCCATGCTGGCCCCGATCGCTCTCAATATGCTACCCCCTCCTCTTCGAATCCCGCATCGCCAACAATGTATCCTACCAACTATATGGGTACGTATCTCAGCTGCTTGCTGCTCTCGTCTGCCGACCGCTAACCACTTCATACAGGGAGCTTTGAGAACCCTCGCGCTGCACCTCCGGTCCCCGCCAAGGGCCACGGCCTTCCTCTGTCAAAGGACATGGTGCCCAGTAGACCTGCACCGCGACCTCCTGTGAGCATGGGCAGCCGTGCTGGCCCTGCCAACGCTTACGCCACGCCCAAAGACTCAGGCATCGGCATCATGAACAATGATGCGGACAACGGTCCCATGCTGCCAGAGGAGCATCGATCTCGCTCCAACTCTCGAGTCACTGGCCCGGCGCCGTTTTCTCCTCAGACGACCGCCTCCATGAGCCCCGCGCAACCATCGCTTTTCCAACAACAACAGTTGATTCAGCAGCAGCACGAGCAAGCCATGGCACAGGCTCAGGGAGCCATGTCTGGACAGGTTGGGCGCGCTCACAGCAAGAAACAGCCTACCCAGACACCGTCTCCTATTGCTGGGGGATACTCGCCCCGTGAAGCTAACGGAGCCCGCCAACAGCCCACCGTCACTCCGAACCCCCAGGCGCGACCTCGACACCGATCTCGCCAGAGCAACAGCATCGACATTATCGCAGCACTTAAGCGCATATGCAACGATGGCGATCCTCGCGACATTTTCAGAAGCTTGACCAAGATTGGCCAAGGTGCGTCTGGCGGCGTATTCACCGGCTACGAACGCAACAGCAACCGGCTGGTCGCCATTAAACAGATGAATCTCGAACAGCAACCCAAGAAGGACCTGATTATCAATGAAATTATCGTCATGAAGGAGAGCTCGCACCCGAACATTGTAAACTTTATCGACAGCTACCTTACCGGCGGCGAGCTTTGGGTGGTAATGGAATTTATGGAGGGTGGAAGCTTGACGGATGTCGTCACCTTCAACATCATGACTGAGGGGCAAATTGCCTCAGTGTGTCGCGAAACACTCAAGGGTCTGCAACATCTGCACTCGAAAGGAGTCATTCACCGCGATATCAAGTCGGACAACATCCTGCTTTCTAATGAGGGCAACATCAAGCTGAGTACGTTGAACGTGTATCGCGTGTTTAAGACTGTCGCTAACTTGAAACAGCTGATTTCGGATTCTGTGCCACGATCAATGAAGCGCAAAACAAGCGCACGACCATGGTTGGCACACCATACTGGATGGCGCCTGAAGTTGTTACCCGCAAGGAATACGGCCGCAAAGTCGACATTTGGTCACTCGGCATCATGGCTATTGAGATGATCGAGGGCGAGCCGCCATATCTCACCGAGTCGCCGCTTCGCGCGCTGTGGCTCATTGCGACCAACGGCACACCGCAAATCAAGAACGAGAGCGAACTATCCGATGTTTTCAGAGACTTTTTATACTTTGCCCTTAAGGTGGACCCTGAGAAGCGAGCCAGCGCTCACGATTTGCTAAGAGTGAGTCCTCCTGAAGACGCCGAATTCTATTGCCCTGCTAACACGGCGACAGCACGATTTCATGAAGCTATGTGTGGATCTCGGTCAATTATCACCCCTTGTCAGATCGGCACGAGAGCAGCGAGCCCAAGAAAAGGTGCGCAAGGCGTAAATGGGGATGATATCTTGGATAAGTTAATGATACATATTTTCTCGGCTGGATTCCGATTGAACGGAGCGCTGGGCATGGAAACGTTTGCAAAGACTTGGGCCGGACCAGGGATTATTCACCACAGCGGGTTTGCTTGGATACAAAGCGCGTGGCAGCAGCACTACCATTTTTTCACGCGTGACTGCTATTTGACGTTTTTCTTTTTGTTTATACTGCTCAGTACCTCACCTTTCCCTGGTCTCGTTGTACATGGGGAGAAGAGAGGCTCACGGGAAAAGGGACAAAAAACTTGGTGGGACTCGGGGTCTTTTTTGTTATATTATTTTCTTTCTTCAGTATTGGTGGGAGGCATTTAGCGACAACACAACAAAACCTTTTTTGGTTACTTTTATTTTGTTTTACATGTTTTAGAGTATCACCCACCAATTGTGGAAGCGGAGGACGGGGGTTGAACGACGGTTCTTTGCACGCAAGTGGAAAAAGAGGCAAAATGTGGAAATAGCGAGAGGGAGAAGAGAAAGGGATACAATGTAACAAAGATAAAAATCAAGAGTTACTGTACGATGAGAGTTATATTATAACTAAGCGATTGCACATATTTTTCCGAATAGAGGCCTCCATGGGACGGCAGTTAAAACCCGAACAGCTTTGATGATGGTAAGATTGAGAAAATTAGTAAAGATAACCAGGATTGAAAAAAAAACTGACGTAAATAGTCACTACACGTATAATATTGATGACAACAAAAATAAGAATGAAAAAGAAAATAAGGACAACAACGAAGACAACGAGGACAACGACGACGG
This sequence comes from Paracorniculantispora psalliotae, assembly GCA_002796755.1. NCBI lineage: Eukaryota > Fungi > Ascomycota > Sordariomycetes > Hypocreales > Cordycipitaceae > Paracorniculantispora > Paracorniculantispora psalliotae. The sequence goes on from PHFE01000093.1 coordinate 878,095, forward strand.
CGAGGACAACGACGACGATGAGGACAACAAGGACAACGAGGACGACGAAGACAGCAATATCAACAGTCACTACAATATAAGCGTCGCAAGGTCTGATCTTGACGAGGCGGCGGAGTGGCGTTTACTCCCAGCGGGCGTTTATACTTTTATTCCTCCCATCCACCCAGCCTTTTCCCTCCATCGTCACCATCCCCTCTACACTGGCCTGCTACCCTTCGCTGTGTAGTTGCTGAACGGATCAGTGGAAGCCAGTATGGCCACCTACACCCTCGACCAGCTCACCAAGGAAGGTGCAAAAATGCCAGCAGGAGATAGCCTCCCGACAATCTCCCCTGCAGCTTCAACCTGACTTACTTCCTAAGAAACAGACCTACTGTGACTTAGTTTTAAGCCATCGTTACAAACGGCTGGTAGACCAGTTCCTTTTGATGTGAGTAGATATTTCACTGCCTATTCTGCTTCGTGTATGTGCTTTTTGCTGATATCTGAAAACCGATGTAAAGGTTAGCACCGAACCTAGTGGTATAGGCGGTGTAGGGTTGGACCTTTTGATCAGGACTTCTGACACGGCGTCACCTAGTCCTGGAGGCCTTGTTATTCATACTGGCTCTGGTGCAACAAATGTCCAGGGCGAGAGACTGTGATGATGATAATACTGAGAAAAATAACGACAGACAATGTAATCTTTTTAAAATTTATACATTTCTATGAATGTGGCATCATCCCGATGAGGTAATAGGAAAAACAGACATAACACGTCACACCGGACTTCAGTGGATGCAGAATACTACCAGTCACGATATGCATTACACAGTACGTAGCGTTCATGCAACCACCTTGTACATGCAGCCTCGTGGCTTCTACGGCGCTTACGCCATCACTCCCGTCGGCTGGCGGGCTAACCCTGGCTCCCTCTTCCCCAGTTCTCAGTTATTTTCCGGTGTCATAGCAGGTGATCGACTTGAATTTCAAGTCCTCAACGTCGACACCTCCAGGGCCGTAGCCGGTGCCCTTACCGACACATTCCCGATTGCTGTGCGTGCGACGGTTAGCCCCGTCTTGCATTGGGGATGGGCTGGATTGTGAATCCCACCGTGGAAAATGGTGGGGGGGGGGGATTGCTCTCACTCGAATAGGACGCAGCCGTAGCCACCGAAAATAAGCATTGCTTGGTAAATTGGTCTGTTGTTCCCTCGTCGTCAGTCTCTTCGCACACGATCGATTTTGTGCGCCGTCGTCGCACTGGTTGTTGCGCATGTGTTTCTTTGTTCTACTCACTGGGTCTTTTCAAAGTTTACACAGCGGCCTGGCTCTACGGTAAACGGCTCCTCGCCGACGGGAGCCTGGAAGAAGGCCTATTGTGTCGGCGGTGGTGGTTAGCACAGCGGTCGCCGTGAATACAAGCTCAAGGGCCGCTGGGGGGAGGGTGCTTACCGCTATGTCGGCAGCAGTGGCTGCCGACAGCATCGCGGCAAAAGTGATAGCAAGAGCGGTGAAGCGCATCTTGGTTGGCTTGACGACTTGAAACGGAGGTGGAAGATAGAGAGGAAGAAACGAGTCCGTGTTTAGACCAGTAGCGAATACTGAAATTTAGCAAGATTGTTTCACAGCGACACTCTACAAGACGCGGGATTTGCTTCCTTATATATGCATGTTTTACTGGAGTATACCGAAATTCAAACACTAACACACGTATAATACGGTAGTTATCTGTACTTCACTTGTCTCGGGAAACGTATACTTTGTTCCGCTTCTGTCTCGGGGAACGCATACTTTGTTCCGCTTCTCTGCTTTGAGTGCCACAACTGCATACACCAGACCGTCGTGCGCTGAAACCCACGCACCTCTCGGTCTCACCCAAAAGCTCTCCGCGGCTCTTGTGTCCGCAAAACATTGCACAATCTGAATCTGCAGCTGCATATTTGGTTTGTTTTCTTTTTCTTTCTGAATTGTCGGTCGCCCTGTTTCTTGGTTCCTGATACCATTGTAGTATTGGCATGGCCATGTGATTTCACTACGCTGATGCGTATCCCTCTAAGCAGATGAGCCTCTCACAGGCGCCCGGCGTGCAGGTTCCATATAGTAGGGCGGCTGCAGGGTAACCAAACCATGGACAGCGCGGCCCGCGGAGGAGCATTGGCCGTCTTGAAGTCTCACCTCGGCAGTTGTGTTCTGTCAAGCCGTATAGCAGCTGATGGGGGATCTCACGACGCTGAAATTTGCATTCAGTTCCCGTTGATACGCAAGCGCGAGTACAAACAACTTATCTCTCAATACGTCGCCTTCTACGCAGCATTCAACTCTGCAGCGACCATAAACTCGCAGACTAATAGCTAGGCAGAATTAGGCCCTTCGGCTGAGCGAAGAGCTTCTTTCCTTTGGGTCGACATTTCATTCTGTCTTCCTTTTTCTCATTCGAGATGCTAAGCTACTACCTGACCATGCCTCGGGTCGCGAGATGAATAATGCGGACTATTGCGCAATAGAGAATTATGGTTGTAGTCTAATATTTGAAGCTGGTCCCTTTTTTCTTTTTTTCTTGATTTCTTTTTTTTTGGTTCCAAAAAGGTCTCACCACCAAGGTGCAGATCGATGTTGCAGTCATGTCTCAGGGCGCGGGCCGCTCGCAACAATGCAGTCGAGCAGGGAGGGAAACTTGACAACTCTGGGCCAGGAACCGTCAAACTCTCAGCCACACACGGCTGAAGATTGTTGAATATACGGACAGATAAAAGATACCGCCCTGTTATTGGGATTTTGAAGGTCATCGCCTCCTTTGCTTCTCTAATAATCGCACAAAGACCGTAGAAAAAGAAAGAATTTCCGTCACGGCCTGCGGTTCTTAGACATGCATGTTCAGCTTACTCACTCGCGCCACATCCGAAACTTGTTCCATGCTGTCTCTGTGCTTGCTTGTGCTGTGGCACGCTCAACAGAGCGTGACCTCTTTGCCAGCGAAACACTCGCATCGTTCTGGCAGTTTTACGGCGATCATGCTCTTTGTCATGGAGGTGAGGAGATGGACGAGTGTGTAGAAGATTGATCTGCGAGTACATACCTCAAACCAAGAAAGATCGTGTCAGCAGGGTTTATGGCACTTGAGAATACTTTCAATTGTGCGAACGTTTATATCCTGCAATACACCGATGGTTGACACAACACTATCTAGTATGTTCTATCTCAGACATCGCGTCTCTCTTCCCGGTGGAGCATTCCATCAGTGACGCGGAGAGAGACAACTGTGTCTGAGTGACATGCGACACGGGCGCTGAGTATCACTGCCGGGACCAGTGCGCATCTACGCGACGGAACTTTTGACTAGAATTGGCTCACGCACGATTCCTTCCCTGATTTGCATGATAGAGTCAGCCCAAACCAGATGACCCCGACTCATTCAAATCTGCCAGTAGTTTGGACAGGATTCAGTCCCTTTCGCTGCTTTCTCTGGGCTGTTTTCATGGCCGAGGTCGTCGAAAGCGTACCTTCTGCCTCCCGGACCAAGAGTCCTATGAAAAAGAAAAAGTGGCAGGCTGGAGGTATCACCTACGAAGGTGTCATACTCTTCCGGTTTACTAGCAGCCAGCTTCATCCTACCGGCTGCACCTCTTTCGTGATTCCGACCGGAATGGAGCAGGAATGGAAGAAGTTATCTGATCCCGTGGCCAGTGTCAAGCCGCCGGCCGAGCATTGGCGTACATTTGCAGCTATTCACAAGCAGCCTCCAGGCAGTGGGTGCCCGCCAGTCGTTCTTGGAACGGATCTGCCCAGTAGCTTTTCCGGTCCAAGCCCCATTGCCCTTAGTACTCAGTGTTGGCGTAGTATGTGGCATGGGAACGGTATCAACGTGCTCAATAGCACACATTCCCAGTCGATGGCTGTCAAGTACGTTATTGGCCCGGATGGGAGGTTATTAAGGCTTTTGGCTGAACGTTTTCCTTCCTTATATCTTAAGATGCGGAAATGTGGAATAATATGAAACAATAGTATTAAAACCTTGCATCGTTCACTGTTAAGGTACTTTCTCTATTTTCCGTATGTTTCTTGTTCATTTTGTCCTTCTTATTTGGTCATATTCGTCTTGCCCTTCTTATTTATCTTATTATTCTTATTTGTCTTTTTCTTATTTATATTATTCTGCTTATTCGTTCTCTCGCTCTCGCTCTTTTTCTTTTTTTCATTTACTTTATTTAAAATAATGACAAAGATAAAAAAATAGATTTTATCGTTTCTTTTAAATATTACTCTAGCCTCAACATCCGCCCCAACGCCTCGCTTCCGCAATACCAACTCGTAACACAGTTTACATCATAGTACACGCTCATCTTTCGCCAACCTCATCACGCCTTGCTCTCCTTGGCCTTGCTCTCATCCTCGGTAAAGTTGAGGCTGATGCTGTTGACACAGTGGCGCTCGTCGGTGGGCGTGTCGTAGCCCTCGCCCTTGAAGACGTGACCGAGGTGGCCGCCGCAGTTGGAGCACACAATCTCGGTGCGCGTCATGCCGAGGGTGCGGTCCTCGTGGCGCTTCACGGCGCCGGGGATGCTGTCGTAGTAGGCCGGCCAGCCGCAACCCGACTGGAACTTGTGGTTGGCCTTGTAGAGCGGCGCATCGCAGCCGGCGCAGGTGTAGACGCCTGCGTCGGGCGCGTGCTTGTCGTATGCACCGGTGCCGGGGCGCTCAGTGCCCTTTTCGCGCAAGATGCGAAACTGCTCTGGGATGTGTATTAGTATCGAATGCCATCAACAGCGGAGCAACGGGGAAGTGAATATACATACCCTTGTTCAGAATGGCGCGCCACTCGTCATTGCTGCGCTTGTCGGGGTAAGACATGTCGGAAGACTTGGAGGCTGATGAACCGAATAGAGCTCCGAGAATGGGGATGCCGGACATGGATTGCAACGGCAATCGTTGATGAAATGCGCTCAGCCCGACTCGTGGTGGCGGGGTTCGGAATCTAAAGTGCGAAAGGGTTTGGACAAATGTCGCAAAAAATGGTCTAAATCTCATGGATGAGTAGATTGATTGATGTAAAGTAATGAAATTGGATGAGCTTGGACGGGGGATTGATGGTATCTTATAGACTGGAGTGACAAATCACGACAATTGCAGGTTGAGGAATCAATTGTCCAAGCTGGGAGTCGCATCGGCAATCAGCCCCGGGCATATCCACTGTGATGTCGCCACCTTGAACTTGTTCTAGATCGACGGAACAGCGCCAATGACCTCACTATCTATTTTCCAACCGCGCAATGATTTGAGAGATGGAGTCCCAATTCATTCCAAATACAATCAAAAAGCATCAAATATCTCGAAAAATTGTTACCACGCTCTTCTGGTCTCGCACATGCTCGGCCAAAACCTGTAGGCGGCCTGCAGATAGTGGGGCCTGTAAATTCAGCCACTCACGCGCCACAGCTCTCCATGGAGCAGCCGGGCTGGTGGTGGCTAAATTACTAGCGGTGGGATGTGTCCAAAAGCCAGGCAGTCAACATAATTCAAGGGGGAGCCGACACAACACTCGCCGCATTCCTCTCCAGGCAACAGTTTAGCCCAAGTCTGGCCCTCCGACGACATATATATCTTGCAGAAAGCTATTACCGCCCCCGACACGAACCACACGTTATACACCGCTTCGCCGCACGCCAACACCATGTCGAGACGGGCGCCCAACCCCGCCGCCGACAGGGCGGCACAGAACCAGGCGACGATCAAGAGCCTGCTGAAGCTCGAAGCCAACAAGATCTGCTCCGATTGCAAGAAGAACAAGCGTAGGTCCATACCTCGACCCCGATCCTTCCCATTGGATCACGGCAGAGCACCGCAGCAGCCCCCCCTCCTCTAATACGTATGTGCTTGCAGACCCCCGATGGGCGAGCTGGAATCTCGGCGTCTTCATCTGCATTCGCTGCTCCGGCATTCACCGTGGCATGGGCACGCACATCTCGCGCGTCAAGTCGGTCGACCTCGACTCGTGGACGGACGAGCAGCTGCAGAGCGTGCTGCGCTGGGGCAACGCGCGCGCCAACAAGTACTGGGAGGCCAAGCTGGCGGCCGGCCACGCCCCCTCCGAGGCCAAGATTGAAAACTTCATCCGCACCAAGTACGAGCTCAAGCGCTGGGTCATGGACGGGCCCATCCCGGACCCGGCCACGCTCGACGTCGACGGCGACGACGACGTGCCTCTCAGCCTCGTCAAGGAGAAACAGGTCATCGAGAAGAAGGAGACCGCGCGCAAGGCCTCGGTCGGCCAATCCGCGCGGCCTTCGGCGGTAGGAGATCTGCTGGGCGGCTCGGATGCAAGTGTGCCGCCTCCGCGCGCGGCTTCGACGCAGCCGGCCTCGGCCAAGGCTGCCGCGGCGCCGCCCAAGACGACCACGAGGGATTCGCTGCTGGGACTGGATTTTCTGGGCGAGAGCTCGGCGCCGCCGCGTCCGTCTAGCACACCCGCAGCCCAGGCGCAGTCGCGACCGGATCTCAAGCAGTCCATCCTGTCGCTGTATGCTACAGCGCCCAAGCCCCAACCCCAGCAGCAACAGCAGCAGCAGAACCAAGGCTTCGGCGGCATGGGCTCGCCGCAGATGGGCCAGCCGCAGCAGCAGCAGGGCTTCTCGGATGCCTTTGGCGGACTCAGTCTCTCGAACCCCACGAGTCCGAAGCCGCCGGCTGCCGACCCCTTTGCCAGTTTCGGCAGCGGTATGGGTAGCCGTTCCTCTCAGCATGCCTCCAACAATAGCAGCAGCAACTTTGGCGGCCTGAGCGGCGGTAGCTTCTTCAACAGTAAGCCTGCTGCCCCCGCTGCTAGCAGCAATAACAACTTCAGCAACAATCAATTTTCAAACTCGTCCAGCGGCGGTTTTGGCGACTTTGCCAGCCCCATGGCGTCACCCCCCGCGCCTGCGCCGGCTAAACCCGCACAAACATCTTCCTCGGCCATGGGAGACCTCTTTGACCTGTCGGCACCTGTGTCACAGTCGTCCCTGCCCCCCATGTCTCCTCCCACGCAACCTCCCGCTTCCACCAACTCCGTCTTCAACCTCTCGGCGCCGCAGAACAAGGCGGCCACCAGCCCGCCGGCCGTATCGCCCCCCGTCACCAGCAGCAACACCGGAGGCTTCGGCGCCGCGGGCCTGTCGGGCATGGACGCATGGGGCGGCAACGAGTGGGCGACCCCGGCCGCCTCAACGCCCCCCGCAGCGGCGGTCGCACCCCCGCCAGTTACCGCACCCGTCAGCAAGCCTGCTGTCAGCAGCGACATGGGCTGGGGCAGCTCGAGCAGCGCCTTTGCCAACACGCCCATCGTGCCCGGCGCGGGCGGCGGCTTCAGCCCCGCGCCCAAGGTGACGGCCGACGAGGAGTTTGGCGGCTGGGCCAGCAGCACAGGCGGCACGGGCGGCCAGTCAACGACAGCGACGGCGTCGGGAGCGGCAGGCCCCAAGACGGGTGGGTTTGGCGGCGACGACGACCTCTTCTCCAACGTCTGGCAGTAGAGCCCGCAAAGGAAGTGGACGAGGGAGCAGCCAGGTAGTCTAATAATATGAAGGAGTGGAAGAAAGCGGGTTATATGGGTAGACGGGAGGGGGCGGTTTTGCATGATTTTATTCATACAGGAAAAATAAAATGAGAGGAGAGTACGCGCATCTGGGAGTCGGCAAAGCATTGGACATGGGGCGTTTTTTTGCGTGTTTTTGAAACCAAGTTTTCCAAAGTATACATTTTAGCTACGACAAGAAAAAGGACGAGAGAAAACCGCAGAATTTGGAGAAAGTTTACAGCGCTGGCAGGTAGATTAGAATGAGAAATAACGAAATCAAGGTAAATAAATTTCACTTCAAACAATGACTGCTGTTGTATATTCAACTGAGGATAAAAAGCCAAAAGAGTTTCAACGCCGAACCAATGCCCCTGGATATATATCTGCTTCCCGCCACCTGATTTCGTCGCCCGAGTTGCTCCAACACCGACTAATTATGGACTGTACATGCCCTTGTACGGTAGTATGCGAAACGCACGTCAGCTGAGTCTCGTCGTCTGCCCACCCTCTAAATCCTTCGCCCTTCCTCCACACGTGTCGCCATGAGCCCTCTGCCCTGGTGTATGTTTTTTTTCTTCGTTCGTGGTTATTTAGAAAAACATGCGTGCGGCGTAGTATAAAAAGATAAAGACGCATATCATGATGCCAGACAGCTTGAGGATGGCGACTTTGTTGCCCGAGGCGGCCATGCGCGTCAGCCGGCCGGCGGAGCCACGCATCTGGGTCGTCATGGAGGAGAACGTCTCTGACTGGGAGGGGATGTTAGTACGAGGTTTGGCTCATGTGGAGGAAGGGAATGAGGGGAGCGTACAGTATTGTCAATGACGTCTTGCGCCCGCGCATTGTCGTAAATGTCAATGGTGACGCCGCGCAGGGCGGACACCTTGGCCGACAGCTCGTCGAGGCGCGAGTTGTTTTGGCGCTCGCGCTCGTATGCCTCTGACATGACGACTGATTTTTCTTTATCGCTCTTCGAGATGGAAACAGGAAAAAAGTCCCGGCGCGAGACGATGAACAGCGCCGAGGGGCGTTGGCGGCAAGTTTAAGGGGTGTTTGTTTGAGAAGCTGGTCTCGTGTGCGGTTCCTCGGCTCCCGTCGATCCCCTGGCGATGCCGCGGCACAAATCTGCGGGCGAGTAACGCTATAAAAAAATAAATTGTTTAGATGGTGTTGAATTCCGGCCGTCGTTTGGTATCGTCGTGGGCGGTTCGTGTAGGCTTCGTCGTTGTTTGGCGGGAAGGGAAGAATGGGATGAATGAAGCTGTGCCGAAATGCAAAGGCCAGGCGTCGGATGCGACGCTGGCTGCTGCTCACTGCTCAACGCTACAGCAAGGGCAGTCCGTGGGGCCTGCTAGGTAAGAACCGGAGGAACCGCCAACAGTGTCGGTGCAGCTCTGCAGGGACCTAGGCCAGGGCAAACTCGGGCGCAGCAAAGAGAGACCCTGCTAGAATGAACCGCTAACAACGAACAGCGGATGCCATCACGTCACCATCAAGCTGCATGTCTCGCACTGAAAAGCGCTCGACTGTAGACGAAATAAAATTGTCAAGAATATTCATAAAAAAAAGTAAAGACACCAAACATTGGAGGTAACTAATGCTGCGATCTGGACTGCGCGAGAAGTAAAAGTACCAATACCCGCCAAGACGCTGACCATTACGCCATACTGCGCAGTCGCACCGCCACAATCCACGCGGCCACCAGGCCCAGCGTGGCGGGGGCCTCCATTACATGCCTTTGCTGGCACCACTGCAATTCTTAAAATCTTACCACTTCTGGCCTTGTGTTGCTTCTTCTTTCTTTTTCTTGTAGCAACATATGCCAACAAGTTTGAAACACTCATTTTTGAATATTTTTTATTTCTCTTGATACACGACTCCAATTTCCATCACGACTGCGGCAAGCTTAGGCAGAGAGCTGTCATACCTGTCTCCCCGCTGCCCACCAACCAGCACCCCGCCTCCGCAAATAATTTGGACGACACCACCTCGAGCGGCCTTTTGCACGACGCCCTCTTCCTCCAACGCCCATCCATTCTCTCTTGACAGGCCGACGATACCCTTTTCTCTCGAATCCGTCTCTCACATCACAGCTTGCCAAAAATGGGTCTCCACAATCCTCTTCCTTCCTCTATGCAATGTAAGTAGCTTTCGCATTGCTTGCGCGCGCAGCCGAAACCGTTGGGCTGTGCACCAGGCCGCTGAGCACGCGCAAGCAAATCACCAGCTCCCTCAAACCGTTGCTAACAGCACGACCCCTCTCGCGCAGCGGAGTGCAAGAAGTGCGGCAAGATTCTCACCTCCTTTGTCAACCCGCGCCAAGCGTTTGGCCCGGAAAAGGTCATCCCCCCCTCGATCCTCGCCAACGCCAAGGGCCTCGCCATCATCACCGTCCTCAAAGCCGGCTTCCTCGGTTCCGGCCGCTTCGGCAGCGGCCTCGTCGTCGCGCGCCTGCCCGACGGCTCCTGGAGCGCGCCCAGCGCCATCGCCACCGCCGGCGCGGGCTTTGGCGGCCAAATCGGCTTTGAGCTGACCGACTTCGTCTTCATCCTCAACGACGCCAACGCCGTCAAGACGTTTGCGCAAGCAGGATCCCTGACCCTCGGCGGCAACGTCTCCCTCGCCGCGGGCCCTGTCGGCCGCAACGCCGAGGCCGCCGGCGCCGCCTCCCTCAAGAGCGTCGCCGGCATCTTCAGCTACTCCAAGACAAAGGGCCTGTTCGCGGGCGTCTCGCTCGAGGGATCCGCCATCATCGAGCGCCGCGACGCCAACGAGAAGCTCTACGGCACCCGCTACACCGCCCAGCAGCTCCTCACGGGCTCCGTCTCGCCGCCGCCCCAGGCCGGGCCGCTCATGGACGTCCTCAACTCGCGCATCTTTAGCGGCATGCGCTCGGGTGCGGCCGTGGCCGACGACTCAATGTATAACGATATGCCCATCTACAACGACAGCCGCGACGACGTTGCTGCTGGTGGCGGTGGCGGCCCGCGCCGCACCAACACATGGCAGGACGACGTCTACGACCGACCGACCGGCCACAATGCGCCTGCGCGCGCTGGCACCTTTTCCTCGAGCCACGGCGCCCAAGGCAACGGCCTCTACGACAACCCGCCGTCGGACCGCAAGCAAGGGCCCGGCCGCCCGGCCGCCCCGAAACCCACATTCAACACGGCGGCCTCGCTGAACAAGAACGAGGCCATTGCGCTGTACAACTTTGACGCGGACCAGCCCGGCGATTTGGGCTTCAAGAAGGGCGATGTGATTACGGTGTTGAAGAAGACGGAGAGCGACAACGACTGGTGGTATGTTGGACATTTTCCCCCACGCATTCGCAAATATGTGCACTACTAACCCAAAGATGCTTAGGACTGGTATGGTTGGTACGAGGCACGGTATATTCCCCAGCAATTACGTCAAGATGAGGGATTAGGCGGCGTTTGTACTGGGAAAATGATTCATGTCTACCTTGTTTCTTTTACATTTTGCATGTTTATTCTTATTTATGATTTTGGGAAACGAAAAAAAATCTCTGCATGGGCTTTCCAGTTTTTTCTTGTTCTTTTCTTTGGACGAGTCTGCTAGCGAGATGATACCATTCCACCTCTGTGCAAGTATAGGGGTAGCTGTTGTGGCTTGTACCGTTTCTCTTTACGAATTGATATTTTTACGAGTAAAACTTTACCACAGAATTGTTATGTATGGATTCGTGCAATGCTGATCGCTGCAGATATTCAAAGTGATCTATGTAATGAGCTGAGTAGAGACTATATCACGGCTGGGCCAAGACCGACTATCTCAAGCATCCAAATGCCTAGACGCCAAGGAATTCGAATCTCGTTCTCTCGCGAATCGAACCCTTCATCTCTACAGCCTGCGACGACATTTCATCCCAGGGGCTCTTGACGCCCGGGCAGGCGGTCTCCTTGTCCGGCACCACGCCCTTGTCAAAGTACTCGGCCACGATGCGTCGCGTGCAGTCAGTCGCGAGCCCGTTGCCGACCGCCGAGTGGCCCATGGCCTCCGTCACAAGCACGCCCGCGCCGGGGTGCAGCTTCGCCATGGTGCGCGCATTGCGCAGCGGCGTCACCGGATCCCACCGGCTGGACAGGAACAGCAGCGGCGCGGCGGGACGGCCGGCTTCCGGCGCGGACGGGTCTTTCGATGCCGCGGGCGTCTTGAACGGTCCCTTGAAGGACCAGTTGGGCCGCGTGCGCCAGCCCGCGCACGCAAGGCGCACCACGGTCCACGACTCACCAAACAGGGGGGAGATGGCGTTTAGGTCCTGCAGGTAGGTCATCCAGTACGTCGCGTTTTTGCCGGTGACGTCGTCGCCGTCGCTGCAGAGCACGGCGGATTGGGGCTCGTTGATTGCCGAGGCGACCTCCGTCGGCGCCGTGCCGTTGCCAATCACGCAGCCGTCGTTGAGGTTGGAAATGGTGTACGAGCGCAGAAGGGTGGACGCGAGGGGCTCGTAGTTGTTGTCGAGGGCGTCGGCGAGGAGGTTGGCGACGGAGACGGACACCAAGTCCAAGTTGTAGAGCTGCAGGAGCAGCCAGCCGCGGATATCGCCAGATCGCAGCAGGATCTCGGTCGAGCCGTCCGGCGTGACGGCCTCGATGGGCGTCGTATCACGCTCCTCGATCCAGGACCAGACGCGCTTGCTAATGTCGGAGGGCGACTTGTCACTGGGCAGGCGCAGCTTGCAGATATCGGCGCCGGCGTGGAAGCAACCTTCAAAAAATATCTCCACCATGCGCTCCGAGTCTTGAAGGTTTGTTAACCAGCCCTAATGCATTTCCATGTTAGTCATTGTAGAGAAAGGGAGATCAATGAGGAGAGAGAAATACTTACGCGACCGTTGGCATAGTCGTCAACATTGCAGACACCATCCAAGATGACGCGGCCGACACGCTCAGGGAACATTGATGCGAAATAATTACCCAGAACAGTACCATACGAGAATCCAATATACTGCAGGCGCGGAGTATCATCGGCAGCGGACTTGACGCTACGCAGCTCCAGCTCAGCGTCCGTATCCTCCTGCTGCTCTTTCGTGGTCTCCTTTCGCAGCTCCGCAAACTTGTCCACCATGGCGACCATGTCTCTGGCCACGCTCGGCGTGTTGACAAACGGCAACAGCTCCTCATTCTCCTTCTCGCAGCGCTTGCCGAAGCCCAGGGCCGTGTAGTGCCCAAACGCAAACGACGCCGGGCTCAGGTTGAGCATGCCGCCCGCGATGGCCTCCAGCAGCTTGGCGCGGCGCGCCATGCCATTGGCCTGGTAGCAGTCGACCTGCGGCTCCGTGGCGCCGATGCCGCGCGGGTCAAACGACACGTACTCGTACTGCCGCTTCCCGGGGATGTCGATGATGGACTGCAGCGCGCGGCCCCGGCTCCGCACGTACCTGACGCCGCTGCCGCCGGGACCGCCCGGGTTGGTGAAGATGGGCCCGCCAAAGGTCGGGTCATCCTGCGAGACGTTGGCCGGCAGCTTGATGATGGCGACGGTGACGGTGTCGGGCCGCGTCTCGTTGTGCCAGTCGAGCGGTAGCAGGAGGCGCGCGCACTGGAAGTCGTCGAAGCACGGCGTGAAGGCGAGCTTCGCGGACGGCGTGACGGAACTCCAGTCAAATTCATTAGCTGTGGCCGCCGCCAGGCGCCCGGCCGCGCCGAGGAGAAGAATCGATTTATTGATGCCAATCATTATTCAATGATATGAATGTCAAGAATAAACGATGAACGATTCACCCGTGAGATGGCAGTTATAAGGCTGAGCCGGGTACCGTTGGCGAACGCGGGGCGCGGAGTGAGTACCTCGCCGTGTTAGCACGCTCAGCCGCGTGGCGCTTGCGTAGACAAGTCTCCGATGGGAGTCATATTTCGAGGGACGTCAATCATCTTCTCATGGATGCCTGCATATGGTTTCAATAAAATTGAGTTTTTATATAACCAGTTTCTAATTAACACAATTGACAGCACAAAGTGCGTCGGGGGTATCAGTGGGGTATACAGCTGTGCACCCGACCATCTTACAGACAGAGAAGTATCCAAAGTATCCGCCAATGTAGAAAAAAACAAAGTAAGGAATGAAGCAAATAAAATACAAAGAGACCTAAAAGTCATCGCTTAAGTGACCAGAGAGAAAATGAATGGCCAAATAAGTAAACAAAAGTACAAAGCGCAAAACGCTGATGGCTGCCGAATCAACAGACTACCAGTTGTAATCCGGAGAGGGGCTACTCTCTATGGCTGAGCTCGAGTCAGAGGAAACGGGAGCTTTCTATGCTGTGGCGCTAGAGCGAGCGGGAGCGATCTGCCAGTTGAAGAGGAGCTTCCAGACGACCTGTCGACAATGCTTCGGCTCTTTCACTTGCAAGTCAGTGTAGCCAAATGCCTGAGCCCTGGCTGACGGGCTGTTGCACTTGCGCTTAATCTCCTGGAGGATTTGCTCGCGCAGCTGCTTGTTGATATTCGTTTCCGTCGGCACGACGCAGTACAAAAGGCTGTTGCGCAGGGGCGGCTCCCCTACGGGCTTGGGGAGCATCTTGGCGCCAAAGTTGCTCTCGACGGTGATGCCGACACCCTTGGTCTCGGTCCAGGTCAGGATGTGGTCGGGTCTTTTGGCGTCTTGGCGATGGATGATCTGGAACGTGCGCTGGGTGGCGGTCAATTTGATGACGCGCACGTCGTCGATTCTCATCTTGGGCATCAGGTCGCACTGGCCGGTGGAGCGGCAGAGCCAGCCCTCGTCAACGTCTTCCTCGGCGCTGGAATCGTTGACGGCGCCATGAGCAGGTGCTTTGGGCACGGGGGTATTCTTGCGGCGACGGGGAGCAGGGACAGGCGTCCAGCGCAGTTCCTCAGAGCTGGTGGTGACGACAGCAGCAGGGATAGGCTGGACGGTTCTGGGGATGTTGCTGCGACGGGCAGCATCCCGGAGTTGGTGAGCGGGGACTGGCGTCCAGTGCTCGTTGGCATAGGCGCCGAGAGTAGACTTGGGCATTGTGAAAAATTTGAAGGATGAAACAGTAGGAAGGTAGACTTGACGGTTGCTTGATAGTGCTGGAGCGTAGAATGGATGAAAGTTGTTTGTGTATCAATGTACGTGAGAGTGGGTGAGCTGGGAACGGGAAAAACCGCCTGGGGTGATACAGGACGGATTATATGCGAATGTTGCCCGCTCTGGATCTATCGTTAATCCGTGAAAGAAAAACGAGTTGTGAAAAGCAGGCCATAGGCACAGCCACCAAAGGGAAATCACGAGCAAAGAAAATTTCGTACGGGTAGGAGCGGTTGCGTTTCGTGGCTGCCACAATTGAAGCCACCGAAAGTCAATTTTAAACGCTGAACTACGACGACTGTTGCTTATTGGAAGCGAGAAGCGACGACCGAATGTAAAATGCGAGGCCAATGGATGGAGGAGGTCGTAGTTGTTCACTTGGTAGGTAGACAACAGTGTCATGACGCCTTGGTGGTTCTGACTTGGAAGCTTTTAATTTTGGCTGCAAAAAATAATCATACTTGAAAATTCTGCTCACTCAGTCAGTGGTATTCTACGATACCGGCTGTCTAACGTGCAGCGCAGTCACACTGCCTAGCTCCGCCAATTTGTCGTACCAAAATTCTGCGCGAGTATTGTGTAGATGATCAACGTAGTATTGCGCGATTTCAAACCGGTTATACCCTTCATTAAGATCCGTTTCGTACTGATCTATTATTTTCCACGTCACCTGGTTCAAGGCATCGAGCATTTCCGATTCGGTCATGACAAGCGTAGAATTGGACTCAGCCTCGACCGATGATGGGCTGTCCGACGCCGACTTCGAACAAGCATTAGCTGCTTGTAGCAGTTTCTGCCCCTTGCTTTGATAGTTTTTAGTTGTTGCTAGGGGGACTGGCGTTTCTGTATATGGTCGCAACGAATTGTTCGGCGGTGAGTCTTTGATGCTGCCAGCCTCACCCACTGGTGAGGCTCGAGAAGTCTTTGACTTTTCAGTCGAATTACTCAGTTTACTTTTCAATTTTGAAGGAGGAGACATCTGGACTTTATTTGGCGCAGTCTTTGGCGGTTGCTTCTTGTCTGTACTCTGTTTCGGACTCTTCTTCGCGGGCTCTTGATCTGCGGCTGGCTTGCTTGCTTCCGGACTAGTTGTCTGCTTCGGCGATGGAACTTGGGGTATTGCATTTGCAATAGTATTAGAGGAGTCTTTGCGTGGCCTTCCTCGTGGTCTCGTTGATAACTGCCGTTTTGGGGCTTGAGCGCGCTTTTCAGACCGTGGTCTTCCTCGTGGTCTTGTTTTTGGCTGCTGCGCTGTGGTTTGAGCGCCTTTTCCAGACCCAATCGAGTCGCCTGCTGGTTTACTTTCGCCCAATTGTGCCATTTTCACTCCAGCGTCTGCAGTACTGGAAACTGCGGTTGGCGTCGCAGACATTTTCTTTTTTGGAGGATTAACTCTTGCGTTTTCGTCGATGGCTGCTCCCTGGTCTGGACCATCCAAAGGTTTGCGCTTCACGGAAGACTTTGGTTGTGCATTGGAATCCGCTGTTTTTCTGTTGGTTTTTCTTTTTATTGGGGCAAACGGCAGACTGCGAGCTTGCGGTAGTAATGATCGGAAATCAGCGACGGTCGGTATCGCATCAGCATTCGGCGGCTCAATATCCAGGTTATTTGCTATCCTTTTGCTGTGCGTCACTGGTGGCGGATCAGGTACCGGATAAGGTGCCGTGGAGGAAATGTTCTGCCTAAAATCCCAACATGGTAATGTCGTGTTCAAATTGGTCGCCCGGGAACCCCAAAGAGGCGCACTTTGCGAGGGCGCTTCCGCTTGAGGCAAGGCGCTGGGATGACTGGAGGCAAAGTAGTGATAAGGGTTCAGCTCGGCCGTTGACTGCAATGACGCATTTGGCGAGAAAGAATTATGGTGAGATTGTAATCGAAATGACTCTGCTCTTAGAAGTGGGAAATTGCCAAGTTGCTCTGCTGGAGTAGAGCTGGCGACTCGATGCAATGCGGTCTGAGAGACGAATTCGGGTTGACTCATAGACGGAAACGAAGTAATAGAAGATAGTCTCATTGGTGTATATGACCGAGAAGCTGGCTGAGATGTTGAATCAGACATGATCCGAGAAGATGACGGTAAATTAGTGCCTATGGCGAACCCAGCTCTTTCTAGCACATAAACCGAAACATTAAAGTCTCTGGCATTTTCAAAATGTGCGAGGAGAGTGCAGTCGGGATTGGGTATTTGTATACAAATAATGCAAGAATTCGGATTGGTTGATATTATATTTGATGAAATGCTTGAATTGTTCAAAACGTCGGTCATCCGGATGGAAATCTCCTAGGATTAGCGAGGAAGCCAAACAAAAATACGCCACTTACGAGGGGCTTGCTGTCGTTATGAATGACGAGCACCAAAACATCTTGAAAGGAGCTTGACGGTTGCCTATTTAAACAAAGCGATAGTTGTTTGGCATTGTGATTCGGAATAAACACTTTGTTTGAAGAACCAGCTCTGAGGTCCAGTCGCTTTAGGGCGGCGCGAGAAACCGGTGAAGCTTGGTGCGCCATTGTGAAAACACAACTAGTCTCAGTAATGGAGTGGTGATCATAACATGCGATCAATTCGCCTTCTGGTGAATTCGAATCAGAGACATCTTTTACGATTCCTTTTCTGTACGAGTGTCGAGCAAATGCTCGATACCAGCTGGGCTCTTGCCTGGGGCTCGGTAACGCTGCCGATTGGCTGGAGTCACGTGCCGCCAGCTGCCTGGCCGCCCGTTTTTCGTCGCGGTCGCGCAACACGTCTCCCTGCCAATTTCGAGCTAGCTATGCGCCAGTCGAGGACTGGACACCCTGCAACATCCGCATCCGAACAGCGCTCCATCGCAATTGAGGCACGAAGCCGATAGAACGTTTCAATCTCGGCCGCCGAAACGGAGACAGCTCAACACACGCCAATTCGCCTGAACTATCCCTCAGCGATTCGCGCGCTTCACCAAACCCGACGGTCGATTCTCTGGAAGCTCGCTTCCAGCTGAAGCGGTTGCCACGATGGTGTCCTCCAGCGAAGAGGTGGCACCTCACACCATCGACCGCACACCAGAATACGAAGAGTTCATGGAGAAGCTGAAGGAATTCCACAACAACCGCGGTACAATCCTGGACCCCGAGCCCAAGGTTGGCCTGATTCATCTCGATCTCTTCAAAGTCTTCAACCACCTTGTCGCCAGCGGCGGTTACGACAAAGTATCGGAAGAGAAACTCGCCTGGCGTCGCATGGCTGCTGAACTCGGTCTCTTCTCAAACAACGAAGCGTCGACGGCCTTTGCGCTCAAGGAAAAGTTCTACAAGAACCTGGCGGCCTACGAAATCAAGACGGTATACGGCAAAGAGCCTCCACCAAAAGATATCCTTGAAGATGTTACTGCCAAAGGCGCCGGTCTGCTGCAACGGACGCGAGAGAATTTCAGAGGCAAGCGAGATAGCAACGTGGCCGGCAATGATTCAGCCGCATCCGGGGACGATGGAACCCCCGTGCGCGAACGACCTGTGCCTGATGCTACGTCGAGTGTGAGAGCCTCTCGCGGGCTAAGAGAAGCGCCTGCGCAGCGTGTGATTTTTCAACCCGAAACCAGCTCGAGCAGAGTCACCCGACAAGCTTCAAGTCAACATGCAGCTACCAATTCGCCCCAAGTCCAGGGACACACTGGTATGCAGGGGCCACCAGGCATGCATCACAGCGCTCGCGGCCCTTCCATCGCGCATCACCCGCCAAAGCCCGAAAACACGTCTACGTCTGTAACAGCCTACCAACCAAGACACGTGAAGCCCCTACAGCTACGACCCGTGGCAACTCCCAGCAATGCGCCAAGCGAGTTTCCCAGAACCCGACTATCATACCGTGTTGCGCCCGACAGTCGCCAACCCATGCTCCCTGGAACAGGCTTCGACGGCCCGAACATTTACACTCGCTGCCTCAATGCTCTCAGATCGCGAATTCCCTCCGAGCAAGCATTTGCGCTGAACCACTTGGTTAAGATTTCATTTGAACGAGGCGACAAGTACAAGTTTGACTCGTTCCCAGGTCTCTCCGAAGGCCTCGTTGAGAAGGCACTGGAGGTCGGAGAGCTTTTCTATTACATCAACTGGACAGTTTCTTGGGATATTGAGGAAGATTCTCAAGATCTAGGCGTCTTGGATGGCAATTACGGCACTCCTGATATTCTGGAGAGAATCGGGAACCTGGTCGAAAAGAACACGCCCGATATTCTCCAGACAGGAGAGTACTTTGACAAGATGGTACTAATCACAGAGGCCATTTTGACAGTGCGCAACATGGTCACGCTGCCCGAAAACGCGCATAACATGTCTGAGTTCCCTCCTGTCAAGGACCTCATCTGCATTGTTCTGCACCTACCTGAGAAGGACTCGCTGGTGGAAATTAAGCACATGGTGCTCGATATTGCAGAACAAATTACGT
The DNA here is from genome assembly GCA_002796755.1 of Paracorniculantispora psalliotae. NCBI lineage: Eukaryota > Fungi > Ascomycota > Sordariomycetes > Hypocreales > Cordycipitaceae > Paracorniculantispora > Paracorniculantispora psalliotae. The sequence goes on from PHFE01000093.1 coordinate 897,108, forward strand.
CGTTTATGATTTTGGACGCAGACGACCCTCTGTACAGAACGCTTCTCGCGCAAATGACGTCCGATGACCGCGGTACTATCCTGAGCGCCCTACGAGCACTGGGTCGAATCTCGATGAACCTCGAAGCCACAAACACGCTCAACGAAGTACCCGGAGATATCCTGCAGCGCATTACGAGCTGGCTCTTGTTGAACGACGACGAGCTTATTGACGCTTGTCTCGACTTCCTATATCAGTACACTGCAGTTGTTCCCAACCTGGACAACTTGCTTCGCTCGACGCACCCTGAAGGACTGGTCGACCAGCTTGTTCGCCTCTTGGCCCATGGCGCTCGCAAGGTCCAGTATGACCTCGTCCTTGCGCCAGAAAAGCGACTGCCATCGCGAGACGAAGTTGCTCCGATGCCCGAGGATCTTCTGCAAGAGATGCTTAAATTGGAGGAGCCTGACAGAGTGCACCAGTGGGTCAAGTCTTTCTTCGAAGAAGACGGCTCCTCATTCGTCACCCAGCTTGCTGCTTGGCAAGCTTACCAAGCCGCCTTCGCGGCTCCCCTCAAGACTATTCAGCAGCAGATGATTACCCCTGCGGATTTCATTAGAAACAGTACTGCGGTGTATAAGGGCTCTAACGCGCAAGTGCTTCGTGAAGCCAGTGATGGGCAGCAGAAGTTTATCATTCACGGCATCCGCGCCCGTCCGAACCCGCTAAGCCTCGACGGCAGAGAATACGGTCGCTGCCTTTGGGCCAACGATGCAACCCGACGCAACGCCAAGTGTGGCCACTTCTTCCTCAAGCCCGAGCAAATGTGGCACCACATTCTGACAACGCACCTGGAAGCTACCAGCAACGAAGAGGAACAGTTTGATAATGTTGAGAAGCCTTTCGTCTGCACCTGGGGCGAGTGCAACAAGTACCCCCGGCCGACGCAGATGCATCTCCGCGACTTTGCGCGCCACGTGACGACACACATTGCCGCCGTCATACCAGGCTCTGCCAGCGTCGGTGCCGATTCGGGTGTGGTGCCTCCGAAGTGGATTGTACCTGCCAAGACGATGCCGGTCACGTTTGAGGAGACCATGACGGTACGCGACGAGCGCAACCCGCAAGCGCCGCCGCAGGCTGCCGGTATCCCGCTCAGCGCGGTGCTGGTGCTCCGCAACATTGCGCGCAACATTGTGAAGACGGAGGCTGAGGAGGAGCTGGTTAAGCAGCAGCGCAGCACAGGAGAGCAAGGAGGATGGAACGAACGCCTGTTCCGCGCCTCTACTCCCCGCCTGTATGAGGTCCTGGCCGAAAACAGACCAATGGTAAGTCCCTCTTGCAGATGAGTATTCGAATGTTATTCTAACAATGAACAGAGCCCGTACATTGCGTCGCTGCTTGATTTGATTCAGGTTGAGGTGGAGATTCGTCATGACGAAGACGACTAAGAACAAACTGCTTATTAGATCTGAAACAAATGCAAAAGGCGTATTAGGAGCGCGGTCTACATGATTTATCGGTAATTTTGTTTTGATATTGGCTACTTGCGAGTGGGCTATGTAGTTGGGAGGAGCGGCGAGCTGGCTGCTGATACTTGCTAGTACTGGATGTTGGGAATTGTATGAGTATACCAATTGATCTGTTTACAATTACTTCTTTGATCATTGGCCCTAAAAGCCCTGTATTCATTTTGTTTTCTTCATGCGCATAAAGCAGGGCACCATGCAGTTCCAATACCACCAACCGTTAGGTAGTAGGGAAGACAGCCACTGATCAACGCTCTCCTGACCAGCTGCCCGCTGAATTGGGCAATGGTCGCCCGAAAGCCCCACAAACCCAAGTGAGTGTCGAGCCTGTCTGCATGTAAGCCATAAGGCTGGACAAAAAGCTATTCATGATGTCATTCATTTATTTTGGATGAAGCAGCAAGCCACGTTCAGCATGACGTGCCAGTTTTGAAATGGATCAATAGTTACTTGAATAGCAAGTATATTTCAAGTTCAGGAAGGGACAGGGAGTCCAGGACCGGAAATAGTGGCTGTGCCTGCTGCGATGGTATTTCCGACTCCGCAGATCAACGCTCCCGCAGTTTGCCTACACGGCGGCCTCTTATTTTTAAAGAAAAGCAGAAAACACTCCACGCCCGACTCATGAGGGTTCCTAGTTCAACGCAGCCTTAATTATGAAGTGATCCTTGTGCCCCACGGAACTTTTGACAGACCAAGGCAGGCGAGGACTTTGCGGGCAGCCACACAGTAATAAGGCTCGCTCGCGCGAAGCTCTGACGTCGATCGCTTCTTGGCAACTCTGTTAGCGCCTAGGCTGATTCAAAGGCGGAGATGACTTCATTATATATCCGTCGCTTCCCTCGTTTGTTGTAATTGTCTATTGTATGTATCACTTGTGTAGTTTTTCTCCTTTGCTTTGCAACAACCTTCGAAACGCAAAACACCTATTCTTCCGAGCGGTAACATCGTCATGAGAACGTTTCTCAGCCACGGCATTGCGCTCCTCGTCTCGGCGGCGCTCGCATCAGCGGCGGCGCACATTGGTGCTGGCAACCTTACCCTCACGAAATGCCCGTACGGCGGGAACTCCAAGAACTGCCCCAAGGTCTCAGAACCCGAGGTCGTCTACCCTACGAAGCGCTTCGCACCGCCGGGCTACGCCGATGATTTCGGGTACTTTGCCATGGACTTCGATTCCGACCACCGCCTCACCTGGGACAAGGAAGACGACCAGCCTCTGAACCTGACATTTGAATTGGGAAATTATGTATGGAAAAAAGGTATGCAACCCCTCCTCCCGTCCTGTACGGTCATGCTTTCTCCTTGTTATTATCGAATCCCTAACGGTAAGCTGTGCAAAACAGAGATTCGCTCCGAACGGGCCCTCAACTTTACCTTGTCCGAACTCGTCGACGGCTTTACGTTCCGCAACGGCACCGCGGCCCATGCATCACGGGATGAAGTCCAGGGGCAGGCCTTGCACGGGGCGTTCAACACCATCGGCTTCAGCGTCGTGGACCCAGCGAGCAACGTCACGCTGACCGTTGGCATCAGCGACTTCTACCCGATGCCGATCAACCTGTACGGCTACATGACGGGCGGGTTTAAAGATCAGAGGAAGCGCGCGGAGAAGGACCTGAACAAGAAATGGCGCATTGGTGTCGGTGTCGGCGTGGGTGTTGGTGTGCCCCTGCTGATGCTGGCTTCCTACTTGCTGGGCAAGCGCAAGGGCGGCAAGCAGCAGCCGGCGGCGGTCAAGAAGCATGATGTTGAGCTGAACTAGTGTGATGATGATGGATGTTATTTGTATGATGAATACCCGATGCTATATAGTAATGAATGAGTCTATGCAAGCATTGACCTGTAAATTTCGGTCTGTGAAGTAAGGGCTTGTTTGAAAGAAGGTTGATCGTCGCGAGGATGCAGTTTCCATGAAGGCAGTTACAATGTGATAAAGATAATATATCTTGGACTTCATATTAAATACTGATGTTGACTGTAAATACACATTTTTTGGCTCTCGCCGCTATCGCCTCTGTTGCCTCCGTTGCCTCTATCACCACAGCCGTCTCTATCGCTTTTGTTGTACGCTCATCTTCTGGCCAATTTCCAATCCTGTTTGATGACCCTTGAGAGTCCGTTTCTTGTGAGAATCTAGACATTTCTCTTTCCATGCCTTCCTTCCAATGAATAATGTGCCACTTTTCTTCCCAAACTCCCGCCCTCGGAAAGAAGGCAAAAAAATAAAATAAAAATCGGAACGAAACCGAAAAAAATGCGAAACAAAAATGCAAATGTAAATACCAGTAAGGCCGCTAATGCCAAATACTTTGATCGTGTATAAAACTCCCATTGAAGCTGGAAGTCAAATTAGGTGTGCATAGCCACGGGCGTAAGGCGCGTCGAAAAAACGAGAAAAAAATGCGTTTAATATAAGCTGTACCCGCCGTCAATCAGGCAATCAGCTCCTAATAATTTGTTAGAATCGTGTTTGAGAAAAGATTTCGCTGATTTGGTGAAGCATTTAAAAAGGTTTGAGCTCATGAGGTGAATGTGGGTGTAAGTGATGTGTGTAAGTGGGGCAGTAAACGTACCAGTCATGAAACTAGATGAATCGGACGCCAGAAAGACGCAAAGACCATTGAGCTCGTCAACGTTACCCAATCGGTTCTGAGGAGTCAGGCCGCGCCAAATCTTCTTCTGGGCCTCGAGGGCGGGCACGCGGTTGAGGGCGGTATCCATGTAGCCCGGCGAGATGGTGTTGACGCGGATCTTGTACTTGGCCCACTCGGCGGCGAGCGACTTGGAAAACTGAATGACGCCGGCCTTGGAGGCGTTGTAGCAGGACTGCTCCTGAGGGTAGTTGACGATGGAGCCCGACATGGAGGCCACGAGGACAATGGAGCCCGGCTTGCCGGCGGCCATCATGGCGCGACCGACGGCTTGAGCCATGAGGAATGTGCCGGTGAGGTTGATGTCGATGAGGCGGCGGAACATGGCTGGGTCGTAGGTTTCGGCTTTGATGTTGGAGTCGGCGATACCCGCCGAGTTGATGAGCACGTCCGGCGCGCCGTACAGCTCGACGACGGAGTCGACAGCGGCGTTGATGGCCGCGCCGTCACGCACATCCACCTTGAAGAAGGACACCGGGACGCCACAGCGCGCGTGCAGCTCGGCCGCCGCCTCGTCGCCGAGCTCCTGGTTGGCGTCAAAGATGACAATGTTCTTGGCGCCGGCCTCGGCGCAGGCGCGCGCCATGTGGTTGCCGAGGCCGCGCGCGGCGCCGGTGATGATGATGGTCTTGCCGTAGACAGTCATGTTCTTGACTGTGCGAGGGAGGGCGTCGTAGACGCGTTTGGAGAGGGGATCGACGGCGTCATGCTCTGCAGCGGAAGGAGGTTGCGGGCTCGCAAAGGGGACGTGGGCGGCGGCTTCGGGCACGCGGACGGTGAGACGGTCGCCCGCGCCAGGCCCGTCATAGATGGTGGCGGGCACTTCCTTCTCCCGCACGACGCTGCTCTTCTTGGGCGTGTCAGAGACGCGCTGGAGGGATGTGACAGAGAATGGCCGTGTGGCCGTGGTCTGTAAGCGAGAGATGGGCGCAGCGGCGCGGGAGAGTCGAAAGACGTGGCGAGCAGCGAAAGACATGGCCGCTATGTGTGTGTGTGTGTGTGTAAGTGAGTGAGTGAGTGTAAGTGAGGAGGAGGAGGAAGCGAGGATGGGTGAGAGAAACGGGCGAATAAAATCCGACACCTCTATTGAATTTTGATGAGTATAGCAGTCAGTGTGATCAGAAGAAGGAGGGATTAAATTTTAGAATGGTCGAGGAAGGCGAATATATATTTGTCGAGGCTCTCTGATGGCGGACAAGGTCCCGGGAACGGACGTGGGCGGCGTCGAGAGAACAAGCTTTTAGCGTGTGCAGGGTCTTGAAAGGGCGGGGGCGTGGGGGTGTGTGCATTGCAGGCCGTGGTGTGTTTTAGCTGCACGCAGAGCGAGAGCGGACAGCAACACACCGGCGCGGGCAGTCCGGGTGGCCAGTTTTTTCTGTCTGCAGGTTAGATGGTGGCGTAGAGAAAATTTGACAACGGCCAGTATGGTGCTCTAGACGAGCGAAGCCTCTCTTTTCTTTCCTGCAGGTGACAGGGCGGAGGAAAGATCTCACCTCGCGCTCCTTGGCGCCGTACAACTATTAGAACATGGTTTACAGGGACCGTAACGATAAGTATACAATAGCATGCCGCTAAAAACAAGACTAGCATCCGCAATTATGCAATTGTTGATATATTTCCCATGTCATTTTCGAAACAACTCCGAGACAAGCAATTGAGATGTTCTGGGAGACTTCTAGAGCGGCACTCCCCAGCCATGTCCTGTTGGCTGAGGAATGCAACACGCTGAATGCAGCGAAATCCGGTGCCCCGTCCACCCGCACTTCCCGTGCCGTCCCCCTCCCTCGTCTATAGACAATGGGCAACAGGGCTTGGCCTGGGAAAAGCGAGAGAATACGACAACTGGTTGTGCACAGCCCTCTCCCCACTGGTAGACTAACTAATACAGTATGATAATTTAAGAATAGACAAAGCAAGAAGCTACGGGGCTCCACTATGCTGGACGCCAGATCTCGCCCCCCCCCACTGGTCGCTTGCAGAGTGGCCAAATCCATATCTTAGCCAGCGCTGGGACCAGCTGAGACACTGCTCTTGATGTCTCATTTTTATCTTGCTACCCAAAAAGAAAAGGAAACGAAAGAGACAATCACAAGTCAGTTTTGACACTGCCTCAAGAACAAAAAAAAAAAGCAGCTCACATCCAGAGTGCCGTGAAAAAGGGGTGCAGCAAAGCCTCCTTCAAAGCGAGGCTTGTCAAGTGGCGTCTGTTCTAGAGCCAGCCAGCCCAGCGAGCCTCGCCATGCAAGAAAAGCTTGATTTCTGATTGGAACCGCGTCTTTGGCATGGTGCATTCAGCTGCGGAAGCCTGGTTTCGCAAAAGTTGCCCTGCGCTGCCGCCGGGGATAATTACCTGCGGAGGGCAGTAACCTGGCTTATTACGGCCATTGTAGTAATCCCCGGGCTTGTCATAGACTCATCGCCCAGGTCATCTGCTCCCTGTGCTGATGGCGCTCGCATGAAGTAGGCTAAACTGCAGTTTACAGGCAACTGTAAGTTGGATGTGGCAGTAGTTTTATTACTCGGGTAAACCTAGCAAGATGACTCCAGACTTACACGCGAAGCAGAGGCTGGCCATGTGCCGACAGGGTCGCAATGACCATGCCTGACCCCAGGTAAACAAGGCAGCGCAAAGGGGGGGTTCAGCACTTTGCATTGGGAGAGGATTAGGAGTGCGCCATTGCGCGTGTGTCCCCTGGTCTGAAAGGGTGTGCTGCAAGACAAAGAGTCATTCTTCGGCTGCTGCAAATTGTCGGTCAAGAGAGCACAGCGAACATCCTTACCGCTGCATGTCGCCCCCTTTTTGCCAATGCATCCGGCATAGTCTTGTTGAGAAGACTGTGCGCACTAGTTTTCTCTCTCTCTTGCTGCCGATATCGCTCGACGCGTAATGGTTGGTGTTGTGCCAGATGGAGAGGCCATCTTAGCGTTGGTGGCTTCCAGGGGTGTGTGGCTTATTAGAGCCCTCCCTCTTCAACATTTCAACCTTGAGGTGAGCAAGTGGAATCTCGGAGTTGTAAGGGATGTTCCTCAATCTCCGAATACTGTAGCATCAATCCCAGCTACCGTAATAAACAGTCAACCCATCTTATAGTCGAAGCGCTACGCTTCGCAGATATGTGGCGTCGCAACCCCTGGTCCCGAGAAAACGGTTCGCCCTTCTAGAAACGCTAAGACAGCTCGCTTCTCCTCCACGGGGGCTCCATCGTGACGTGCCGCCCACTGGTGTGCATCGTGGGGTCAAAGAAAAGGGCCGTTTTTTGCGCTTCGCCCTGCCGAGATCTGCTCCCCAGATCTAAAGTTTCATGCGACGCTGGGTTCGACACCCCACGATGCGCCGCTGTACGACGACGTACGAGACAACGGCTTTGCCGACGAACAATCCGCATTTAAAACGGACTATATCTGGTCGTGCCCATTTTTGCATCCTTCACGATACTTCAGCCAAGAATAAAAATTTCCTCGTCCAGCCTTGCTGCGAGGCGCTGAGGGAAGATCGATACAGCCACGCCACCCTGGTTGCGACACAGGGTTAAGCATATAGGCAAACCTGGCCACAGGGCCATCACTGCATTGCATTGACGAGGCAGAAAAAAGTTTCCGACTCAAATTGAGACTCTTCTGAGTGATGATGTCCGGCATCACAGCCTGACGAGGTCGTACAAAAACTTCACCTGACCCGACAATCAGTTCCAGACGACGCTTCTGCAAGCCCACGGCTCCTCCGACCGTGCAAGTCTGGTCCTCGCACCGCACTACACACCATAATATATCCATCATGGAGGGCAGCGCATCAAACTCGCCACCATCAACATGGTGTGATGGTCGGAAATTCTCACTCGTCAATGATCGCACATCCTCTGCACACGACGCTACCGTTCCGCCACCCTGTGCTCCGAACGACTTGTACCTCATAGCTAGTTGATGCGTCTACAGTTCGATAACACACAATATGGCACGTCTTCATTTGGCCCTGCAAAAAGGCAAAGTTGAGTTGACAAACAGTACCCTCTTTCCGTTTCGAAATCCTCACTTCCGACCGTAATCTTCTGCGCACCTTACCCAGCACATCTGCAGGTCGACCCTAGCTCCGTCCCAAACGTTGCTGCAGCCACTTCGGATGCGAGGCCATCCCATCCGTGCACCGCCAGCTGCGCCATCTCCAAGCCTCCAACGAGAATTTTTCCTCGCAACCTGAACGCTACGGGGGTGTCTCTACAACTCTCGCCCACAAATCTCTGCCCGCCCCAGCACTCTCCAATTTCTCTACCCAGTCGAGCCCCAGATAGATCCTCCTCTGGCGTGACCTCACCCTTTTTTAGCTTCCATCCACTCATTTCAGGCGGAGAAGCGAACTGCTCCAAGACGCCTCTTCTCTCTCTCGCCCAAGTGGGCTGGGTGGCTCTCTGTCTGGGTCTCCTGTAGGCAGCCGTATTTCTCGCCTCGTGTATGGATGGCATCTTGACCGAGAAGTGCCCACACCGTAGGCTGGCTTCAACTTTTGCTTCCACTTTGGCGTCGGCAAAGAAAAAAAAAAAACCACCCACAGTTGCATTCTCAAATGCCGTCTTGAAAATTTTTCCATCGCACTTGTCGGATCTTGACCGGAGCTGCAGAGGAAGAAAATTTGTGTTGACAATATCTCCTTTATCCACATCAACCTGGGCGTTCTTCATGTGGACTGACACAGATGATAAGCCGCCGGCTTTCTTTCAAAGAAACAGATCCTTGTTAGCTGCAGAGCTTTCCGCCTCATGTGACCATTTATCCTGACCCAGCAGCCGGGTTTCTCGCGGATGAGCTTATTTCGGGGCTTACGATGGCACTCAGGTCTCTGGTTTGGATACCGAAGCCCGCTGCGGCCCGCGCCAGTCATCCTTTGCTAGCCCTTCAGCAGAATAAGACAGCCAGCCCGTTTATTAGCTGAGTCTGCAGGGGTCGGTTCACTCTGGTGCAGTTCAGGCGGGCTCCTGTCCCGGGAGCTCGTTCCGGCTCTCTCTTGCAGTGGAAGACACTAACCAGATGAGAGAAACAAATCCACTCGATATGCCAGACAATACCTTCCAGTGATTAAGCACCAGTCATTTTATTCACCCTCCTACGCTCTCGAATTAGGGACCATTTCTACGTAAACTAACGCAGTTATAGAGACTATCATTATAAGCATTTATATCTATACATATCTTCTTTAGAAAATGTTTAATTTGCTTACTTCAACTCTTCCCACGGTCTGGCTTGTCATGTCGCCATCTCCACAAACAGATGTGGGGGACGCGTATGTGTGTACCTCACCACGTGTACCTTGGAGTTTAGAAATAAACTGTCGAAATTCCAAATAATGCATTTAACGAACTAGTGAAAGCCAATGTGAAAATAAATGTAAAATCGACGTGGAGATTTCGAGGCATTTCTAGGTGGTGATACTACTGACCATTTCACATTGGCCAGAAGCAGAAAGGTCTGAACGGCTCCTACTGTTGGCTTCAACAGCAATTCGAATCCTCAGCTGTGTCGTTGCACTTTGATGTGTAGTAGAGAGATCGAGAGCCCCAAGAGGCGTTCTGGAAGATTGTTGTTCCGCCTGAGATGAATCCCGACAGCATGAGGCTTGGCGCCTGCTCCAAACAATCCACACAACCGAGGGCAGTTTATGCGATGCCATTGTTGGGCATGTTTTTTGACGACAACTTCGCCAACGGAAATTATCGCTTCAAAAGGCCGATCACCAGTTTCGTCCGGCATGGAACCCAATGAATGGACGCAGATGGAGAAGGCGTTCAAGAGCCCAGAGACGCGTCTGCATGCTCACCCTCCGTGACCATGATACACGCCAGTTGCGGCTTGCCGTTGCTGTCAGAGAGCTCGAAATAGACCACTTTGACTTTCAATTCGGCACTGCTCTCAACGTAGCTGTACGATGCAACAACCATGCAGCCGTCGATATTCTTCTGGACGCTGGTGCTGATTTGTGGAACGGAGGTACGGACGTGCCAACTTCACCAATAGTAACAGCTATTTTATCAGGCAACGTCGATGTATTTTCTCGCTTCTGCGAGAAGCTGGCACAAGGAGGATCTTCCGTCTCCCCAGGGCGCCGTAATAATATACTTGCCCAGGCCGTCCGCTATGGAGAGATCCCTATCCTCAAAGAAGTGTTGACCTGGCAAGCGGAAGGGCCTATCAACACCCAAATGACAGCTCTTAATGAAGCGGTCCTGAATTGGCAACTGGAGGCCGTGAAACTGCTTCAGAATCAATTTCAGCCTGAACGGCGCGTCCTCACTGCATTACTCCACTGTGCAGTTGGCTTCAAGTCCGACGTTGTGGCTATGTATCCAGAATATGGCGGCGCTGACTACCTGCATCAGAAAGAGCTGGTTGCTTTCCTGATTGGAGCGGGTGCCGATCTTGACGACACCACCTACGGGCCATATCCTCCTCTCACGGCAGTCGAGTTCGTGGACCTGGTGGGAGCTCTTCAAGCACTTCTTGAACAGGGAGCAAATCCGAACACGAGTCTACATGAAGGGGAGACGGCGCTTCATCGTCTAGGTGTTCCCATACGGTATAATATATACACGGGGAAATACCAATTGCACGAAGCAGGCATTCGTGTTCTGTTAGTATATGGTGCGCGTGTGACAGAAAAGGACAAAAGAAGCAATACGCCGTTGCACTTTGCCGCGTTTGGATCGAACTCCCATATATTTGGCCTTTACGTGGACCATCTGCCCTCGCACTCTCAGGATCCTTCAGTCTGGGTAGACATGAGAAACGACAAAGGGGAGACGTTATTGCACTGGGCAGCGGCTGGCAAATCCCTCGATGTGATGCGTTTTCTCATCGAGCGTGGTGCCAATGTCAATAACCTTAGTAATAACTTATGGTCGCCTCTGATGTGTGCTCTCGCGCCATCTCTCAAGTATGGCCGGTCCACAGCGCACAATCAAAAAGCAGTTCAGGCCGCAAAGATTTTGCTCGAACATGGCGCCGATCCAGGCGTCGGGACGAGCGAATTCTGGACACCACTTCACTGTCTCGCACAATACGAGGATGATGACGATCAGGGCGAAATCGCAGCCATGGCAAAGCATCTCATCCAGAACGGCGGCTGCTCCGTAGCGACGCGTGCTACGCTGCCGCATAGGAGATCTTCTAGCGCAATCGGACTCTGGGGCTCCCTTGTGACAGAGGCTATTCAGGCAGATGGTGATGATGTCGTGCTGCGGCTCGGAACACCGCTCCATTGGGCCGTGGCTCACGGCGCGGTTAGCCTAATAGCGGTTTTGCTCGCATCCAATGCAGACTCGCAAGCTATGGATGGGGACGGCAATAAACCAGCAGATTTGACTGATATATCACCGCGTCTCAGCAGTCGACCAGAATGGCGTGACAGAATCGCGCAAATTTTAGCTATAACCAAGCAGCCATGATGAAAGAGCTGACGGGTGTAGTTCTATATGAGAATTTGTAGCTTCATAGGCCAGGCATTCAACCTCTGGTAGTGTACAACTACACGCAGCTCGATGTGACCAGCAGTGTCGCATTCTGTTTGTAAAATGAAGTGAGACTAAAAAGTTGCGGAATATTACCAAAAAAAAAAGGAAAAAAAGGAAAAAAAAGGGGGGGGCGGGAGGACGCACTTCTAGATACACTGTCATCAGGTAAAAGAGCAGCTAATGCTGTTGTATTAAGAAATACCAAGTGATGGGTGGTTGCGTTTGATGTACATGAAGATGGGTTGGCGCCCGAAAAGCGCTGACGGAAAAGAAAAGCAGCCACCGTAAAACAGAAAATTTCCGATATTTCCTAGCAATCATTCTAGTGGAACATTATTCTCAAGTTCTGTCAGAGTTCACGCAGCAAACCGAAAATCAACTATAAAAAAAAAACCCGCGCGTTTGCATGACGGAGGTTCTGTTCACTTTTTTATCAAGACCGCCATCTCTTCTCTCACATTTCGCTCACCCATTCTCACACTTTCATTTCCATTTTCCGAGCTTGGTTCTCTTCTCGCATCATCGTCAATATTTTCGGCATCACTTTTCGTTCTATCTCTGCCGTCTTTTCTCTCCTTCTCATTCCGTCGGCCTGAATATGGCGTCCTCCACTGGCGGCAACCACCGCGGCGCAGGTGTTCCGTCCACCTCCTCTCAATCAGTTCTAGATTGGGTTCCGTCCGATGTCGATTGGCCCGGAAGACTGATCGATCGCCTGTCACCTTTCCACCATCTTAGAAGTCGTAAAATCAACAAGATGCCAGGAAACTGGACCGTCAAGCACGCAATCCATGTTGCCAGGTGGGAGTTTTACCAGAAGGGTAATCAGAGAGCGTTTCAAAAGCCTCTCCATATTGGTTTCGATGCGGCGCTCCAGGTCATTATCTACCGCCTTGAAAGTCTCCAGGAACGCCGTACCTGTAGCGATCATAACGATGATGCGGGTTTCGCGCGAGGAGCCGCCAAGGCCCTCTCCGATCTGGTCACCGGCGCCAATCTTGCCGTTGATGCATTCGATTCGGGTGGATTCTCGTCTCACAATGGTATCGAAAAGTATTGGACCGAATACTTGTCTCAAGACTACGAATATTTGGTGGCGCGGTTTGCCTCGCCTACTGGCAAACTCCCCGCGTGCTTGGTGACGAACCTCGAAAAGCTTGACTGTTCTGACTACTTGAACGTCGAGGTAAATAAAATGAGAAGGCAGGGAAAACGCGAGAAGGCCACTGACAGATTCTTGAAGAGATACATGCATCCGGACTCGATAAAACCAACGAAACACGCTTACCGAGCCGACAAGGACTATTACCCAGTTGGCAAAGACCGTCCCGACTACCTACAGTGTTGGCCACGAGGAAATAGAGGGCCGCTATGTTGAACATATGCCCCATCGTAGGATCAGAGAACAGTCTGGAAGTATTTCCGCGAATAATTTGGAGGATGAGCGAGGTTTTGAGCGCAGCGTTTCTTCCAATGAGGTTGAGTATTCTGAAAATCTCGTCCAAGATTCCATCGAAGTTTCGCCGAAGTAGCGCCTGGGACCACTACTGCGACCGAAGCGGAGGTTCTCCCTCACGAACGAGGCCGTCATTTGGATGGGGTTGCCTGTTAATGTGAGAAGAAATCTCCTTATTTTATTGCTTTAATAGCTGGCGATCTTGCTGCAGTGTCTTTACGACAGTGGCAAATTCTAAGAAAGTGGACCAAAGGAAGCAGAGTTTGGGAACTCGCAGGAACGGCGACTGAGATCCTATGGGAGAACGGAAAGACTTTATGGTGCCTGCGTTTTGTTTGTTTTTGCTCTGCTTTCAATCTCTTCTTTTCCAATAAGACAAATATGCCGCTGCATGAGGACCGGGTATTGTGCATGGAATGTGGAGGCGTCAGGGAAAGGCGACAGGAAGCGCGTTCAGAAGATGATATTCCCATTTAACACGATATTTAATAAAGGCACTATTAGGAGAACGTCCAAATTCTTCCAGATACACTAAGGTGCTCTTTAATTATGCTTTATAGTCGCTGGGTGTTTGTCGTTTCGTTTTTCTGCTCAGAGGAGTTGGGAGTTCTGGAATTCCCAGCAGCCGGTAAGTTGGGAGTCGGGGGATTCCCGGCAGCCGTAGGTTTTCCCAGTAGACGGACGCAACTTCTTCTGCAGCCAAATTATACAAACGCAGGTTAATTGCGGCGCGCGCGTTTGCGGACTGCCAGGCAAGTGCTGGCAGGTATATATTCTTCGGCCAAGATTCAAGCAGACGGACCACGCTCTTGCACCCTCCACCCGCACCACACTTCTACTTCGCACACCTCACAACCACCTCTGCCCGTTGGGTTCGCATTAAAAGATATTCAACTGAATACAATTCATTAGTAAGTTGAATAACATTATTAAATGATAATTGATCTAAGCCAATCCATTAGGCCTCTTTAGACATCAGCCGCAAGACGCAAGAATCTCCTGGTCCTGGTCCTGGAAGACAGCATCCAGACAATCCATTGGTACTGTTGTATTTCGATCTTATCTTGAGTTTACCTTCCATTAACTGACTTATAGAATCATTTATCAAGTCCGTTTTCTCGAGTTTTCTTAAGTTTTCTTGGCACCGAATCTCACACGATGTCGTGGACCTCCCTCGAAGACCAGAGCCATGAGCTTGCGCAGCTGAACAATGAAGCTCCCACCATTATCAGCGCCATCACAGACGCTGATCAGAAAACTCGCGCCCTGATCGTCGATGCTTACCGACGTGCTCTCAAGTTCGGCAACAATACCTTTGCTACGGCCAAGAAAGAGACCGAGGATAAGGGCGCATACAAGGTGGGCCAGGAACAGTGGAAGGTCGTCGCCAGCAACTGGAAAACGCGATTTCACGAATCGGAGGACTTACGCGCGCAGCTGGAAACCTGCCGTACGCAGCAGGAATCTGAGCAGGTCCGGGCCAAGCGCGCAGAGAGGGAAGGCGAGCGGGCTGAGGACCGAGAGACGATCTACCGAAAAGAGTTGATAATCGAAAGACAGAACTATGACATCAAGCGATTAAGGCGCCATATTCGTTATCTGCGCAAAAGGGGGACGCAGAGAGAGACGCAGCGACGCCGGTCTGGAGGTAGAGCTGGAGCGGGAAACTCTCTCGCCTCGTCCACTGGCCAGAGTGTTGCCCAAGCCGGACAGAATACCGCTGAGATTAACGGTACAGCTTCCGATGAGACCGATGAGACTGATGTGTCCGATGAGACCGATGTGTCCGACTAGCGCGAGTAGGTCTTCTCCAGGCGTCCCAGGACTCAAGCCACCTGGATCTCGTTGACGATGCCAGCCATACCGGTCTACGAGCGGAATTTAAGCCCAGGAATTCTCGAAAGAAGCTGAACCGAGCTTCAAATCACATTTGCTATGAATTGCATTTCATTACTGTTTTCAGAGCTGGCGCGCAGCATCGTTTTCCCCATGAAATGGAAGCCATGGGTTTTCAGTATTGACATTTCGATTTTCAGAGCTAAAACAGACGAGCCTTATTTTTCAATTCCGTTGTTCTCACTGGTTTTTTGACTTTTGCTCTACTTTCACACGAGCGTTGAGTTTATTTTGATTTTTCCGGGTGTTTTTAGTCCTTGCTTTATCTCGGATCGGTTTAACCAGGTTTCATGATTACTAGGCCAAGAGAGCATAGTGGTATTCGAAATTAGGATCCGAGAATTCAGTTTGTTATATCATTGGCGCTTGTTCTTGTGAAATCCCGTGAAGGTTGACCGGTAGAAAAATGCCCAGAGACACTGCGCGTAATTGTCAAGTTGCGTGTTAAACTGTAGACAGTCTCGAAACAAACTTGGAAAATCGACGGATATCCGAATTTCCTGCATCGTAGAAATATTTACCAGCGCTAGGTTTCTGGGTGTTTTTCGGGTGTATATTGTTCCCCGTGATTCCAGACTGTGGCGGAAACCGGGCGGTTGACAGGAAACCGGAGACTAAAAGGGAAACCCGCTTGGCCAACAGGAAAACCACATGGCGCATTACAACTTTGAAAGTGAGAGAAGCTCGACGTTTGGGACAGAAAACAGTATTTATTCAAATTTTAACTATTTTACAGGAATTCCGATATCTCAGCTAGTCTCACGATCAACTGACACCAATCTGTCGGTTTATAGTGCGATTAAATCTGTTACTTCTGGGGATTTCCTCGCCTATGGATTCTGCCATCACATCTACTCAAAAGCCCTCTATGCGAGTACCGATATTCTTCTTCGCAGCAAAATTGACCAGATGCATACCCACGACCAGATCCATCAAGCCCAGGCCGACGCTCTTGTACACGACGGTGCCGTCGCGCAGCCAGCGCACCATGTGGTCTTCCTTCTTCTTCTTCTTCTCGCTGTTGTCGGACGAGCCCGACTTCGTGCGGAACGGCAGGTGGAACGTCGACTTGTGATTGGACGAGGTCGAGCTCGAAGGGCTGGAGGGGCGCGAGGGCTGGTTGCCGTAGACGCTGGACATGGCGGAGCCCGAGTCGGCGGTGTCGGTTCGTTCAAATTCGCTCGTCGCGTCGGAGGCAGACGCTTCGGCCTCGGATTCCTCGACTCGTAATCTATGAAGCATGACAAGCTCGCCGAGCCTGATTTTGTTAGCAGTGGTTTGGTTTGATGGGGCCGATTTACGTACTCGACAAGATGCGTCGCAGGAATTTTCGCAGAAATGATTTCGCCTGCTTCTTTTAAAACGCCTTCGAGGGTATCAACGACAATAACTCCGCCTTCTTCTGCATGCTTGTGGAAATGACGATGCGGTCTGTCCTGCTTTTCATTGTGCTTCGTAACTTGGTGCAAAAGAGCTTCAGGCAACTCCCGCATTTCCGGGGTAAAGCTTCCCACGGCCACAATCAAGCGGCCCTTCTTGCGACCTTCAGTATTCGTTAGGATATGCGCGTCAAACAATTCTTTACGCGACGGCGTGCAGCAGTAGATGACGTCCGAGGCGCGAATCTGTTCTTTCTGCAGGCGGTCAAACTCGTGGAACGAGGGAGTCAGAATCGAAAACTTGGCATTGGCCCAGCCCTCGCGCTCCTTGACGGCCTGCGGGACGACGGAGAACTTCTTAAGGATCTGGCCGGCGCTTTCCGAGAAGCGGTGGTTGATGATGTAGACGTGCCGGATGGTGCTGCCGCGCATCATGAGCGCCAGGCGAACGTGCCAGTAGGCCTGGGCGCCGCTGCCAAAGACGGTGATGTCGCGGACGTGGTTGCGCCGGAGCAGGAGGCACGCGGAGCCCAGCGCCGTGCGGAACGCCGTCAGGCTGCTGGCGTGGACGACGCCGGTGAGCTCGCCGCCGGGGGAGAAGAGGTTGACGACGCCGGTCGGGCTGATGGGCTTCACGGAGGGGTCCTGCGTGGCGGCGGAGGTCGTCAGCGACACGACTATTGCTTGTTAGCGATGCTGTTTAATGCAAGATTGAGTTTGCGATTGGCGCACTCTTGCAGCCCATGCCGTCGGGACCGCATGATGGCATATATAGCGTCGTCGCCTTCGTCTCGGGGTGGAGCGTCGTGATGCGATGCGGCTGCTGGAAGGCGTCGGCGCCGTCGACCTGGGAGCCCGTGGAGAACTCGTGCAGCCCCGAGGCGAGGGTGCGGCGAAACTCTTCTAGCTCGTCGAGGGTCAGGCTCTCCAGGATGGAGTTGACCTGTTCGTCGGACAGCACTGTGAGCGTCATGGCGGGCGAGCGCGCTGGCGTTTCTGTTTCTGGTGGGCGGCGCGGTCGGGGTCCGTTGACGCTATCGCGGGGTTGGAGGGGTAAGAATAGAGCGAAACGGGCCGCAGTCGATTGGGAGGTGCGGGAGGAGAAACGATTCCCCTACAGAGTGGAAGCTAGAACTTCGAATTTGATGCGACGATGACGACACACTGGCGTAGGAAAAGGCAGAAGCAACTTGTGTATCTCTTGTGTGTCAAGCTTGATTCCGTCAGACGGGGTCATTGTTGGTGGCGCCGTGTGGTCTGGTTAGGTTGCCCGTTCTCCACCGGACCCCGCGACGACGAACAGAGCCCGAAGCCGGAGCGGCAGAGGGCGGCATTGGGCCGAATGGGGGAGCGATATTCGGGATGGTGGTTTGAGGAGCGCATTATGCCTTGGCTGGGATGTGTGATGATAAAGGGCATGCAGATGTTGTAGATGTATGAGCGCAGTGAGTAACTTTAGTTAGCGGGAAGGTTCAGATGGTTATGAGGAATTGAACTTGGGCCAGACCACTACAAAATATGGAGTTTCTAATACTATGTCTAAAGCTATTTCTTAATGGTAGCTTTTCAGTTTTATTTTTTCAGTCTCCCGAAATAATTCCTTATCGGCTTCGTTTTGCAATACTCAGCTCTGCGATTTGGTTGCTCTTGCCGTACTTGCTGAACGAAAGAAGTAACGAGAAAGAAACTGCTCGCGTGCACAAGGCTTCAAAATGTGCCACAATTTCAAAATTACGCAAATTCTTAAAATTACTTTGGTTGTGCGTCTAATGTTGTCGATCCTGGCTGGGGTAGAATTTCCTCATTGGGCGCCTCGCAACGGAGACACGTACGCAGCTGCGCCGCATGTGAAATCCGATGCAGACGGCTCGTATTTGTACGAGCGCCTCCATGTATCATGTGCGACGCCCGTTTCTTCGCCTCATGTGCAGCAGCCGCGGCTGGGCCGGCAGCCACGGAGCCTTACCTTGTGCCTTGTCCACTGAAAAGGTGCACAGCCATGCCCTCGGTCCTGGGTAGGGATTGAATGCGATACAACTGCACTAGCAAATAACGGCCGCTCCAAAGGTTGCTGCGTAGCTTGTTCTGTGGGCAGGGTTTTAAAAGGACTAGCATTGCGTCACTGCTTGTCACTCCAAGTTTTGGTAGGCGGCCTCATGTAATAGGTAGTAATGGCAACTATCCAAACCAAGGCAGGCTTCTAGAAGACCCAGGAACTAGTTACTGACAAAGAAACCAGTTTGTCACGCCCACGCACAGATACACGCTCACAATCAGGGCACAAAATAGTCGGCTCGTCATGAGACGACAAATAGCCTTTGAGACCGCCCGAGGCTCCGGTCGATTGACGCGGGGCAGACGCCAAGAGGCCCTCCGTAGCCCGCCACACCCGGCCGCTGCATGGGTGATCCCGAGGCGAGGCCTGCCCTGTAGCTCGACCCTTATAGCGCTAGTGACCCTGTAAAGTCCGGCCGGCCAGCGCTGTGGCCACTAACGACTGGTAGGTAAACAACCGCTAATTTGTCCTTTCCGAGGTCCCCACACGGTGAGGCACGGGTACAAGGCTGCTGCGCATCAGCTCCTCGTCATATTATGTAGCGTTTGAGCCCCAAGCGACTCGCCTCGGCTGAGCTGGATATTCTCCTCTTCTTGCGACGTTTTATCTCGCGACACCCTCTCGCTTCCCCTTTTACTACTTTCGCTTTCTTGCCATATACCAATATTGCTGCTGGCAACGCGGTCCGCTGCCCCTGGTTCGACGAAGCTCTCATTTGCGCCCCGACCCCACGCCGGTGAATGCGAACGAGACCTGTCTTCTTCCACTCCTCCATGCTGCATGGACCTGTAGTGCTCATCGCCGTCACGAAGCAAGCTGCACTCTGGCATTGACTCTCGCTGTCTTTTGCAACATCTGCACAGCATGGCCGGCATTGAAAGGGTCGAAGTCCACAGCAAGGTATGCGTGCTACGTGGCCGAGGCAGCCATTGGGCGCATTAGCTAACCGTCGCAGTCGTACATTGTGCGCTGGGTGCGCGCCGAAGCTGGAACTACTCTCTCATGGAGCGTTCAACCTCATAAAAAGTCCATGTATGTCCTCCCGACGATATCAAGTACAGCGCCGTGTCCCCATTGTTTGCCGAGGCTAATCGTCATGCAGCCACTTTGGCATCGTCAAGCACCCCGGCTCCGGAGCCACGACCCTGATCTCTCCCTCTGGCGACGACAGCTCTGTGCCCCCCGAGCTCGACGAAGGAAGAGCGAACAAGACGAATAAGAAAGACACGGCTCAGGAGATTCTCGCCAGCAAGGGATTCATACCGGTACGATGGGTCGGCAAATGCGAAGCAGAACAGGTCTCGATAGGCACATATGATGTTCTCGATGGACAGGCTGGCATGTACGGCCTCGTATTCGACAATACCTTCTCCAAGCAAACCTCCAAGACGGCCACCTTTGTCGTCCTCACTTACCCGACCGGCGCACCGCCCCAAGGCACGACTACGATACCGAACCTGCAGATTCCCAAATCCCGAGATAGCCAGTCGAGCCTCGGCAAGAGTGGCGCCTTTACGCAGGACGGCGATCCCGGCGCGTCCACTGACAGCTTCCAGAGCCCCGATGCGACCGGTCGCGCCAGATCGGCTTCCAACAGAACCGACGGTATGCCCGCACTTCACCACGTCGGCACGCTTTCCAAGAGAAGAAGAAAGAAGGGCCAAGGTTATGCGCGCCGCTTCTTTTCTCTCGACTATTCGACCTACACCCTCTCATACTACTACAACCGCAATTCGTCTGCTCTCCGTGGCGCCATCCCGCTGAGCCTGGCAGCTATTGCGGCCGACGAGCGACGCCGCGAGATCAGCATCGACTCTGGTGCCGAGGTGTGGCACCTGAGGGCTCCCACCGCCAAGGAGTTCCAAGACTGGGCTCGTGCTCTCGAAAAGGCCAGTCGCGCAGCTCGTGGTCTTGAAAGCGAGACTTCGAAAGCTTCGGCCACATCTGGGGTCGCCCGCGCGCGCACTGCTTCCGGTCGGCAGCAACCTCCCGGCCAAGAGGAAGCCGCCGAGTGGCATGAGGTCGAAACGCTTGTCAGCCGCGTTGTTGGAACTCGAGATGCGCTTCGTCGTCTAACCAAGGAAGTTGCCGCGCTGCCTAAGCCCGGCGCGAGCCCTGCGACACTGTCGCCAAATCCCCCGCCCATTGGCGAGGATGGAGAGAGCTACTTCCCTGCGGCTGAGAGAAAGTCGTTTTGGCGTCGCAAGTCTAGCGCACCCGGCATGACGCCCACGTCGGCCCTGCATCAAGCCACGGCATCTGCGCTGGCTGTCCCCATGCCAGGCAGTGCGGCTGCATTGGACACTAATGGATCCAAGGCGGCCAAGAGGAGATCCAAGAGCGCTATTCAGGAAGAGCACAGTCTCCAAGCTCACTGCGAATCTCTTCTTGCGGACCTGGACTCGGTCGTTGCCGAATTTTCAAGCTTGATCAGCACCAGCAAGAGACGCCGTCTGCCCACGGCAGCACCAACCCCGCTTACATCCAGGCTGAGCATGGAAAGCACAGCATCTACAGTTGACGAATTCTTTGATGCGGAAGATGCTGGATCTAGAGTGCTCAAGATCAACGAGAGCGACGAAGAATCTGCTGCCGAGTCTGAGGAAGACGAAGACGATGGGTCGTCTGTCTCTTCTATGGAAGATGAGGATACCCGTGGACAAGATGGCACAAACAATCTGTATCCTATCAAGTCAAAGACTCTCACCCCTCTGCCCCTCAGTTTAAGCGTCAAGCGCCGTCAAACAATCCCAGCTGCAACGGTGCTACCTCCAAGTCTGATTGCCTTTGTCAGGAAAAATGTCGGTAAGGATCTCAGCACTATTAGCATGCCCGTGTCTGCAAACGAGCCGCTTTCTCTCCTACAAAAACTATCAGAACAGCTCGAATATGCAGAGCTCCTGGATAAGGCCTCCAAACTGCAGACCCTCTCAGAGCGCCTAATCTACGTCGCCGCTTTCGCCGTCTCACAATTCAGCAGCGGCAGAGCCAAAGAGCGTGCTATCCGAAAGCCCTTCAACCCACTTCTAGGTGAGACGTTTGAGCTTATTCGGGGAGACGCAGAGACGCCCGGTGGTTTTAGACTGCTGGTCGAAAAGGTACAGCATCGCCCTGTGAAGCTAGCCATCCACGCCGAGTCCGCCCACTGGTCGCTCGCTCAAAGCGCCGCGCCTGGACAAAAGTTCTGGGGCAAGAGTGCCGAAATTACCACTGACGGCCGCGTTCGCGTGGTTCTACGTCTCGCCGACGGCAAGGACGAGCTTTACTCCTGGAACATTGCCAACATGTTTTTGAGAAACGTTGTCATGGGTGAGAAATACGTGGAGCCCGTCGGCACCATGACTGTCACCAATGACTCTACGGGTCACAAGGCGAGCATCGAATTCCGCAGCAAGGGCATGTTTGGCGGTCGCTCCGAAGAGGTCCACGCCGAGATCCTCAACCCCGACGGCAGCGACGCCGGCGCCGGCATGGCCGGCACCTGGACGACGGGCCTGCACAAGGCGGGCAAGGGCAAGCACAGCTCCGGCGGCGACGAGGTGTGGCACGTCGGCGGGCTCGTCGACAACGCGGCCAACACGTACGGTCTGACGCGCTTCGCCGCCACGCTCAACGAGGTGACGGAGATTGAAAAGGGCAAGATGGCGCCGACGGACAGCCGCCTGCGGCCGGACCAGCGCATGGCGGAGAATGGCGACCTCGACGACGCCGAGGTCTGGAAGCAGAAGCTCGAGGAGGAGCAGCGCGTGCGCCGCCGGCAGCTCGAGGACAGCGGCGCGGCGTATGCGCCGCGGTGGTTCGTGCGCGCCGACGACGAGGCCGCCGACGGGGAAGAGAGCTGGCGCATCAAGACGGGCAAGGACAGCTACTGGGAGGAGAGGTCCAAGGGTGCCTGGACAGGCATCACGGAGATTTTCAAGGTATAGACAGGTTTGGGTTTGGGGAGCATGGAATGAGGGGGGAGATTGGGCAGGTAGCAGGTTTGGACAGGTAGCAGGTTTGGATATTCGGGGGAAATGGACACTCTCCAGTCTTTTTGTTTACATATTTTCGCGCAATGAAATCGATTTCTTGGTTATATGGATGGTACGCCGTGCCGTGGTGGCTTAAATCGTAATTGGACATTACTACCGTTGCCATGGTCTACGTAGCTGCGCAAGACACGGCACAAGCGATTGGTGCACCGCCCGTCTTTTGCATCAACAAATCAGTATGGAGGTTATTAAGTAGCCTTTCAGTCACCCGAAGATGCAAGCTAGTCGAATAACGACCGTCGTCCATGCCTCGACGATTTCGTCCCGTCCCGTGTCAGCGGAACAAGAGTGCCTTGACAGCGGCTGGCAGGTCCCGATGGAATGCGGCGAGGACGGGACCCGCCTCGCGAGGTGAGACATGGGATGAACGCGATGCAAGACACCAGGGGCTCGTACAACGCGGAAGAATGGCAGAAATGTGGGTCTCCCGGGAGGTTGGGGCATACGTAAATAGAAGTGTTGATTGAATGTTCCGGCATGGTCGATCATGTGCGTTTTGGGCGCGGGTGCGAGAAATATCCCGAAAGCTGTTGGCTAGGCTGTAGGGTAGTGGTGATGTCGCGATATTGGTCGCGTCGTGCAACCCTGAACAGAGTCCGGGTAGGAGGGTATGATGTCTGTGTTTTGCTATTGAATGATCAAGGCGAATAATAACGTCTCGTTTACGTTGAAAAGACTACGCTTGATCGCGCTGCCGCTAATAATACTGTCCTGAGAGTGTGTGGTACTGATGAACCCAGATTCCGGCTTTGAAGAGTTCAGTAGGTTCATGGACAAGCAGGTTATAATCACTTGATGTGCCCACTTTAAATAAGCAAAATAAGAAAAAGAAAACGAAACCGGAAAAAAGTAATTATTGGCGTTCTATCATTTATGGATTATTAACATGATACTATCTGATATTGTCGCTTTATTTGGCAATGCCATCGTAGGCCAGGAGGATGTCAGTACCTCGTCCTGCTATCTACAGCTAAATGAAACTGCCAAAGGCAGACTGCTTCAGGCAAGTACTGTTCCAAGTAAAGAAGTATTTTGCGACACCTCATCTCGCGTCACTACCTGGCAGAGGGCCATCCGTGTCTCAGGTGGCGGTCCACAAGGGTCGGCCGCGATCTCCGTTGGAATGGGCATGCAAGACAACCCCAGGGGCCTGGCGATTTCTACGCCGATCCGGCTGATGAACCGGGGGACGTTTGCTGTACGTACATGTTATCCACCGGTCGCTGTGGGTGGGCATCTTCGTCAGTGAGCCTCTCCCCAGATGCCTTGCTAATTTCCTATTATCCCGCCGGGCTCGGCGATTGAATTCCAGCGTCTACCATGTCCCAGTTGACTATGCGAATCTGAATCATCATGTAATGCGGGGAGTTTCTACAAACGGGAAGTTTGTACGGACGGGGAATTTCCCTTTAGTCCTAGCGAGTTTCTCTCACGTAAACGACGGCTTATACCACACACCAACCTCGATCTCACTAACACCGAACGGGCATCATTTACATTCACGAGGCAAGATGAAAAGCACAACTGTCATAATAGCAACGCCCCACATGTCGTATATTTCTTCTTTTGCTATGTGTCCATCTCGAACAATTTAAGTCCAGTTTGTACCGTGGTCGTATTTCCCTACTCAGTTTCGCGCTTCCTTCTATGCCACGAGCACGCCACCAATCACGGCAAGCAAGGCCGACAGCTGCAGAACAGATCGTCTTTGGAGGTCGGACGCACTTGCGACAACGATACCTCCCGATCCGGTGGACTGCGGAGGGGGCGGCGGCACGCTTGTGCTACCGTTGGCCTTGCTCGTGGTTGCAGGGACGGCCGATTGGGTGATGCTAGTTAGTGTAGTGCTGCTGGAGGGCGGGCGCTCGCTGCGCCCTCCCAGCGTGCTCGTGGGCAAGTCAATGGTGTTAGTCACGGTGGGCAGGATGTGCGTGCTGACGGCGGTGCAGTCTGCGTTGGCTGCGTTGTCAGCGGACGCCAGGAGGCCGGTTGTGAGGAGGACGAGGACGGAAAAGAGAGACACAAAGGACTGCATCTTGATGTATGATTGGTAAAGAATGAGAATGACGAAAATGTAAAGATTTGTAGAGTGCAGGATGCAGATAGAGAAAATGTGCTTCTTTCAAAGAAGATGAAGAGAGGCTTTGGAGATGATGAAGAGTTGTGGTTTGGGATTCAAGATTGTTTCTGCTCTACTGGACATGCGCATCAGGTTTTATACTCGATACTGAAGCTCTACAAGGCCATCGTGAAATGCATCACGATGACCAGACAACGGCTCGTTGCCAAAGGTGATCAAGCCTCACTTCGAAGATGGCCTAGATGTTCGGTTGGTGACCAGACAACGGGCCGCAATGCCTCTTGAAGAGGCCATCTGACTGCCAGAAACAGGCGTGATAGTAGAACTTGCCTGAGAGCTGTTTTCTTCTACATAGACAGTGACTAGGTCAACGCAGCAACCGACATGCAGCGAGGCTAGAACGGACTGGAGAGATGTGCCCCGTGTCTCAGCCCAGACATGAGACAGACCCAATAAGACCCAGGAACTAGTCTAATCTTTGCGTCTCGTGCTGGAATGCAAATATCTCCGACTCCGATGTGCGGTTGACCCTAAGACATCATGTATGTAGCCGTCTTGTTGAATAGCCGGGATTCTGCAAATTGTCAGACTACAGACGCCGGCCGCCTGGCGTGACATCGGGAACTTCTGGAGCACTTGGCACATGCCCAACTAGGCAAGGAAATTTGCTTGTGCCAATGAGAGCAGAGAAGAGCCAACAACAAAGCGCATTCCAACATCTGGTATACGATGAAGGCATAGAAAATGGTAAGCGAAAATAACAATCTGTCAGTACAGACAACATAATGTTATGTTTTCATGTCAATGTTTTTCCAGGGTCTTCAGTAATGAGATCCAGACATGTATATAACCTAAATACACATCGCGTTCATCCTTGTAAAGACTTGTTTCTTCTCTTTTTCGAACTTCATCTTCAACAAAGGCTGACAGACCTTTCGTACCAGCTTCGAGTGCCGAAGCTGCCAGGTAAGGGTATCACCCTTTGCATGTTACTAACCCCCCCTTTCCCTTAGCCCAACTCTAGCACTTTCGTTACTTTTGTTTTACGGCAACCGCCCATCATGGTTGCGTTCCCTCAGCTGGCCACTGCGGCCTTGGCTTCAAAGGGCAACTACACTGGTAGCCACCGCAGGGCAGAAGTTGACCAGGGGCTTGTCTACCCGGACATTTGCCCTGCTGGCGTCGCCACGTACGACGTGCAGCCCGTCGTGGTCGAGGTCAAGAAGCCCATCTTGATCTCGCAGTACATACCCGCCAACACGATCCTTGATCTTGGTGGTGGACATACTTTAAAGGTGGACAATGCGCCGACTACAATCAGCACAGTCCTTACGGAAACCTACTATGAGACTACGCAAGTTACAAGGTAAGCAATCTTTTACAAGACTACGGTGATAAATGACTGACGAGTACAGCTTGGTGCAAGCGCAGGCGACTGGTGCAAATGGCGCCATGCCTGAGTATGTCATCATCGGCGGCCCCAACGCTGGCGGTGACGGCTACGCCGTGACATACGCACCTGAGAATGGGCACCCTGGAACCATCATTGCCAACGCGCCCATGCCTACGGGCGGTGCAGGTGGTGCTGGAGATGGTGTGCAGCAAAACGGCAACTACATGGCCGGTGGATCAAACAGCATGGGGTCAGGCATCCCCAACGGAAATGTATTTGGAGGGCAAAATGGCCTCGGTGGAGGAAATGTAATGAGCAATGGTGCATCTGGCGCTGGCATCAACAAGGGAGGCATGGGCGGCCCAGGGGCCGGAACTGATGGCCAGGGCCTGAACAATGGAGGCGCAGGTGGTCAGCAGCCTGGCCAGAGTGGCCAGAAGGGCGGTGGCGTCAACGGCCAGAACGGTGTCGGAGGCGTCATGCCGGGACAAAATGGCAGCGGAGGAAACAACGGCAACGGCAACAACGGAAACTCCGGTACCGGGAACCAGGTCACCAACGGAAACAATGGCCAGAATGGTAACGGTGGTGCTGGCACACAACCAGGTGGGAACAACGGCGGCGGCACTGCGCCCGGCTCCGGAAACAATGGCCAGAACGGCAATAGTGGCTCGCAGCCCGGTGGAAACAATGGCAACTCGGGAACAGGCAGCCAGCCGGGAGGCAACAACGGCAATGGTGGATCTGGTAACCAACCTGGATCCGGCAGCAACGGCCAAAACGGGAATGGTAGTAACCAACCTGGCGGCAACCAGCCTGGTGGTAATCAGCCTGGTGGTAATCAGCCTGGTGGTAATCAGCCTGGTGGTAATCAGCCTGGTGGTAATCAGCCTGGTGGTAATCAGCCCGGCTCTGGCAACAACGGTCAAAATGGCAATGCTGGTAACCAGCCCGGCGGCAACCAGCCTGGTGGTAACCAGCCTGGTGGTAATCAGCCCGGCTCTGGCAACAACGGTCAAAACGGGAATGGTGGCAACCAGCCCGGCGGCAACCAGCCTGGTGGTAATCAGCCTGGCGGAAATGGCAACACTGGTTCAGGCAATCAGCCTGGATCTGGCAACGATGGCCAAAATGGAAATGGGGCAGACAAGGGGCTTGGTAACCAGCCTGGCAATGGAAACCAGCCTGGCAATGGAAACCAGCCTGGCAATGGAAACCAGCCTGGCAATGGAAACCAGCCTGGCA